>CAWUFW010001391.1:817500-1205000 GCA_963921515.1 Calotriton arnoldi
GAAATGAATGAAGATTTTAACTCTACCCTGGGTGCCTGCTGAGCAATAACAGAGAAGGCAGAGCAAAATACCAGGTCTCAGTGACAGCGGTGTCAGACGGGGGTTGCTTCCTCCTTCACTTAGAGCAGCGGGTAAGTACACTCAGTGTGCGTTGTAATGTACTGGAAGAGCAGCAGCCCAAAGGAAGACAGTTTTTTTTTTTTACATAAACAATGTCAATCTGGCAGAGTTGACATTTTAAGATTTTGTATTAAATAATGCTTTCAGAAGTAAGGAGTGCTGAATTATCTTCGAGGTGATCCAATCCCAACGGATGATCAACAGTGTCAACTACTTAATTTACCCAATACAGAAGTGTACCATAGGCTGATAGAAAGCGGTCTAAAATTCGGAAAACATGACCCATATCAATTCTAGCTTCAAAAAAAAAAAATCACTTTGTTATGAAAAACATTTTCACTTTGCTGGGGTAGCGAGTGGGATGGTGTTCCTACATACTGGATTGAATCAGAAATGGGATATGCTATTTAATTTAGGTACAAAAGGGGATGATGGACGGAACGTTTGAGCCAATCAAACACTCACCCCCAGTCAACTGATCTGGGTTTAATCCATCATCATTCTTTAGCTCACTCCACCACCCCAGTTCAGACATGGCCATATGCAAATCAGTCTGACCCTGTGCCTCATGGGAACAGTCCAGCCCTAACTGCCAAGCCATGTCTTCCCTGGACCGGAAACAAGCATCCTAGGACCGGTTTCTGGCATTCCAGCCGTCATCAGCCAGGCTTGCTTGAATCCAGTGGCAAAGTGAGCAAGGGACCCACGTCTGGGTATACTCCCGCCAACTTAGGGCGAACAAAGCGATACAAAGGGCATGATGGACGGAACGTTTGAGCCAATCAAACACTCACCCCCAGTCAACTGATCTGGGTTTAATCCATCATCATTCTTTAGCTCACTCCACCACCCCAGTTCAGACATGGCCATATGCAAATCAGTCTGACCCTGTGTCTGGGCATACCCCCGCCTGGCTGATGACGGCTGGAATGCCAGAAACCGGTCCTAGGATGCTTGTTTCCGGTCCAGGAAGACATGGCTTGGCAGTTCGGGCTGGACTGTTCCCATGAGGCACAGGGTCAGACTGATTTGCATATGGCCATGTCTGAACTGGGGTGGTGGAGTGAGCTAAAGAATGATGATGGATTAAACCCAGATCAGTTGACTGGGGGTGAGTGTTTGATTGGCTCAAACGTTCCGTCCATCATCCCCTTTGTATCGCTTTGTTCGCCCTAAGTTGGCGGGGTATGCCCAGACGTGGGTCCCTTGCTCACTTTGCCACTGGATTCAAGCAAGCCTGGCTGATGACGGCTGGAATGCCAGAAACCGGTCCTAGGATGCTTGTTTCCGGTCCAGGGAAGACATGGCTTGGCAGTTCGGGCTGGACTGTTCCCATGAGGCACAGGGTCAGACTGATTTGCATATGGCCATGTCTGAACTGGGGTGGTGGAGTGAGCTAAAGAATGATGATGGATTAAACCCAGATCAGTTGACTGGGGGTGAGTGTTTGATTGGCTCAAACGTTCCGTCCATCATCCCCTTTTGTATCGATTTAATTTAGGTAGCCTATCTTTTTAAGTTTGTTGGTGTGTTACGCCTTTGCATGACCTCAGTAAAAATGACTGAAACGTAAAAAGTTTGAATTAACTAGAGATAAAATATCTTATAACTACACCTAATAAGGGAGGAAACATGTCTTGCATTTATTAAGTTAAACAATATGCACCAGCTCTCCAGTTGTAGTGAGATTAACACCTAAATGAACAACAAGAAGAAGTTCCCAGCACTCAAGGATTACCAGAAAAATGCTAATTATTTGTTTTTTACCAATTAGGCAGCTAAAGCTTCTTTTGCAATCTCAAGATCTAGTGATCATATCTAAACTTGCCCAATTATCAGCATGGCCAACTTTTCTTTTCAATCAATGTTTTCCAATTAACACAGAGAGATCACGGTTGCGGCCAGTAAAGTTCCATTTCCTTAGATACGCTTAACAAGAAATACACTAAGAAAATCTGCCTTTACTCACTCATTGCCTGCAGCAGGAGTAGTATTGCAGCACAAGTTACTTACCTTCGGTAAGGATATATCTGTAAGAAACATTAGTTAGTGATAGATTCCTTACCTTAGAATTACCCCCAGGCGTCAGACTGGAACCGGAAAGTTTTCGCCAGCAGTACCCCTGCGCGTCGGAAGGTGGTTTTCGTGCGGCTCCGCGTCCGTCGTTGGCGTCTTGGTCGACGAGATGACGTTGCGGCAGCTACTTCGACGACGCCCTCGCGCGCTGACGTCAGTTCTGTACACGACTTTCCGCGCCAGGAACGCAGAGCCATGCAAGATACTGACCACTGGTGCATTGAAACTAGGGCCCTGAAAGGGATGACCTTAACCCTAGAAATCAGTTCGCAGAACGGGGAGGATGGGTGGGGCGGTAAGGAATCTATCACTAACTAATGTTTCTTACAGATATATTGTTACCGAAGGTAAGTAACTTGTGCATCTGAAAGAAACACGTTAGTGATAGATTCCTTACCTTAGAATAGATACCCCAGCAATACCAACCCCGGTGGTGGGTCTGCGAACCAAGATCACACCAGGAAGTCCCGGAGAACAGAACGGCCAAAGAAGCCGCCTCTCGGACTTGGCTGTCCAGGCAATAGTGCTTAGTAAAAGTGTGCAGCGAGGCCCACGTAGCTGCCTGACAGATGTCTTGTAAGGGGACACCACGTCCCAACGCCGTAGTGGCTGCCATCGCCCTGGTAGAATGGGCGCGCAGCCCCAACGGAGGCTCCTTCTTTGCCAGAGAATAACAGGCTTTAATACACAAGACGACCCATCTGGAAATAGTCCGCTTGTGTACGGCCCGACCTTTCTTGGCGCCAACGTAGCCAACAAAGAGCTGGTCATCCACCCGGAACTGTTGTGTGCGACTCAGGTAAAATGAGAGTGCACGTTTTGGGTCCAGACGGTGGAGCCTCTCTTCCTCTCTGGAAGGATGCAGAGGCGGAAAGAAGGTGGAAAAGTGATGGTCTGCCCGATGTGAAAGGCAGTAACAACCTTCGGCAGAAAGGATGGACGTGTCCTGAGGACAACCGTGTCCGGATGGACAGACAGAAAAGGAGGTTTGCAAGAAAGAGCCTGGAGCTCACTCACTCTCCTAGCAGAGGTGATGGCGACCAGGAAAGCAGTCTTCAGAGTTAACAGACGAAGAGGACAGTTGTGAAGAGGCTCAAAGGGAGCGCACATTAAGTATGTGAGAACCAGGTTCAAGTCCCACTGTGGCATTACGAAGGGAATAGGAGGGAAAAGGTGAGTAATGCCTTTGAGGAATCTGTTAACAACAGGGGACTTGAAAAGAGAGGGCTGATCAGGGAGCCTGAGAAAGGCCGAAATAGCAGAAAGGTAGCCCTTGATAGTGCCCAGAGCAGAGCCCTGCTGGGCCAAAGAAAGAAGGAACAGTAGGACCTCAGAAAGAGGGGCAGAAAGGGGATCCAAAGCCTTTGCTGTGCACCATGCCACAAACTTGTTCCACCTGCAGGCGTATACCAACTTAGTAGAGGGACGCCTGGCTGCCAGAATGACATCACAGACTTCAGGAGGCAAGTCGAAAGGAATCAACTGCCGCCGCTCAATCTCCATGCAAAAAAAGGTGGAGACTGGACAGGTTCGGGTGGAGGACCGTCCCCTGCTGCTGCTACAGAAGATCCTCCCGAAGAGGCAGTCGGATCGGGGGATCGATGGTCATACTGAGTAGCTCGGGATACCAAACTCTTCAAGCCCAGTCCAGAGCCACAAGAATGACTTGGGCCCGGTCGCGCCTGATCTTCTTCAGCACTCTGGGCAGAAGTGGTATAGGCGGAAAGGCGTACAACAGACCGCAACTCCACTCGGGACGAAAAGCGTCGCCGAGCGAGTGCCGCCTTGGAAATTCCAACGCGCAGAACTGCTGACATTGCGCGTTCTCTTCGGTGGCGAATAGATCTAACCAAGGCTCTCCCCACTGTAGAAAGAGTCCTTGCGCCACGTCCGAGTGAAGACGCCATTCGTGATCCATC
This sequence comes from Calotriton arnoldi, assembly GCA_963921515.1. Taxonomy (NCBI): domain Eukaryota; kingdom Metazoa; phylum Chordata; class Amphibia; order Caudata; family Salamandridae; genus Calotriton; species Calotriton arnoldi. The sequence continues at coordinate 821,616 of CAWUFW010001391.1, forward strand.
ATGCACCTGCGGCTGAGTTCGTCCGCCCTGGCGTTCAGTGAACCTACCAGGTGTTTAACCACCAGGGAAATGCTCTGATGTTCCAGCCATGTCCAGAGGCGCAGAGCCTCCTGACAAAGGGTCCACGACCCCACCCCGCCTTGTTTGTTGCAGAACCACATGGCGGTGGTGTTGTCTGTGAACACCTGCACTACTCTCCCCTTGACAGAGGGAAGGAATGCCTTCAGTGCAAGTCGGATCGCCCGAAGCGCCAGAAGGTTGATATAGAGCCTGGACTCCGCCGGAGACCAGAGGCCTCTGATCTCAGCCTCTCCCATGTGGCCGCCCCATCCCAGGAGGGACACTCTGTCACCACTGTGTGCTCCGGTTGGGGAAGGGAGAGGGATCTGCCATTGACCCAATGCCGGTTCGTGAGCCACCACTGCAGCTGTTGTGCAGTGCCCTCCGAGATCTGGAGGTAATCGGACAGGTTCCCCTGATGCTGCGCCCGCTGGAACTTCAGGTCCCACTGCAGAGCCCGCATATGCCATCTGGCATGAGTGACCAGCAGGAGGCCATGAGGCCCAGCAGCCTCAGGGTCATCCTGACAGAAACCCAGGATAGAGGCTGAAAGATCGGAATCAGAGCCTGAATATCCTGGGCTCGCCGTTCGGGAGGATAGACCCGAAAGTGCGTTGTATCTAGAACCGCTCCGATGAAGAGGAGCTTCTGAGAGGGAATCAGGTGCGACTTCGGCACATTGATGGAGAACCCCAGGAAATGCAGTAGGTCGGCCGTAGTCTGGAGGTGGGAGACGACTGTCCGGGGCGAGCCTGCCTTCAACAGCCAGTCGTCGAGATAGGTGAAGACTGGAACCCCTGACCTGCGCAGATGAGCTGCGACCACCGCCATCACCTTCGTGAACACCTGAGGGGCGCTGGTAAGGCCAAAGGGGAGCACGGTAAACTGAAAGTGCTCGTGGCTTACCGTAAACCGCAGGTAGCGGCAGTGGGCCGGCAAGACGGGAATGTGGAAATATGCGTCCTGCAGGTCCAACGCTACCATCCAGTCTCCAGGGTCGAGGGCAGACAGGACCTGAGCCAGAGTTAACATCTTGAACTTCTCCTTCCGGAGGAAGCGATTGACGTCCCTGAGGTCCAAGATAGGACGCAGGCCCTTGTCCTTCTTGGGCACCAGAAAGTAGTGGGAATAACAACCACGTCCTACTTCTGGCGCAGGAACGCGCTCGATGGCCCCCTTGGCCAAGAGGGCCGCGACTTCCTGTTGAAGAAGTGCCAAGTGATCCCCCGACATGCGGTAGTACTGGGGTGGCATGGCTGGAGGGGTAGTCTCGAAGGGGAGGGAGTAGCCCCTTCGGACTATTTGTAAAACCCACCTGTCCGAAGTGATGGTGCGCCAGTGGGGGAGGTGATGGCGAATCCTGCCGCCCACTGGCGTTTGATGGGCCTGAGAAACCGGACTAGGAAGGTTTGGAGGCAGTGGTGGACGGGGTGGAGGTGAACTGACCCGCCCGCTGGCCCCCTGACCCGCCTCGGCGGGTCCCAAGTCCGCGGCTGCGCTGAGACTGTTGCTGCGCAGGCCTGTGGCTCTGAAACGAACGTGTCGGGGCGCCCCTTCCGTGGCCACGAAAGGAGCAAAAAGCAGAAGGCGGAGGAGGGCGGGTGCGGAAAGGCCCAGGGACTTGGCCGTAGCCCGCGAGTCCTTAAAGCACTCCAACACACTATCTGCTTAGGTGCCAAAAAGGCGAATGGCATCAAAGGGCATGTCCATCAGGGTGTTCTGGACATCCCCAGAGAAACCAGTAGTCCTCAGTCAGGCGTGGCATGGAAATCGCCCTACCCAGCGAGTCGGCGGTGTCAAGGCCACATCGAATCGTGAACTTTGCTGCATCTCTCCCTTCAGCAATAGCCTGAGAGAGCACTGTCCGGGCCTCCTCCGGACACTGAGGCAGCACTTGCGCCACCGTATCCCACACAGAGTGGGAATAACGGCCCAAGAGGCATGCGGTGTTCACAGACCGCAGCCCTGAACTGGCGGAAGAAAAAATCTTCTTACCAAATAGCTCCAGTTTCTTGGATTCCCTGTCCGGAGGTGCGGTAGGGAATGTGCTCGGGGACGCAGAGGCTTGGACAACCAAGCTCTCAGGGGTGGGGTGTTGGGAGAGGAAAAGGGGGTTGCCCGGGGCCGGGCGATGGCGTCGGGCCAAGTTCCTATCCACAGGAGCCCCTGTGTTGGGCCTGGACCAGGTGCCCAAAACAACGTCTGAAAGTGCATCATTAAAAGGCAGCAGTGGCTCCGCAGAGGTAGCCGCCGGCTGAAGCACTTCTGTCAGGTTAGTCCTGACGGCCACTGTAGGGAGCTCGAGGTGGGGGGCCTCGGCCGCCCTACGCAACACCACCGCGTAACTTGCACCCTCCTCCGTAGCCACGGTAGGAGGAGTGAGCATGCCAAGGTCAGGAGAGGTATCAAGACCACTGGCATCCCACAGCTCCTCTGCCCAGTCCGGGTCTAACTCACATTGTGCTGTGAGAGGGTCCTCAGACCCCTCCCAGTCCTCCCCTTCCTCTGAAGGCTGATGAACAGGCCGAAAATAAGGAGGATGGACATAGGGATAGAAAGGTCCCATCGGCGTCGGAATCGGCGTCGTGCGACGCCGTTCCGGCGCCGTGTCCACTTCGGGGCTGAATCCGGGGGCGACGTCGGAAGTGGTGCCGGAGGAGTCTAAGTCAGTGGAGGTGTCACAAGGTCAACCGGCGCCGACCGGGATCCAGGCCTGGATCCATGGGGTCCTGCGGCGCCGGAGCCGACAGCGATGCCGGGGCCGGAGCCGCCGGCAGTAAAGGGCAAGGACCCCCAGTCGGACCCGCGGGCCCCGAAGGCGCACCGGCGGGGCCAGACGGCCCAAAGAGGCGAGCCATGGCTGACAGAAATTCCTGCAGCTGGGCCGGAGTCGCAGACGTACCCGGGAAGGGCAGGTAGGCCGACGGCGACTGCGTAGGCTCCGCCGGAGCCGCAGGGGAGGCACCACCCGCGTCGCGCGAGGGGAAGTCGGAGAGCAATGGCGCTTTTTCGACTTCTTGGAACGCTTCGTCTTACCTGACCCCGAGTGCGAAGACTTCGATCCCGACGAACGATGGTGGTGGCTCCGCGACCGGTCCCTCGACCTCCCACGGGACCGGGACCTTGAGCGGCGCGGAGCCGACTGCCGAACTTCAAGCAATTTTCGGGACCGCTCCTGCAAAGTCTTCAGCGCCATGGCCCGGCAGTCGGGGCACGACTTGGGGTCGTGGTCGCGCCCCAGGCAGTAAAGACACACGCGGTGCGGGTCCGTCACCGACATCACGCGATGACAGTCCTTGCAGGACTTGAAGCCGGGCATCCCTACTGCACCAGGAGTCGATCAACTCGAAAATTAGAGACAAAAAGGCCTCGAAAAACTCAGTCAAAAAATGACTGGGGGTACCGCTCTCTCCGGATCTGTGCTTGCTGGCGCGGAAAAAGAATGAACTGACGTCAGCGCCCGAGGGCGGCGTCTAAGTAGCTGCCGCGACGTCATCTCGGCGACCACGACGCCAACGACGGACGCGGAGCCGCACAACGCCACCTTCCGACGCACAGGGGTACTACTGACGAAAACTTCAGCCTGGGGGTAATTCTAAGGTAAGGAATCTATCACTAACGTGTTTCTTTCAGATATATATTTTAAACCTTCCTGCTGGCCCAGTAACTATTTGAAAGCAGTAATTTAAAACAATTTTTCTTTGCACAAGAGTGGCAGATATAGAAGAAGCAAATTCTTTAAAAAAAAAATTGTCCTGCTAAAGTTGTAGGTCCAGTTTTAATATATATGTACCAAAGCTAGCACAAAACAAAACTTGTAGGTGAAAACAAGTCACCGGATTTTAAGTATCTGGGAAAGTAAAATTATTTGTTAGATTCCCCACTCACATTTTTCTCGCTGCTGTTTGCCACCGTCATTTCTTGCTCCTCATGATGCAGACACTTGGCAAAAAAAAGATATTTAACAGCCCCATAACTGCATATGCAGACTCTGAATATATTCCGTTATTGTGCCTATACTAGCCACACCTCATGTTCCAAGGTTTTTCACCTTAAGGAGAGAAACAAGGAGGCCTTAGAATGTCTGGAAATCTGTGGCAAGAACAGCTCATTGTCGGAAGCAGAGACAGAAGCAGCATCTTATAGATTCTCACCAGGAGGATACATCTGCAAGCAGAATCAACACAGGTCTGTAGATACTCGGGCATAGATCACTGCCCAAGGACAAATGTCAAACTTACCCATCTGTTATGTGATCACCGAAGTAGCCAGTTCACAAAATGCACGAAGCATGTACTATCTGATAGTTTTTAGAAACCTTCTCAACTGCACATTAATGTCACCATGATGGCTAGACTGTTCTATTGATGACCAACAAAACAGTAAAGAATCCTTTAACAAAATGACTGGGACAGCCACATTAGAGGAAAGTTACTGAGCAAGCAAGGATTGATATTGAGATCTTAGAAAGCATGTGTCTTAAGAAGAGGATAGTATATGTGTGAAATATAGGCCTTGCAGTGCTGATCTCCTGTCCAACTTTATGTAACTGGATTCAGCCAACATTTAATTAGAATTTACTTAGGCTTCAAAAGGAGGCTGTCCAGAAGAATAAGTTACTTACCTTCGGTAATGCCTTATCTGGTAGAGACAAGATCTAGCCGCATATTCTTACCTTTGAATTTTCCCTAGGCGCCAGACTGGATCTGGAAATGTTTCTACAGCAGTACCTCTGCGCGTCGGTAGAGGGCGGCGAGCGATTCCGTAACAATGTCGTCCACCGGATGCGACTTTGACAGAGTCCATATGAGCCCTCTGCTGATGGCAGTTTCTTATGTGACTACTTTCCGTGCTAAAACACGGAGCCACATATAGAAACTGCTATGGAAACAGTGTGCCCAAAAAGAATCTTCTTTTTGAAAAACGTTTATATATATTCAATGTACAGCACCGTGAGAACGACGTAAACCAACTCGGTGAGGCACAAGCAAAAGCAGCAGAACGGCGTTGTTTTGATTTAGCAACCTGATGGGATTTTATTTGGGGAAGATTTAAGATTGCTGCAACCACTATGGATTTCAATTTTGCTTGTTACTACAACAACCAAGATGCAATGTTTGCACACGCCCCCTAGGGCGGGACTATGAATTTAAATATGAGTCAAAATGCAACGCAGCTGTTCTGTCTCTCGTGGCCTGCCAGTGAACAAGGGAAAAGGTTTCCAGAAACGCGTATGGCATGAGGCATGAAACTTTGCTGAGACAAGCACGCTTTGTTCTGCTGCTGCCTACTGAATAAAGAAGGTGAATCAAGTACGTCGTGTGTGGCACTTCTCTGTGTGAGCAGTTTTTCAGTGGATTTATAGTGGCCCGCTCCGGTCACGAAGCTGCCCTACTGCAGACAGCGCAGGCCGGGTGCTTTCAATGTACAGCACCGTGAGGACGACGTAAACCAATTCGGTGAGGCACAAGCAAAAGCAGCAGAACGGCGTTGTTTTAAATTAGCAACCTGATGGGATTTTATTTGGGGAAGATTTAAGATTGCTGCAACCACTATGGATTTCAATTTTGCTTGTTACTACAACAACCAAGATGCAATGTTTGCACACGCCCCCTAGGGCGGGACTATGAATTTAAATATGAGTCAAAATGCAACGCAGCTGTTCTGTCTCCCGTGGCCTGCCAGTGAACAAGGGAAAAGGTTTCCAGAAACGCGTATGGCATGAGGCATGAAACTTTGCTGAGACAAGCACGCTTTGTTCTGCTGCTGCCTACTGAATAAAGAAGGTGAATCAAGTACGTCGTGTGTGGCACTTCTCTGTGTGAGCAGTTTTTCAGTGGATTTATAGTGGCCCGCTCCGGTCACGAAGCTGCCCTACTGCAGACAGCGCAGGCCGGGTGCTTTCAATGTACAGCACCGTGAGGACGACGTAAACCAATTCGGTGACGCAAAAGCAGCAGAACGGCGTTGTTTTGAATTAGCAACCTGATGGGATTTTATTTGGGGAAGATTTAAGATTGCTGCAACCACTATGGATTTCAATTTTGCTTGTTACTACAACAACCAAGATGCAATGTTTGCACACGCCCCCTAGGGCGGGACTATGAATTTAAATACGAGTCAAAATGCAACACAGCTGTTCTGTCTCCCGTGGCCTGCCAGTGAACAAGGGAAAAGGTTTCCAGAAACGCGTATGGCATGAGGCATGAAACTTTGCTGAGACAAGCACGCTTTGTTCTGCTGCTGCCTACTGAATAAAGAAGGTGAATCAAGTACATCGTGTGTGGCACTTCTCTGTGTGAGCAGTTTTTCAGTGGATTTATAGTGGCCCGCTCCGGTCACGAAGCTGCCCTACTGCAGACAGTGCAGGCCGGGTGCTTTCAATGTACAGCACCGTGAGGACGACGTAAACCAATTCGGTGAGGCACAAGCAAAAGCAGCAGAACGGCGTTGTTTTGAATTAGCAACCTGATGGGATTTTATTTGGGGAAGATATAAGATTGCTGCAACCACTATGGATTTCAATTTTGCTTGTTACTACAACAACCAAGATGCAATGTTTGCACACGCCCCCTAGGGCGGGACTATGAATTTAAATATGAGTCAAAATGCAACGCAGCTGTTCTGTCTCCCGTGGCCTGCCAGTGAACAAGGGAAAAGGTTTCCAGAAACGCGTATGGCATGAGGCATGAAACTTTGCTGAGACAAGCACGCTTTGTTCTGCTGCTGCCTACTGAATAAAGAAGGTGAATCAAGTACGTCGTGTGTGGCACTTCTCTGTGTGAGCAGTTTTTCAGTGGATATAGATATATATATATATATATATACATACATATATATATATTTAACCAACGAAAGGCCCGAGAGTGCATAGAAAAGATCTGGAAAGAAAAGGAGAATCAGTTCGCAGAGCGGGGAGGATGGGTAGATCGGTAAGGAATCTGCGGCTAGATCTTGTCTCTACCAGATAAGGCCCTTCCGAAGGTAAGTAACTTATTAATCTGGTAGAGACATCTGGCCACAGATTCCTTACCTTTAAATGCGATACCCAAGCAATACCATCCCCGAGGAGGGTCTGCAAACTGATCCATGAAAGATCCCCAACTCTGCTATCCGGTCTGTTATAAGAAAAAGAGAAAGATATCGACTGCCAGGAAGGGAGGTGAGGAAGAAGGCATCTCACCAGAAACATTGTGGAGAACCCCATACGGAACTGAAATCTGCAACTGTGCAAAAACACAGGAAAAAGACACCATGGCAGAAGAATAAAAACGAGTTGGAAAGAACACTCCGTATAAACATAATACTACATCGCTCCCCTAATGTCAACCGGGCCAATAGAAAGGGTCGGAAGGCCAAGGACAATAGCTAAAACTACTGAGCCAAAGCTCCTAGCCATAGAAGCAAACAATGCAGAGAGCACCAACTAATAGTATCAGAAAAGCATTGCGAGCAAATACAACAATTATGACCATAGATCACGTGTGGTCAGAGGAAACACTACACGAGAGACAGGAGCTCTCTGGGACTATCCAACTTATAAACACAGGGGGGATAGCAAGTGCAAAGCAACGAACATACGGAGGTCTTTCCAGGACACGAGGGAAATCGCAGCAACGTAGGCAAAACACAGTCCTCCCTAAGAGAGGCAGGAAAACAGGACTGACTATAGAGATACCTAATAAAAGGAGGTAAAAAATATATATATATAGAAGTATGAATATATATTATCTACTGGCGGTCGCCAGTAGATAGTTATAGTTAGGACCTATTTTCCATAGGAAATCCGCGACATTCTATTTGAAATAACTCTTGCGTCGGTTGACGAATCTTCGCGAAATTTTCAAACTTTATGGTCCGCTCCGGTCCGCTCATACCCTGAAAGTCTCAGGGTGATTCGTCAAGCGGGGGCCGAGAAAAAAGGGGGGTCCCAAAACGTGTTTTCCCCATTCATTTTCCCATAGGAAACTTTAGACACGGCTATAGCCCGAACTGCTGAACGGAATTACATCAAATTTGGCAAAGAGGTAGTTCTTGGTTCAGAAAGAACCCTTTTGTTAAATGGTGTAAATCCGTTCAGTAGTTGCGGAGAAATTAAAAAATAAGAGTCAAAAATCAATTTCCCATAGGAAACTTTAGACACGGCTACAGCCCGAACTGCTGAACGGAATTACACCAAATTTGGCAAAGAGGTAGTTCTTGGTTCAGAAAGAACCCTTTTGTTAAATGGTGTAAATCCGTTCAGTAGTTGCTGAGAAAATCAAAAGTAAAAGTACATATATATCTATGGCCGCGTCGGATTCGCGCACCCTCCCGATCACGAGCTGTCTGCTAATTGGCTGTCAACACTCCAAACCAGGAAGTGTTGGCAGCCATCTTGTTCCTCGGTAGAACCGAGGAACAAGAAAGCAGTAAAAAAGTGCGCAAAACGCACAAAGGGGGCAGTGTAGAAACACCCTGACCCCTAGGTCTGCTCAGGGGTTCCCACAAGGACCCCTGGGCAAAAAGCATTTTTTTTTTTAAATTGGCAGGATGCGCTCAGGTTGCGCGGATCCTGCCGATAAAAATCGAAGCGCGGTCTCCCGCGCTTCGATGTTAATTTGCCCCCGGGTGGGTCAAGTCCTGGGGGCATGCTGGGGAGTGTTTATTTTATGTATGGGGGCCTCTAAGGGCCCCCAAGCACCGGGGACCACCACCCCCGGGGCTTTATCATAAATGGTGCGGGAGGGCTCTGAGCCCTCCCGCAGCCCCGGGACCGCCACCTCCCGGGGCTTTTTTTTTAAATCTGTGTGGGGGCTCCAGCCCTCACACGCCCGGGACCACCACCTCCCCGGGGCATTAAGAAAATTGAAAATGGGGGTCCGTTTTGGACCCCCAAGCCCCGGGGACCACCACCTCCCGGGGCTTTCAAAATGTAGGGAGGGGGCCGCGCGGCCCCCTCCTGGAGCCCTTGATGGCCCTGGGGACCGCCACCCCCAGGGCCGGCTCCTGCAGTGTCCCGGGTACCTACCCCGGGACACTGCTGTTTGCTATGACAGGACGGGAGCCTCGCGGCTCCCGCCCTGTCATAGCAAATCTTGGTTTGCATTTTGAAAGAGAGAGCAGGAAACCTGCTCTCTCTTTCAAAATGCAAACCAATTGCTTTCCACATGGGGAGCAGCATCTTAGCTGCTCCCCATGTGGAAAGCAATGCCGGCTCCCATAGGACGCGGGGAGCCGGCGGGACTGTGGGGGATTGGGGACCCCCCACAGTCCCCAACCAGAGGCCAGGCCCCGGGGGATGGGGTCCCCGGGGCCATAAGTGGCCCGGGAGGGGGCCATTGCAGCCCCCTCCCCAAATAAAAAAATTAAAAAAATAAAAAAATAAGGGCAAGGCCGGCCCCGGGGATGGGGTCCCCGGGGCCTTAAATGGCCTGAGGAGGGGGCCACACAGCCCCCTCCATATTTTTATTTAAAAAACAGGGCATGCCCCGGGGGATGGGGTCCCCGGGGCCAATAGAGGCCCAGGGAAGGTGGGCCACGTGGCCCCCTTCCCGTTTAAAAAAAAAAAAAAATGCTCAGGCCCCGGGGATGGGGTCCCCGGGGCCAAAAGTGGCTGAGGGAAGGGGGCCACGCAGCCCCCTCCCATAAAAAAAAAAAAAAACGGCATCGTGCCGGAGGCCCCGCCCCTCCCTGCAGTACTCTGCAAACGCGCCCCTGGCGCGTTTTAAGAAGGGAAGTAATTCCCTTGAATACTAGGGGTCCCTGGGGCCAACTAGCCCACCAGGAACCTCCAGTATGCGCCAGGGGCTGCCTTGCAGAGAGGTGTACAGAGGCCACGCCCTTTTTACACCTCTCTGCAACGCAGCTCTGTGGCGCTTAATGGAGGTAGCTGGTGGGCTAGTTGCACCCCAGGGACCCTCAGGATTCAAGGGGAGTTAATCCCCGACTTAAAGCGCGCCACGGGCGCGTTTGCACAGTGGTGAAGGGAGGGCGGGGCCTGAGGTGACATGTGTGCAAACAGGCCCCGTGGCGCGTTTTAAGATGGGGAATTAAATCCCCTTCAATCCTGAGGGTCCCTGAGGGCCAACTAGCCCAACAGGTACATCCAGAAAGCGCCACAGAGCTGCGTTGAAGAGAGGTGTAAAAGGGGTGTGGCCTCTCTACAGTCTCTGCAACGCAGCCCCCTGGCGCATACTGGAGATTCCTGGTGGGCTAGTTGGCCCCTAGGGACCCTCATGATTCAAGGGGACTTAATCCCCCAACTTAAAACGCGCCACGGGGCGCGTTTGCACAGATGTCACCTCAGGCCCCGCCCCTCCCTTCACCATTGTGCAAATATTCCTCTAAAATCTGCCGAACTACGAATTCTGATTTACTCACCTGTTATCAGGAGAGACCTCAGTGCTGCATCTTTCAGCCCAGTACTAATCCTGAAAAGTAATTTTAACCGTACTTACCAGTAACTTGAATTTCCTTCCATAGGATATCATTGCCTGCTTTTTGCTGAAAAAGTTTCTAAGTGTTGATTTTTGAAACATACAAATATTCCTCTAAAATCAGCCGAAATACGAATTCCGATTTACTCACCTGTTATCAGGAGAGACCTCAGTGCTGTATCTTTCAGCCCAGTACTGGTCCTGAAAAGTAATTTTAACCGTACTTACCAGTAACTTGAATTTCCTTCCATAGGCTAACATTGACTGGTTTCACTTGGAAATTCTTCTAAGTGTTGATTTTTGAAACATACAAATATTCCTCTAAAATCAGCCGAAATACAAATTCCGATTTACTCACCTGTTATCAGGAGAGACCTCAGTGCTGCATCTTTTAGCCCAGCACTGACCCTGAAAAGTAATTTTAACCGTACTTACCAGTAACTTATATTTTCTTCCATAGGAATCCATTGTCTGGTTTTCAGCAGAAAAGTTTCAAAGTGTCGATTTTCACAAACTACAAATATTCCTTAAAAATCGCCTGTATGACTTAAACGCATTCTTTCAACTGTTTACAGGAGATGCACCAGTGCTGGATCCAGGATCCAACACTGAGTAAGAAAAAGTAACGATAACAGTTTTTACCTGCTAAGTGAATTTCCTTCCATAGGATAACATTGGTGATTCTATGAGAAAAAGTTTCAAAGTGTCAACTCTTAAAATACAATAATATTCCTTAAAAATCACTACTGTAACCAAAACGCTTTTACTCAACTGTTTACAGGAGATGTCCCAGGACTGAATCTAGGATCCAGTCCTGTGGTTAGAAAAGTAATCCATAAAGTAACTAATTGCATTTAACTAGAAATTCACATTGAGCTGAATGTTGCATTGTGTTTGAAAATGTGTTGCCCATTGCAACAACTGTAACTACTGTACTTAAAAGTCTATTGCCTATGTGCAAAGTATTTAAACTAAAGTAATTCATTCTGAGAAAGTATTTTTGTAATGTATAATGTAATTACAATGTAATTTAAAAAATAAAATATGTAAAAAAAAATTGTTTCTAAAAATGTAGTAAATCAGTATAAAAAAATAAATATAACAATTAATACATTTAAAAATTGTCATTTACAAAACCTTTGAAATTCACTGAAAAAACCGTAGGTTTCAGACATGTTATAGTTAGGAATTAGCATTTAAAAACCTTTGAAATTCACTGAAAAAACATAGGTTTCAGACACGTTATAGTTAGAAATTAGCATTTAAAAAACCTTTGAAATTCACTGAAAAACCATAGGTTTCAGGCACGTTATAGTTAGAAATTTGCATTTAAAAAACCTTAGAAATTCACTGAAAAAACCATAAGGTTTTAGGGACAGTTATAGTTAGTTGGACATTGCACTCGTACAAAACCCGTGAAATTCCCCCGTTATAGTTAGTTCAGGTAACTATAACTCGCGCCCCGCAATGCACTGCTGATGACGTCACATATTACATCACTCATGACATGGTCAGTGACATCACTGATGACATCAATGATGACATCTCAAATGACATCACTGATGACATCACTGATGACATCATCCATGTGAGAATTTAATGCATCTTCTCACACCCTAATATAAGTTTTGAAACACCCACTCTAAATTACAGACTGCCATTCTCAAAACCATACACACTCCAATACCAATAAGTACATACCCACTCACTGATTCTTAGGTCTACACACACACATCTACTCACTCACCCGTACAGTCACTCATACTTACAGTCACTCAGTACAGGACTATCATATGCACTCATACACCTATATAAACACTCACACAACGCAACTCATCCATAGAGGTACTCACACACCTAGTCAGTCATGCAAATAATTAATCACACTCCAATTTACTCACCTATACAATTATACACACCAGCTCACTTACTCATAAAAATACTAGCACATTCTTACGCTCCTATGCAATCACTGATGCAAGCACACTCATCCATATAGCCACTCTCACAATCACACACTCTCACTTATAGCCATTTATATACTCCAACACACATATATACTGCCTTTCACATATGTAGTTACTCACACATGTACCACTGAGATATACATTCAATCACTAACACACCCATACACACACTCACCCACCCATACAGTCCATCACAGACGCACTCTTGAAACCATGCACCCAGTGAATCACCCACTCACACATCTATGCACAGAGTCACACTCACCCCACCCACACAAACACTGAGGCACCCATACAGATACTCAGAGAACCAATCCATAACCCATATAGACACTCATTTAGCTAGTCAGAAACCCATGCAGCTGCTTACACAACAACAGACAGACGGATTCAGACATTCACACAGTTTAGTCACTCACCCATGCATCCAGTAAGATACGTTTAATCACTCACTTATAGACTCAGTCACGCACCTACTAAATCATCCATTCAGACACTTATACACCCACTCATTCTTCAATACGCCTTTCCCTATATATATTAAACATATTTAAACTTTACACAAACACACAGTCACTGGATGATGTCATCAGTGATGTCATTTGAGATGTCATCAGTGATGTCATCAGTGATGTCATCAGTGATGTCACTGACCATGTCATGAGTGATGTAATATGTGACGTCATCAGCAGTGCATTGCGGGGGCGCGAGTTATAGTTACCTGAACTAACTATAACGGGGGAATTTCACGGGTTTTGTACGAGTGCAATGTCCAACTAACTATAACTGTCCCTAAAACCTTATGGTTTTTTTCAGTGAATTTCTAAGGTTTTTTAAATGCAAATTTCTAACTATAACGTGACTGAAACCTATGGTTTTTTCAGTGAATATATATATATATATACACACACACAGAAATTTACACTGTATAATAAAATGTGCCTAAGAAGGGTACATATAAACGGCCACAACTTCCGTCATGGGCTGAAGATGGGACAACGGCGAGCTGGCAACCAGCAACATGGCCCCAATAAAAGGAATAGAAGGGGTGGAAATCACACAAAACAAAAAACAAAGTAAGCAGTCAGAAAACTACACTACCGACTAAACGGTTACGATCAGGTGGCCGAGAGACAGTTGAAAAAGAAAGCAGCAGGGGAGAAACAACCCGTTAGAATAGAGAAATAAAGACTACTATGGAGGACTGTAAAAAGGGTCGAGTTGAACAAGGCCAACACACGGAGGCCTATTCAGATAAGTAGTCCCCATCTTAAAAGAAAGAATAGCAGACGGAGAAGGGACTTGGCTGAAGCAGTGGACAAGACAGAGGATATAGTATGGAAAGATCAACGACAAGTGAAGGTCCAAACCAAAGAACCAGTGTAAAGAACTGAAGTAACAGATGGAGAGGCAGTGCCTACAGCCTAACAAGCATGGAGGCCAGAAGAAAAAGAAAGTTACCGTTTCCACGGGGCGACCTGTGCCCAGACGACAAGCCATGTAACATCATGAGTGAGGATCCGGACGTCACCCAAACTCGTATTTGGTACACTCATTAGTTTCAGGGAGAACGGAACCCCCAAGGGGGTGGAACTGTATCCGCACTCGCGAAAAGTAAAGTAAACTCCCTGGAAAAGAATCCCAAGGGATCACCCATCTCCGTACGAAACAACCCAGTGTGGGTGGTCAAGGAACCCATGTTCAAGAAAAAACGGAAGATGAAAAATAGCCATAAGCCCAAAAAGGGGTACAAGGCACATCTGAAGAACAGCCGGATCAGTAACTAAACATTGGTGTTGGTATCAGAGGTGTCATGGAAACTTCTCCAACAAGCACAAAAACATTGTGTAAAAGCGAAAAGCAACAGCAGCTGCGCACAGGGCAGAAGCAGATTAAAACAGGCCATACAGAGGCATAGAAGAGAAAGGGTCAGTAGAGTAGGCCACCCATGCCAAGATACGGACAAGGTACATTCGCAAGGAACCTAAAGAGAAAAAGAGAAAAGGCAGGAGCCCGTCTTGCCCGTGTATAGTGAGAACTAGCACATGAAGTGCTAACGCCTGAAGAGAGTAAAGAAGGAACACCACCTAGGTCAGGACCAGACAATGCACCCTAGGCCAAGAACCTTGCCCCTTCCCTTGCGTCTGCTAGGAAAGAAGTGCACCAGATAGAGTGGAAGGAAAGAACCCCTTGACGAGTGTGGAGAAACACTAACAAATGGGGGGGGGGGGCAGGACTACGAAGAACCCCCATGCACCATATTCCGACTTGCACCATTGTGCCAAAGCACGGCATGTGGAGTTCCCTCTAAGGAGTACTATTGTGTCAGAAACATATGGAGGAAAACCTGTAAAGCATACAGATGAAGTACCCTTTAGGACAGGGAACAAGGCAAGAGTGCATCCGCACAATACCATGAAAAAAACCATATTAATAACTTGGGGAGAAAGCAAAAGAACGCTGTGCAGCCACCGATGTAGAAACCCAAGAGGGCCAAAAAAATTAAGATGCGTCCCAAAAAAAACAACCAGGGACTACAACCTGTCATTGACAGGTTAAGAATGCAAGAAAAGAAAAGACCTGCCTGGAGCACCACACCCGATACCACTCGGAGGTGACAAGTAAAAAGAAGAAGCCAACGGGCACCGGCGTAGAATGGCTCACACAGAAAAGAAATCACAGAGACCATCCCCAGACAATTTGAGTACGGGGGGAAAGAAGAGGACGGTATAGCAAACAGTGCTTAAGATTGCGCTCCACCCAGACTGCCAAAAACGGTGCAAAGCGGAATCAGCATGAGAGCCAAACAGATGGTGACCATCGAAAGGCATGTCCACCAAGGTGAACTGAACAGCTTCCGAAAAGCCAGAGGTGCACAGCCATGCATGCCACCAAAGTGCCACTGACAGAGCGATGGCACACCTGACAGAATCCATGGTATCCATACCACATAGAATCAGCAATTAAGCTTCCTGTCGGCCATCCTGGAGTAATTGGGTAAGGGTGGCCTGGGCCTCGTCCGGGAGTGAGGGGAGAAGGCACGAGACCGAATCCCACAAGTGAGAAAAATGTCCCAGAACACAAGCGGTATTAAGTTAACGCAAAGCAGAACGGGTGGCAGAAAAGATATACCGACCAAGAGTATTGAGACTCCTCTACTGCCCATGTCAGGGGAGGCTGTAGCAGCCTGAACCACAAAGCTGTGCAGAGTAGGCTGCCGAAGGAGGCAGACTGGGTCTACAGGAGCAGGACCGTGCCTATGAGCTATAAACCAGTCCCCTGGGGCCACAGAAACGGGCTTAGCCAAAAGAGCCCAGCAAAATATGAAATAGGGCCTCACTGAAGGGAAGCACCGGTTCGGCCCATTTAGCCTGGATGAAACACCCCAATTAAGGGATCAATGGCCAGCTCCACAGAAGGGAGCTGCAGCTCCAGAACCACTGCAACCCTCCTCAGAAGGTCAGCGAAAGCAGAGCTAGCCTCAATAGCTAGGGTAAGAGGAGAAAACAAGCTCGAGGCAGGGGAAGTCTCGAGGCCACTAGCCTCACGAAGTTCAGACACCCAATGAAACTCTAGAGGAAGATGAGTAGCGTCGCACATGTCATCACCGACTCCACCAAAACACCAGTCTCCTGAAGTGAAAACAGCTGGGGGTTCCTCCAAAGGAGGAAGGTAGGCCAGGTTAACCTGCTCTACTGACACTTCTCCCGACGTCGTCCGGCGTCGATGTGGCGACACCTCAACGTCGGAAAGGAGAGATACAGTACCGGCAACTGGCGACGTCGACTTCGGAGCTGGCTGAACCGACATTGGTGTCGCAGCTGGGAACCCCTAGGGGCTGTGCATCGGAGCCGAGACTGATCGACCATGGATCCAGAGGGCCTCACTGGCGCAGGGGGGAGACCCCGCCGACGTGAATTCAGTCAAGGCTCCCCTGGCCTCCTTGGGGTAGAGATGCGCACCAGTGGGAGGCAGAGAACCAAAAATAGCATGAAGGGAGGGATAATATTCTCTCAACTGATCCAGAGTCGCCCCAGCACAGGGGAATACCGGAAGGCGCGGGGTAGACTCTTGCTCTGACTCCTCAACCCAAGGACGTGGAGGGGCGTCAGAGAAGCCGCATATACGCGGCAAAGGCAGAGATGGCCGTGACTTCGACCAGTTACCAGTCGACATTGAGGAAAAAGGATGCTCATGTGAAGGATTCCTGGAGCAGGGTCTCGAGCGGTCCTCGGAACAAGAAGAAGACTGAAACCGACATGGGGGCCGTGACCTCCGCGCGGTTAGGAAAGTCATGCAGTGCCAACGACTGAAGCTGAAGACAGAAGCCACACTCTTCGGAGTCATGGTGAAAACCCAGACACCACATAAAAATACAAAGGTCCGGGGCCGACATTTGTCATCCACAGGACCCGGAGGTGTTGGAGACCAGTTAGACAGGACAACTTGAAACAAGGAACACAGATGTCCCACGGTCGCCCTTACCCGCTGCTCCCAGAAAGACAGCACAACTTACCCGAGTGCTGTTCTCTGTGGTTCAGTCAGGAAAGAGGCACGAAGGGTGGTCTGCGTCCGGGGTCCCAGTGGTCTCCTGTCAGCTGGCACTGCTGATCCGAGTCACGGCGCCAAGATGTTGGAGGGAGCGTTTTAGGGGGCTTGGGGGGGCTAGGGGGCACCCTTGCCAGCTGTTCGAGGGAGTGGTTTAGGGACAAAAGGGCAGCTTAACTTGAGGCAGGGTGCGCAGGAACGCTCATACTAAAATGAAGGAAACAGATGTGTGAGCCATGGAAACCAAGCCAAAAGGTTTAACAGATTTATTTAGAAGGTGCAACTTCAAGAAAAAGGCATTTAAAATACAGAATACAAAATATAGTGACCTTGCATTCATAGAGAGTCTTACCAAACAGAAGGCATTATTACATAATTCTCAATAGGACTCAGAAGGCATTGAAATCGTTTGAAGAGAGACACTTCAGAAAACCTCAAAGACACATTTATAAATGAACTATGAAAAACATCATTTAAATCAAGGAAAATGTTCTCAGAATGCAAAACACATTTGATCTAAAATGCAGAGAATACTCACGTTTAAACCTAAAAGAAAGCAGCCTTGCAAGTGTAATATAAGCATTAAATTCTCAATAAGAAAACACCAATTTAGAGACAAAATAGCATATACAGCAATTATATTGGCAAATTAAATTGTATCTTAATAAAACAAAAACAAGAGCTCTTGGGGAAAACCCACACCCGCCTGCCATCCTACCAACAGACGGGTGGGGTAGTCCGACGAGAACTCCGTGGACTCGTCTTTTATACCTTTTAGTGCTGGGAACTGAAGCAGAAGTGCTTATTGCAGCATCAGTCCCACCTACGTCACGGCAGAAAATATGTAATGTAAGGAATAAAATATATAGCAATAGCCTGGTTGCCACATTCATCACCCCGGTCTGACGTTCGTGTGCTGGGAACTGCTTCGTTCTCATGTTCAGACCCAGGATGTGGTGTGCTATTTGTCGACAGGACAGAGGAAGAGACAGTGAACTTTGAGACACACGGGTAGGGTGGGGGCTATCCAGCCTGGAGCAGAAGAGCCTCGCAGAGAGAAGCTGGCTGAGATTTTTAGTCAGACAGGCTTAGAGCCTGCTGTTCAGAAAAATGGCAGAACTCTGGTCAATTTAACAAAAGGCCTGCAGAAAGACCGCAGGGCCTACCTAGGGGTTCATACTGACTGAGTGACTAGGAAGGCCCAGGGCATTTGTTATATGGTAAAACCGGACCCTCTCTCATTTGGTCAATTTAGCAAAAGGCCTACAGATTGAGGTGCGCAGGGCCTGTGTAAGGGTCTCATACCTTAGGTGTGGGCAGAGCGGGCCTGGGGGGGGGGTCTTATATGATAAAAATGGACCCTGCCTCAGAGGACACCAGAAAAAAGAACACTGTCTCGTCGACAAAACTTAGAGAGACGCCAAAAATGGGCAGAGGAACCGATCTCCTGATCCGTGTAGAAGCGCGGAAAGGAAGAAACTGACGACCATGCGCCAGGGGAGGGCTTATATAGACTTTGTCGACATCACATCCGGTGGACGTTGTCATTATGGAGATGCTTGATCCCCTCTACCAACGCACTGAGGTACTGCTGTAGAAAAATTTCTTGATCCAGTCTGGCGCCTGGGGATAATTCAAAGGTAAAGAATCTGCGGCTAGACGTCCCTATCAGATTAGACCTACCAAAGGCAAATGTAGAAGATAAATTGAAACCCTATAAGATGAACACTACTTGACAGTTTAAAATTAGAGGGATTCATAACTGAATTGATTTAATAATATTTGGTAGTTAAGATTATGTCACTTCTGATCTTGTCAAAAATATACAAGAATTGTGGAGCTCATGAGGAACACTTAAACCTGTGAAAGATTTCCCAGCCAAATGTATTGCAATTTTGCCAGTTGTTAGAGTGAGGCCACATAGGGAAATGCTTTAGAATTCTAGGACAGGGATTAAAGGTGCCAACAAGAGAGTTATTTAACATAGAGTTGACTACTCAGCTTATTTGGTGATGCCCACAAATCCTCAGAGCCATGGGCTGGCGTGTTCCCTGGGCGAGGGAGCAGCCTTGACAGAAGTGTGACTACAGGCATCCCTCTCCCCTCGTTTTGTACTCATGAAGCCTCATCAGGGCTACTAACATATTTTCAAGAAACATCATCGATTAGGTGCTGTATGTATTGGTATTTATTCTTTAATTTCATATGAGCGTGCAGTGAACTTCCTGCTAACAGGGGTGGCATCGGGGAGTAAATTTCCTTGGTCCTGAAGAATAGCCTTGGGGTAGGGCTAGAAACATGCCATCCAGTGAAACTCGGGGACATTACTCCACTGAGTTTCCATTTCTCCCCATTTTTTAATCATACCGGATAGAGGTGTAAATAAAGAGTATTTTTCCTCCTAGCCAGGCATTTTTAATCTTTCTTTAAAAAAAAACAAAAACCCACTAATACTTTTTTCATCTGGATCAGTCTAATACTATCAGTGCTCCCACGTACCCATAGGTCATAGCACGCCCCGTTCCGCAGCAGAATGGGAAGACCCCAATGATGAACCATGCCACAAAGGGGAAACCCTGGTGGGTGAAGGTTATTTACAGAACTTTTTCTGCCTTCTAGAACTCCTGAAGGGGAAGAAAATAAGTTTTCTAAGGACGGAGTGTTTTTCAGTAAGATGTCTTGGAGGACGAGTCCCTTCTACCTTCTCTGTTTGATTTTTCACATGCCCACAAATGACATCAAAACTAAATTAATTATAGTCAATTTAAGAAACCAATAAGATCTCGAATAAATCACAAAACAGGTGTATATGCTTCAGCATATTGTATTGAAAATGAACATATAGAAAAATGTGAAGAAACAGGGGATTCAACATAAAGAATCTTGCATAAAACATCGACAATGTGTTATATGTAACTAATACGACTTTTGTCAATGTACTAATCAACCACTCTCTGCATTCGACATAAGAATACAAATCAATATGTCAAGATAAATAAATGACACAGATAGTCAGAGAGAGATGGGTTGTGCGTTGACGTTTCAGTCTCAATTGGTTAACATCCATGAGACCATCTTCAGCACTGTGTTGTTTTGAGCGAAGATAAATAGAGGACCCTGCTCTAGACAATACAATTATCAAAGCTGTAATACACAGAAACGTTTTAAGGCATGGGCAAAGTGGGCTCTGGCCCAGGGCCCCTGCCTTTCATTCCCTCCCCCACTTAAGGCCAACTGTGTTCTGCTGACAGTCTTGCCCTGGTGGCCTTGATTAATTCTTAAACAAATCGTTTTAAATACCGTTTTCCTTTAATTTATTTTTAATGTAGGTGATGTGTGAGAGACTATTACAGACTTTTTGCAAAGAAATGTGTTTATGTTTCATGCAACATCCATAAAAAGGTTTCTTTTAAGTGAAACCAGGACCTCACATATGAGAAATGGTAGGGTGTCACAGAGATTATTCGCAATAAAATTAGTGAGCTGCTGCTGTTACAATATTGAAAACACATATCACAATCCCTGAATATTAGATGTAAACACATTTAGTATTTGGATGAGTGTGTCTGTGCACTTTCAGTGACCTGGGCAAAAGTGGCATGAAAGAGCTGAAATTGGATCATAAATTCAAAACTGATCGAACTGGGGCCCCCAAATTACATTTGGCCCAGGGCCCCCAAAATCCTTAAGATGTCCCTGGTAATACAGCAGACAAATTTGTCTGTAAAGGCCGAAATACACCTGTGGTGAATAGAGCAGAGTAAGAGAACACTGCTCTAAAGATGAAGGAAGTGAAACCATCACCTACTTAAAAAAAGAATAGCGTAAAAGCAATGTGCACTTAGGAAACAATTCCCAGAGAAAGAGGTTTCCATAGGACAGTCCATCTCAAACATTACTTTTCTAAGAATGACATGATCCCCGTGTATGACACCACTGGCCTTCACAATCCATCCGTATTCTGTCCAAATAATCACATGGTGTCAAAGGAAGAAAACACATTTGAACAAGCATTGGAAATGCAATAAGTCTCGCCTTTGTTTAAGTTAAAGCAATTTCCTTTGCTAATGGTATTGTTTTATATATTTGTATTAATTAGTGTATGTTTGTGATATGTTGTGATTTTATGTTCTTAGAATTGTATTTGTTAGCTGTGTAGTAGTTTAAAGCATAGTTTAGTAGGAGATGAGCAGTGTTTAAGATTTGGGAAGGAGGACGATTAGAAGAATAGCATGAGGGTTAATGAAGTATAGTGAGGATTAGACTACTATGTGGCAGAAGAAAGGTGCGGGGGGAGAGTAAATAGGGAGAAGGAATGAAGTGTGGAGGAGTTTAGTGTTGTTTTGAATGTAGTAAAGTGCGGAGAGCAGTATGAGGTATAAGGAAGGATAGAGTAGTAGAAGAGCAGTAGGTGTGATATGAAAGGAGTGTGAGATGTAGAAGAATAGTGTGAGGTTGAAGCAAGGTAAGTTTTTTTTATTAGCATTAGGTATAAGGAAGTAGAGGAGCGCAGAAGAGCACTGTGAGGGAGATTGTAGGAGAAGGAGTATGAGAAGGGCAGTGTGATACAGAAGGACTGATAGTGATGAGGATAAGAGCAGTGTGCTGGTTGTTGTTGGTAGCGTAATATGAGTTATTAGTACAGTGTAGGTATATATACCATATCACCCAAACATACATATATTATAAACAAGTGCAAATACTTTACACCAATACAACACAAATGGTAAGTTCCACATATCAATATATAGATATAAACAAATATATATTGATGAAAGCTGTTTACAAAAGAGATGTGGCATGGGACCCACTAAGGGGAACAATGAACTTCCATGAGGGACTGTAATTCCCAGCATGCACCTCGAGAATTAGCGCAAAGAAGCGTGGCCCACTGGGGGCTATACATATAAAAGGAAGCATGCAGACTTGGAAAATCTATTCCGCATCTTATCAGTTGCCCAAGAAGAAGAGGCTGGAGCCTCGAAACGCGTTGGCACTAATAAAGAAGCCTGGAAATGTTATTGCTGGTCTTCGTTGTTATTGAACCGCAAGGCTCACGTCAGCTGTGAGTGCATACTTCAAGCTTTCGGGCATTTGTTTATTATGGAATTGCACGGCTGCCCTGCCGTGGAAGAGTGCACCGTTTCGGATTATTATGAAAGGCTGCGCGGGAATGGAATTTTACCAACACCGCGGTCAGCACAGCTGATGATGAAATACTGACCTGGCTGACATGAAAGGGGCCCACTAAAGGTACTTTAAATTGATGAAAGCTGTTTACAAAAGAGATGTGGCATGGGACCCACTAAGGGGAACAATGAACTTCCATGAGGGACTGTAATTCCCAGCATGCACCTCGAGAATTAGCGCAAAAGAAGCGTGGCCCACTGGGGGCTATACATATAAAAGGAAGCATGCAGACTTGGAAAATCTATGCCGCATCTTATCAGTTGCCCAAGAAGAAGAGGCTGGAGCCTCGAAACGCGTTGGCACTAATAAAGAAGCCTGGAAATGTTATTGCTGGTCTTCGTTGTTATTGAACCGCAAGGCTCACGTCAGCTGCGAGAGCATACTTCAAGCTTTCGGGCACAGCACGCGCCGACGTCATCAGGAAGCGCTGAACGCGCTGGAAACCATTTGTTTCCAGCGCGTCCAAGAGGAGGAGGTAGGTTTTGGTCTCCGGTGGGGCCAAATCTGGACGCCTTGAGGCATCGGGGGAGAGGAAACAGCGTTTCCTCTCCCCTGATGTCTCAATGCAGGGCATTCCTGGTGCACGATCGCGCATAGCGTCGCGATCGTGCACCAGGAATGCCCCACTAGACACCAGGGATTCGTTTTTGGATGGAAAGGAAGCGACCCCTTGGGCAAGGGTCGCTTCCTAAGGGGGAAATATAATGTCAGACTTTTCTGCCCCCCCTGGGGACAGATTGGCCGATTTTTGGCCGTTTCTGGACCCAGGGGGGGCAGAAAAGCCCACTAGAGCCAGGGAATTGTTTTATTTTGTGTTTTTTTAAATCGGAAGCGACCCCTTGGGCAAGGGTCGCTTTCAGCGGCCCAAATTATTTTTAAAGTATATTCTGCCCCCTCTGGGGGCAGATCGGTTTTTTTATTTGTCCTTTCTGCCCCCAGGGCAGAAAACCCCACTAGACACCAGGGATTTTTTTTTTTTTGATAGGCAATTTTGATGTTGCCTCAATACGTTTTGGGCCCTTGCCTGTCGCGGGTACTTGGGCCTCCCACACGAGTGAGGCACCGTTTTTATCGGGAGACCCGGGGGGACGCTGGGTGGTAGGAAATTTGTGTCAGCCCGGTGATGCCACAACTTTCCCACACAAAAATGTGTGAATAAAGTGATTTTTTTCAGCTAAAATTGAGGTTTGCAGGGGATTCTGGGTAAGGAAACGTTGGGGGATCCACGCAAGCCATACCTCCCTGGAATCCCCCGGGTGTCTAGTTTTCAGAAATGTGTGGGTTTGGTAGGTTTCCCTAGGTGCCGGCAGAGCTAGGGTTCAAAACCTACAGCTAGGCACTTTGCCAAAAAAGGGTCATTTTTCACTGTGAAATTGTGGTGTGTCCACGTTGCGTTTTGCGCTGTTTCCTGTCGCGGGCACTAGGTTTCCCTAGATGGCCGCCGAGCACGGGGGGCCAAAAACCCAGGTGACCCCCCTTGCAAAATCAGGTTGTTTGGTGATAGGCAATTTTGATGTCGCCTCAATACGTTTTGGGCCCTTGCCTGTCGCGGGTACTTGTGCCTCCCACATGAGTGAGGCCCCATTTTTATCAGGAGACCCGGGGGAACGCTGGGTGGTAGGAAATTTGGGTCAGCCCGGTGATGCCACAACTTTCCCACACAAAAATGTGTGAATAAAGTGATTTTTTCAGCTTAAATTGAGGTTTGCAGGGGATTCTGGGTAAGGAAACGTTGGGGGATCCACGCAAGCCATACCTCCCTGGAATCCCCGGGTGTCTAGTTTTCAGAAATGTGTGGGTTTGGTAGGTTTCCCTAGATGGCCGCCGAGCATGGGGCCAAAAGCCCAGGTGACCCCCTTGCAAAACCAGGTTGTTTGGTGATAGGCAATTTTGATGTTGCCTCAATACGTTTTGGGCCCTTGCCTGTCGCGGGTACTTGGGCCTCCCACACGAGTGAGGCACCATTTTTATCGGGAGACCCGGGGGAACGCTGGGTGGTAGGAAATTTGTGTCAGCCCGGTGATGCCACAACTTTCCCACACAAAAATGTGGGAAAAAAGTGATTTTTTCAGCTTAAATTGAGGTTTGCAGGGGATTCTGGGTAAGGAAACGTTGGGGGATCCACGCAAGCCATACCTCCCTGGAATCCCCCGGGTGTCTAGTTTTCAGAAATGTGTGGGTTTGGTAGGTTTCCCTAGGTGCCGGCAGAGCTAGGGTTCAAAAACTACAGCTAGGCACTTTGCCAAAAAAGGGTCATTTTTCACTGTGAAATTGTGGTGTATCCACGTTGCGTTTTGCGCCGTTTCCTGTCGCGGGCACTAGGCCTACCCACACAAGTGAGGTACCATTTTTCTCGGAGGACTTTGGGGAATGCGGGGTGGGTGGAAATTTGTGGATCCACGCAAATTCCAGAACTTTCCACCACAGAAATGTGAGGAAAATGTGTTTTTTGGCAATTTTTAGGTTTGCAAGGGATTCTGGGTAACAGAACCTGGTGAGAGGTAGTCGAGTCACCGCATCCTGGATTCCACTGGGTGTCTAGTTTTCAAAAATGTATAGGTTTGCTAGGTTTCCCTAGGTGCCAGCAGAGCTAGGGTTAAAAAACTACAGCTAGGCACTTTGCCAAAAAAGGGTCATTTTTCACTGTGAAATTGTGTTGTGTCCACGTTGCGTTTTGCGCCGTTTCCTGTCACGGGCATTAGGCCTACCCCACGCAAGTGAGGTACCATTTTTCTCGGAAGACTTTGGGGAACGCGGGGTGAGTGGAAATTTGTGGATCCACGCAGATTCCAGAACTTTCCATCACAGAAATGTGAGGAAAATGTGTTTTTTTGGACAATTTTTTAGGTTTGCAAGGGATTCTGGGTAACAAAACCTGGTGAGAGCCAGTCAAGTCACCCCATCCTGTGTTCCCCTGGGTGTCTAGTTTTAAAAAATGTATAGGTTTGCTAGGTTTACCTAGGTGCCGGCAGAGCTAGGGTTAAAAAACTACAGCTAGGCACTTTGCAAAAAAAGGCTAATTTTTCATTGTGAAAATGTGGTGTGTTCACGTTGTGTTTTGAGCCGTTTCCTGTCGTGGGCACTATGCCTACCCACACAAGTGAGGTACCATTTTTATCGGGAGACTTAGGGTAATTCAGATATTTAAAGCAACTGTTATTACCTATTGACTTTCAATGCATTTCTGCCTTCCAAATGAAAGACAATGTGTAAAAAAGAAGTCATTTTGAAAAATGTCCGATAATTCTCATGCTAGTATGAGTGTTCCTAATTTCGGAAATGTGCAAATATCTACTGTTTCTAAACTCTATATTTTGTTCCCATTTCAGAAATACATAGGTGTCTTTCATACCAATTTTTCCATGTATAAATTTTCCCAGAGTAATTGCTTTATACCCGCTAAATAATAAAAAACCACTGCAAGTCGCTGCTCAGTTTTTGGCTCTGGGTTCGTCGGGTTCTTGGTGAACCTACAAGTCCTATATATCCCCACAACCAGTAAGGTCCTGCGGATGTAACGGTATATTGCTTTCAAAGAGCTGTCATAATTAGAAGAAGTTACAGGTGAAAACGTTGACACAAAAAGCTGTTTTTTTCAACTAATTTTCAATTTTTCCTATATTTAACTGTTAGTTTCTATAAAGAAACTTTGAAGGATCTACACAAATGACCCCTTGCTGAATTCAGAATTTTGTCTACTTTTCAAAAATGTATAGCTTTCCAGGATCCATTATTGCTTTCATACCCATTTCTACCATTAACTGGAAGGAGGTTGAAAGCACAAAAAATAGCAAAAATAGGCTATGTCCCAGAAAAATGCCAAAACTGTGTAAATTTTTTTTGTTTTCTGACAAAAGTCTGTCATTCTCTAAAAGCTGGGAAAATGGTGATTTCAGCCCCACAAACCCTTTTTTGATACCATTTGCAGGGAAAAACCCAGACGCTTTCATTTGCAGCACTTTTTCCCATTTTTCCCAAAAAAACAAAATTTAGCTGTATTTTGGCTAATTTCTGGGACCCCTCCAGGGTAATCCACAAACCCTGGGTACCTTTAGAATCCCCATGATGTTGGAAGAAAAGGACGCAAATTTGGCGTGGATACCTTATGTGGTCAAAAAGTTACAGGGGCCTAAGGGCGAACTACCCCAAATAGCCAAAAAAAGGCTTAGCACAGGGGGGGAAAAGGCCTAGCAGCGAAGGGGTTAAAACATAAATAAAAGGCATTGTTATTTCGAATGTCAATAGCTCAAACTTGCATAAATGTGAGACCTATTGTATTGAAAACGCTTGTTGTCTCTTTTGCTGAGGGTGAAACTGTGCGGATGGGGAAAATATGCGCTGGGGCCCCCAAGTGCCACTGGTGCTAGAGAGGGGTTGGGGCAGGGAGGAAAGGAAGCAGAAACCTAGGGCAGCATGAAGGTGAATGTGACAGGAAGTGCATGAGGCAGAGAGCACGCGAAGGGACAGTGCAGAGTGAACCCTGAGGGTAGGTAGAACAGGCACGGAGGACAGGGGGAGGGCAGACAGGACAGGGACAGTGAGCAGAGGCAGAGAGCACGTGATGGGACAGTGTACAGTGAACCCCTAGGGTATAAAGGGTAAAGGCTGAGAGCCAAGGGGCAGAGAGGAGAGGTGGAACAGACCTCAAGGGTAGAACAGGTACGGAGGACAGGGGGACGGTAGACAGGACAGTGATCAGAGGGAGAGAGCACGTGAATGTTATTTTGAAACAGGCAGAGCCATTATGTGGTGACTGTCATAAGTGCCTTTGTTAAAAATTAATTTCCTGTGCTGAGCAATGGCAAACCCGGCCCAAATTAAGCAATGAGCACATTAATATCCTCTCATAAGCCTACATTTCAAAACCATTCAAAATATTTTACCTTAAACATACCACACCCACAGGGGTGTAACACAGGCCACGGGGGCATGCTCTGGGGGGCTCATTTCAGCTCCCTACGAATAACTGTGAGATATGGGAGTTTCAGAGGCCAATCACCACATTTTGCAGTGAGGCCCCTCATTTTGTTTAACTCACTGCACTTCCACACGATCACAGCATTACAACAAAGCCATTAAGTGAGCTAGTAATAATTTGGTGCACACACCTGTACAAAAATTACACTTTCAAATTATCAGAAGGCACCCTGCTCATCTCCTTATCTCCGGAAAATGTAACTTAATGAAGGGACCTCAACCCAAGATGATCCTGAATTAAATTGATTGCCCAAGCGATTGGCAACCGTTTTAGAATAAAGAGGCATAGCTTTTATCAGAATATGGACAGGAAGAAGTTGGAAAGGACGCTGAAGAGTGTTACCTCCTTGCCACGTCTCTCTTCCATCGTCTCTCCGTTTTAAATGTAGTCATTACGAACTGAAACTGACAGGGGGACACTGTTAGGGCAAGATTCATGTTGTCTACCTTGGAGGCATGACACGCTTGGTCCGGATGCCGTGCGTGAAGCTGTTGGTTGCACACAGCTCTCTCGAGCTGGCGCATTAACCAAAGGAGCTATCTCACCAACAGTCCCGCCTTACTGCAATGGAAGTGTCCTCGCGCGAGCGAACGGGGAACGCTCTTAAAAATACCTCAGGCGCGGAGATGTGTGAATGCCTGTCTGAATCAAAGGTGAGCGCCTTTGTTCAAAGATACAGCTGCGAGTTTCCTATTCAGCCAGGGTTTGTCATTGCATTCTATCGTTAGAAAGTGAGGACTACAAGTCCCAGACCCCAAATATCTCATCCGATGATGAGATATTTAGACATGAGAAAGAAACACGGTAGCTTTGGAAAGTGCATTGAAATGAAGGCTGCAGTCAAACAAACGGGACCAGGGTGAAAATGAAAAGAGCCGAGAAAGGTGTAATACTTGGGAGTAACGCACGTGAAGGTGTACGGCGTCTCCAGATTAAATAATACTCACGGCAAGCCTTTGAAGGAGGAACACGACGTGAAGGTATGGCAGCATCTTGCTCACCCAAACTGCCCTCTGACTCGCTCTACCCCTCTGCACGCATCACTCGCCCTAAAGCGACATGAGCTCCAATGAAACTTACGGCGCGGCTAACTTTGCCCTCCGCCTCAGGAAGCCCATGAACAATGAACAGCGCAACTCTGGGGAGTTTGCTTTTGGATGGGGGGGAAGGGGAGGGAGGAGCTGGTAGGATTTCCAATGAGGAGCCAGCGTTTCCCGTAAACAGAGCTAGCAGCACACCCTCCTACGTCACGCCAAACAAAGATGGCGTCGGCCTGTCCAGATGGGCCGTACTAAAATTGGACAGGGTGGTAACAAAAAAGCCCGATTTCCAATCTCGGGCCAGCGTTTAACATAAACGATGACGCAAGCCAATGGAAAAGAGGGGCGTGGCTTAAAGTCCCCTTCTGAAACTGTATCGATTCCAAGAACTCCTCGCAGAGCGAGCAGCGCATGCGTGCTGCAACGCCAGGCGAGACCTAAAAATACCATCCTCACTGAAACTGACAGCACGATCAAAGGCTCTCACTACAGAAAATACAATTTGTCTAAAGATCAACACTCAGCTCTACAACATCTGCAGGCCCTCCAAGACGTCATCATAAAACCTGCTGACAAAGGAGGTGGAATTGTCCTGATGGACAAACATGCATACAACAAGGAAGTCATGAAACTTAAAATCCCAGATGACAGAAAACTTTCTAAGTATCATAGAGGAAACAAAAGAAAACTAATTATTTCTCTCAGTCAGAAAGGTCTTGAGGAAGGCTGGCTCAGCCTCAAAGAACCAGCGTTTCTCAACAATACAGATGCTCCTATACCTGCCATTTATATTTTACCAAAAATACACAAAAACCCATTTAAACTACCAGGGCATCAAAAAGTGTTTGGGTGTAACTCTATCCTCAAACCACTGGCACAATAACAAGATGTCCTTATAAAACCCTTTAGTTACTAGATACAAGTTACTCTCAAAACCAAAAACTGATCGCAGACTGAATTAATGTACGGGGGGGGGGTGTCCTTGGGTCTCCAGCACTACTCTTGGGGTCCCCGATCTAAGCTTGTGTAGGCAGATATGCCAAATAATTCTTCTTTTGAGAGACTTAACTCTGAACTTCCTTTCTCACTTGCAGCAATTGCCATATTTCGTTGCAGTGCTGCTTCATGGGATCTTGGGCATCCATGTAAAGGTTTTCTCTAGCAAACATGAATGAGGTGACATGCTCAGTTACAGGGTGACAGTGACTAAACTGATGACCGCACAACTCTGAATCCTGAATGTCCTCAGATTCCTGAGAATGGTCTCTGAAAGAATAGATGAATCTATCACACAGACATTTTTGTAAAGGGATCCCACGCTTAATGCAATCTTGATTTAGATGAACACAACTTCAGCCAGTGGAATGAGACTGTCTTCCTTTCAAAATTATTGTGTGGAATCATGAGACCTCAAACTGATATATAAGTGTCCATGTTAGAAGTTGTCAAAAAGGAATATATACATACAACTTGTCAAAAGGTATGACCAAAGAGTGGATTCCAGCTGTGTGATAGAAGAACAAGAATCAACGAGCACTGGAAAAGACAACAGGTTTTGCCCATGCAAGATCTATTGGCTTTGTCAATGTTTTGCGGGCATCTGTGCATCATGGCTTAAACTAATGAAAAAAGTGCTATTACGTGGGTGGAGGGGCAAAGCAAATCAAGGGAGGTGTGGGGGAGGAGGGAGAGAGCAGCAATAATGGACAGTGGGAGGAGGTCTGGGGTGGGAACACAACATAAGGGAAGTGGAAGGATGGACCAGCAACAACAGACAGCAGGGGGACAAGCAACACAATGGTGAGGAGGCGAAGGGAGACGGGCTGCAGGCACATGCACTAGAGTGCATGCCCATATTTTTTTTTTTAAGTACCTGCAGGGTGGGCAGACAGTGGAAGGACAATGGCCACAGACAAGAAACTGTAGTAGGTCCATGCTCCACGGTAGGGACAAACACTGCAGCCACAGTAAAAAGCAGAAGGCACTGTCCAATAAGAAGCAAAAAATGAGAGTGACACTGAAGCCAATAAATGGTAAGTAATAGTAAGCAATGGGCGGGTTCTAAGCCTGTTTAAGCCTTTTTCTTTTGTTAACAAATAACAAAAATTTCGTTGACAGCACATGTGCTGTCTCAAGCAAAACCTAAAAAGGCTCGGACCTATAAGTGACAGATTTATATTATTGCACAGAATGTCAAAAAGAAAGCACTGAAAGTGAAGCACTTTATAGGTGACTGTAATAAAAGGCTGACTTTGCCCGCTCATGGTACCGTCATAATAATGGTAAGACTGACCGTGCAAAAGGATGCAATGCAAATGAAATCCCCAGGTACCTAGCCTCTCTTCACTGTTAACATTATTAAAAGGACACATTACCACATGATCACCTTTATGATAGATATTGCTAATGTATGTATACCAAGAAGAGATATTTTCATGCCTCATTTTCCAATTTTAAGGGTCACACGAACATGAGTAGGAGTTCTCGAGTTTTCATGAAGTACAGAGTAGGAGCTGGAGAATTCCCACTAGACTGGCAGTCAAAGTCAAAAATAGCCCTAAGGGCAGTCTAGTAGGAACGCATAACATTCTGTAAACGGAGGAACTATATGCTGTGCAGTGTTTGCTCTTAAAGGCACTCATGAACTTCGTATGGAGAAAAAATGCCTTCAAAGGTGTAAATTGAGAAAGAAAGCCATCCTGCAAGCAGTAGCAGTCTATGATATGGAACGGAAACGCCTGACAGAGTAAAAAGTAAAGTATGTGATGAGAATAAGGGAAGTGAACACACGTGTGCGATTGTATGTACTGAAGCTTGACCAATTACTTGAGAACAAGAAGCACAAAGGAATTCAGAGTTAAAATTTTTGTACTGCAGCAACACAATACTTAAAAGCAATTTCTTCCCAGTGATACCTTTACCTCAGCATCTTTTCCAGAATTTATACCTAACAAACTCAAGGATATAAGGATAGAACAAAGTAGGACAATGCGGATGCGATGTATATTATCTAGTTTAAAGAATGCTGCACTGTATGAGCCAGCCACGAACATATTTGTACTGCACTGGCACAAGGAACTTATTTTTCAATGATGTTCTATAATATCATCACAACAAATAAAAGGAAAACAGCGCACTGTACTGCAACTCAAATCTGATGATGTGCTACTGCTTTTTTTTAAGCCGCAGCTTCGCATAGCACATGAACATTGGATTTACATATTTCATCTATGTAAGAAAACGCTAACAGAAGGTATAGATTCAAGATAAAAGTGTAACATTAAACAACAGACCAACATATATTTGTGTTATACACTTACACGTGTAGAGCACTTTTTTACAACAGGTTTTGCCTTCAGTAGGAAATGTAATATAGAGAATCAAACTGTTGCATTGGTCAAAATCTCAAAGACTATGTATGGTGTTTTTGCTTATCTAAAGTGGTTTGGTTTAGCGATAGATTGGGAAAGCGTTTATCTCCTTTTCACACCGGTTGGTAAAAATGAAAAAGATCAACAGAATCTGGAGTAATCAAATCACAAATTTGCTGAGAGTTTTTGAAAATCTTTCCCGCTCTTACAATGGACAAAAGATGACATAACACAGTTCTGTGTAGGTTATGTTTATTCGATAAAGGGGAAAGTCCCGTTTATAGTCACTCTATGGTATACATTCTCTCTTCTTAATAACCTGTGAGTATTCTGCCACCTAGTGGTGTTTTCGGAAAACGCTCATAAATGCAGTTGATTCAGAGTTGGGAAGGCCATGCTACAGAAGTGTTAGTATGTAAAGTGGTAAAGCGCCCTTCGTAGTGAAGGTGTAAACCCATGACACTTTAAAAACAAAGTTTAAATGTGATGGTTCTCACGACCGATAGAAAGAAAGGATGGGTAAGGGTAAAAGAGACCTTATGGACTAGGAGTAACAAACATTTTATCACAACCAAACAAACAGGTTACTTTACTTACCTTCGGTAAAGCTCTTCCTGGTGGATACTCTATCTGACAGCAGGTTCCTCACCGTTAGCATATCCCCAGGCACCTGATTGGATCAGGAAACCTTTACACAGCAGTGCTGCCGCGAGCCAGTAGGTGGTACCATGCGGTCCACATTCGCTTTGTTCCGACAGAAAATGATGAATGAAGCTGCTTATAAGCGCCACCCCTGCACACTGACGTCAGTTTCTTTCTTGACTCTGTCCGCACCCTCGGACGCGAGAACAAAAAACTATTCGAGAACTAGTGTGCAGATCTCTAGCTTAGGGCCTTTTTGGATGGAAAAAGAGACCATTTCACAGAACTGGGAGATAGAAGGGCAGTGAGAAATCTGCAGTTAGATAGAGTATCCACCAGAAAGAGTGTTACTGAAGTAAGTAAAATTTTCTTCTGATGGATACCTCTAACCACAGATTTCTCACTTTTAGTACAACACCAAGGCAGTACTTCCCAAGGTGGAGGGTCTGTGGAATGGGCTCCGGCCAAAAAGTCCTGCAGGACCGAACGGGTGAAATGTCTTTCCCAATGGACCCGACTGTCAAGGCAGTAGTGCTTCATGTATGGATGCCCATGTGGCGGCCTGACAAATGTCAAGAACAGGTACTGAACGTGATAATGCACTGGTCGCAGCCTTGGCCCTGGTGGAATGAGCCCTTAGTCCTTCCGGAGGCTGCTTCTTGTCTAATGCATTGCAGATCTTGTTATAGAGAACTATCCACCATGACAAGTTAATTTTCTTCTCATCTTGCCTTTTTTTGTTCAAGAAAATTCTACAGCAAGCAATTGTCCAACGGATGGTCTTTGGTGTGATCGATGTTATAGCTCTCTTGGGATCCACATGATGCAATCTCTCCTCCTTCGAAAGGTGAGGCGGAGAAAAGTCAGAAGGCTGATGTACTGCCCAACATGAAAACAAGTCACAACGTTTGGCAAAAAGCCATCTTGGTTTGCAACACCCATTCGTGCCCTGGGAGGGGGTGGATATGGTGTAGTGCTACTGCACCAAGACAGACTGAAGTTGACTCATTTGACAACCTGAAGTAATCGTGACAAGGAACACAGCTTCGGAGTCAGAAGACACAATGCGCAGCTGTGAATCGGCTCGAAGAGAGAACACAAGGAAAGTCAGGACCAAAAGGAGATCCCACTGAGGCATCACAAAGGGTTTATGGGGATATATATGTGTCAAACCTTTAAAAACATCATCACAACAGGTCATTTAAAGAAGGACGTTGATACAGCAAATGCAAAAGGCCTGAAAGGGCTCACAAAGTTTAATGGTGCCCACTGCACGTCTTTTACTGGGCCAAAGACAAAACAATAAAATATTTGACACTTTGGCTTGTAACAGAATAGTGTATGGGCCACTGCACCAGGTTGCAAAATTTTCCCAGTGCGTGGTGTAAATGGACTGTAATGGGGAGCCTTGTAGCAAGAAAAATGAATATCCACAGCCTCAGGAGGAAGATCAAATGCAGTCAACTGCTGTTACTCAATCTCCATGCAAGGAGGTGTAGATTGTGCAGGCCCTGGTACAGAACCGTGCTCTGCTGCTGTGGCAGAAGATCCACCTGAAACCGAAGCCTAATTGGGGAACAGATGCTCAAGCACAGCAAATCCATGTACCACACTCTTCTGGGCCAATCCGGTGCCACTAGGATGACTCAGGGCAGGAGAGGCAGAGGTGGAAAGGCGTATAGGAGTCTCGTGCTCCACAGTAGTCTGAATGTGTCTCCTAGAGAGAGCGTTCTTGGGCACTCCAATCCACAGAACCAGGGACACTGGATGTTCTCCATTGTGATCCACCCAGGGTTCTTCCCACTGTCGAAGACCCCTGTGCTACCTTGGGGTGCAACCGCAATTCATGATCTGCCAGGCGCCATCAGCTGAGCTGGCATTCAAAGATCCTAAAAAATGGTTCATGACCAAGGAAATGCCTTGACATCCCAGCCAACTCAAGAGGAGAGCTGCCTCTTAGCACAGAACCCAGGACCTGCCACCGGTCCAGTTGCAGCCGAACAGCCACTACTGCAAATCTTGTGTAGAGTTCTCCAAAATCTAGATGGAATTATAACAGGTTCCCTTGGTGCTGGACCCAGAGACTTCAGGTTCCACTGCAGGAATCCCCATATGCCACTTGCCTTAGCCCACGAGCAGGATGCAAGAGGCCAAGAAATCTCAGAGTCACTCTCGCGGAGACTCCGGACCAATGGATGAAACATCAGGATCATAGCCCAAATGTCCTGAACTTGTGATGGAGGGAAGGCCCGAAACTGTGTCGTATCCAAGATGGCTCCAATGAAAGGGAGCCTCTGTTAAGTAGTCTGGTGTGACTTCGGAACAGTGATTGTGATCTCCAACGATGTCAGGAGGTTTGCCATTGTCTGGAGGTGGCCTTCGACTGACTCTGGTGAGCCTGCCTTTAACAGCCAGTCACCAAGGTACGGAAAAACTGGTATCCTTAACAATCAAAGGTGTGCCATGACCACCGCAATCACTTTAATGCCTAAGGGGCACTAGTGAAGCCAAAGGGGAGCAGGGCAAACTGAAAATGCTCCTGGTCTATCTTGTACTGCATGTAACACCTGGGGGACTGCAGGACAGGTATATGAAAATACACATCCTGAATGTACAGGGTTACTACCATCCAGTCTCTTTGATTCAGGGCGGACAGAACCTGGGCCACTGTGTGCATCCTGAATCCATCTTTTCACAGGAAGTCCTTCAGAGGGTAGAGATCTAGTATAGGATGGAAGCCTCAGTCCTTCTTCGATACGAGGTGATAGCGGAACTAACAACCAGTCCCTATTTCCAAGGCTGCTACCTTCTCTATGGCCTCTTTGCATAAGTGAGTCTGCATCTCCTGCAACAAAATAGTAAGGAGCACCTCTAAAACCCGCTCTGATGTGGGTGGAAGATGCAGCAGGTTAGAAAGGACTGGAAGGACACAGTCCCATTGAACGATCTGGAGGACTGATCTGCCAGGTGTGATCTTTTGCTACCCTTGGAGAAAGTGTTAGATCTGGTAGTCTAAATGGTGGTCATGTGCCACCAAGGGCAAGCTAAAGTGTCTTGGAGGCTGACTGGGATTGGGGGACAGGGATGATTGCTGTCCCTGTGACCTAAAAGGTGTCTGCCGGCTGAACCCTGTTCCTACCCCCAAAAGGACAGGGTTGACTGTTATGGGGCTGGGAGTGGGAGACCTGGTGTTACCTGTATGCCATCACACTCGAGTAACTTTGAAAGGGATTAAATTGTCGGGGAACTGTCTGGTAGGAGCTGAAAGGGCCAAGGAATGCGATGTGGCTTGACTCTCCTTAAAGTGTTCCTGGGCCGAATCTATCTTCATGCCAAACATGCGAGACCCGTCAAGAGGCATATCCATAAGGGACCACTGACATCCCTAGAAAAGCCTGTAGATCTCTTCCAAGCGTGGCGACAGAGCACCACACTAATGCAGACTGCCCAACCCAAGCAATCAGTAGTATCCGGGCCAGAACTAATGACATATTCCACCACCTACACACACAGACCCATCAAAATGCCTTCTTAGCTTGTTGGACGAAGAACATGATACAGAACAGCTACACAATTGCTATCCTCATACAGCTAATAACAACACTAAGAACACACCTGCTACAAGCCCACAAAAAACTGCTCACTCTTCTACAAAACAAAGTCATGCTATCACCAAAGCACATTCTCTAAACTGCCTACTAATAAATGCTCAATAGCTCTCTAAAAACAAACATCACATCTATGACCTTCTCACTGATGCAAAACCTGACATACTATTCATAACTGAATCATGGTTGGGAGAAGATATGGCTCCAGTCCTGCATGAAGCCGTTCCTCTAGGCTATCAAACTATCACGCAAAATCGTACAGGCAAAAGAGGAGGTAGCCTAGCTGTTGAGTTCAGACAAACATTACATATCACTAAAGCTGACAATGTCTCAATAAAAGATTGAGGCCCTTTTCACCAGATGCAATCCTACACCTTCTTCCTCCTGTAACTTCCTGCTCCTTTATAGACCTCCATCTAGCAATGCAACATTCCCAGACACACTTCTAGACACTGTTTCAACCTGATAATTCTCAACACCAACCTATGCGTTCTGGGTGACCTCAACATTTGGTTTGACAAACCCAATATGACCCATCGAAAAACAATCATCGCTGGCCGAGACACACTAAACCTGCATCAGATTGTCCACAAACCCACACACATCGCTGGATACATCCTAGATGTCAGTTTTGCTACTACAGAACTAGTTACCTTTCAAACAATGACTCCTGTCACATGGTCAGACCACCATTTGCTTGCTTTCCAACATAAAACAACACAAAGCGACACACCTAAAACCACCTTACGTGCATCCACCTATCGACCGTGGAACAAACTCAATTTGGAACACTTAGAAAAACAACTAACATTCAGTACTGACCTAGACACAATAAATTCTGTTAAAAAATTATATGAGTGGCTACAGGAAGCTTTAATATCTTAATACCACTAAAAAGGACACAACAGAACAAAAGAAAACAAGCACCTTGAAAAAATGCAGAGATAAAAGAGAAAACAACAAATTAGAGAGCTGTAATGTGCCTGGCTCAAAACAAACACCAATCAAGACAAATTTAGCCTACAGAAACTTAATAGATTATACAAGTCAGCTATCAAAAAAGCTAAGAAAATGTACTATTGAGACAGAATTCAAAATGCTAAATGTGCAACTAAAGAATTCTATAAAATTCTCAATGAATTTCGTAAACCAAATTGCCTAGAAGGAGCTCATCCCGTTACTCAAGATTTCACAGACAAACTGGCAAATCATTACACGGCCAAAGCAGACATGTTTGTCTCATACTTAAAACAAAGCACCAGCACCGACCCCTTTCCAAAACAACAATCCAAGAATACTCTAACCCAGCCTCTCCGTTCCTTTCAACACATTTCACACAATGAATTTATGGATCTGGTCAAAGCAAGCAGGCCTGCCGGCAGCCTTTCTGACCTGTGTCCATCACAAACCTTCAAGACAATTCTTCCAACAACCTCTGCTGCCATACTGGTAAGAAGAATCATCAACAATTTCTTAACTACCGGGATATTTCCAGAAGAACTCAAAAAGTCACACATACGCCCATTACTGAAGAAAACAAACTTGGACCTGCTGAATCCTGACAACTACAGACCAATTATAAATGGACCTTTCCTAGGCAAACTGATAAATAGAGCAGCATTCGCCCAGATGTCACAATTCATTGAAGATAATGCCAGACTTTCAGACTTCCAAACTGGATTCCGGCCGAGAAGAGGCACACAATCTGCCCTTGTTGCCATCTGGGATGACCTGAAGAACACAGT
This sequence comes from Calotriton arnoldi, assembly GCA_963921515.1. Classification (NCBI taxonomy): domain Eukaryota; kingdom Metazoa; phylum Chordata; class Amphibia; order Caudata; family Salamandridae; genus Calotriton; species Calotriton arnoldi. Next base: position 859,183 of record CAWUFW010001391.1, read on the forward strand.
TGAGCACAACCGGGTTGCTGCGCTACTTCTCTTGGACCTCTCTGCTGCCTTTGACACGGTTGACCCTCGCACTCTGATACAAAGACTCTACAAAGCCAGCATAGAGGGGGCTACTCTAGACTGGATCACATCCTACCTTCGCAACAGAACTAATGTCATCCATATTCCTCCTTTCTCGTCCAAACCGTACTTCACAAAAGCAGGGGTCCCTCAAGGCTCTATCATCTCGCCCATGCTTTTCAACATCTACATGAAGTAATTACCGGCACTGATCAATCAATTTCACCTCACGTGCTATAACTATGCAGATGACATGCAAATACTCCTTCAACTGGAATGGCCCAAAGACACTGGAAACTCACCAATTTTCAGTTGTCTCAGAGCCATGGATCAATTGATGACGTAGAGCCATCTCAAACTGAATGCTTCCAAAACGGAAATACTCATGTGTGGCGATTGGAAAAATTATGACCCACTCACCGCCTAGCCTGATGATCTGGGAACACCGCCAAAAGTATTGAAGGAAGTAAGAAACCTCGGGATGACCATGGACTACAAGCTATCAATGAATGCCCAAGAGGACAAACTAGCAAGATCAACCTTTGTTACTTTAAAACTCTGCGATGAATCTTCCCCCATCTGGGATTTCCACACAAGGTCCAGGCTACCATCTCTCTTGTTCTGTCCAAACTCGATTGCCCCACTAGCCTCTACCATGGATCACCTTTAACGACTATGAAAAGACTACAACGGATTCAGAACTCGGCTGCCGGACTACTCTTACATATAAAGCCGCATGACCATGACCCTGCCTCGAAAGCCCTGCATTGGTTACCGGTTCCCAGAAGAACCACATTCAGGCTGCTTTGCATCACCCACAAAGCGATACAGGGAACGGGACTGCTCTTTATCAGGAATAAAATCACCAAACACATTTAACAAAGGCACCTCCCATCTAGAGTGGCACCTCACCTCAAAATCCCAATGTACAGGAAAAAACCATTGGTAGCACATCCTTCTCTGTTCAAGCAGCTAAACTATGGAACTCTTTACCCCTCAACATAAGATCCACGGATAACCACCTTATCTTTAGAATACTACTCAAGAATTGGCTTTTCCCCACAAAACCACCATACACAAACAGAAATATACAGCATATCCCTCTGTTTATAAGCATTTGTTTGGACTATAGATATGTACCTATATATATATATAACTTCGCTCCGCGTGCCACCGGAATCAGCTCCAAACACGGACACGGACCCAGGATGTCAGTTTCTTTATTTTATTATTGCTGTGCCGCCATAACGTTTCGGCTCCTACGAGCCTTGATATATATATATATAGTGCTTTGTATAAACGTGTATAATAATTATGTTTTTAGAAATATAGATAATCGTCAGTACTGCTTAACAAATGTACATATTACTGATAGTTACATTAGTCTATGTTTTAACATGTATATAAGTGACTGCATAAATAAGTAAATCTTTTATCATAACTATTTATCTACAATTCCTTCACTATTGAATTACAAAAAATAAAACAAATAATAAAACAAATTAATTTAAAGTACAACAACAGCTGAAAGCCGGAGTTTATTAAAAGCATCTTTAATCTATTTATACTACCTTCCTTATGCATATATATATATATATATATATACACCTTCCATGTACTTATGTATTTATATATTACTTTTTCTAATTCAGCATATCCAATGCACTACCCTATACCGCTCTCAATATATCCTCTACCTCAACTCTCTGACTCATCTCAAACCCCATTCTACTACTCTTTCCAGTGCACTACCCTATTTCTCACCCTATACCTCTATCAATATATCCTCTACCTCCTCTCTCTCATTCATCCTAAACCCATACCACTACTATGATTCCCAAAATAGCCCTTTCTAGAATCTTCCCTCCTCTACCCCTCCTTGCATCATCTCGTATCTCTTTTACTATTCAGATATCCCAAACAAGCCTTTCTAAACTCTTACCTCTGACTCATTCCCCTCCACCTCCCTTTCTTTTACTCATCCCAAACCCCCTCCTACTGCTGCTATGAACTCAAAAACAAAAAAAAGACCCTTCCCTCTTCTATTCCTACACTATTCCATTTCAATCCAAAAAAACAGAACAACATGTCCACCACTCAAATTAATTTCATATTTCCCTATACTAACTTCCCTCAACCTCTCCTTTACTCACCCCAAACCCCCTCCTATGTCTATAAACGCTGAGAAAAAAAAAATTCTAGACCCTTCCCTCTTTTATCCCTCCACTATTCCTTTTCAATACAAATAACAGACTAACATGTCCACCACTCAAATAGATTGCATAGTTCACTATACTAATTACCACTAATCCTGTTTGTATTCCAGAGTAGAGTGCTACTCATCGAAAAGCGCTTCAACACCTCATCAGGGGTGACAAGCGCTATATAAATGCAAACCTTCTCCCTCTTCTATTCCTCCACTATCCTTCTCAATCCAAATAACTGACTAATATATACACCACTCAAATTACTTTCATATTTCACTATACTAATTCACCACTAATCCTTTATGGGTTCTGGCGTAGCGTGCTACTCGCTGAAATAGCACTTTGACGCCTTGTCAGGGGATAGTAAGCGCTATATAAATGCAATTACAATTACCATATTTGGTCATATCCTGACCATTCTGAATGGTGTGAGCCAGGGAGTATATGGGCTAAATAGGCAACTGGCAATAACGGACCTCAAGGCAAGGCTGGGCAATGAGAACATCCATTTTTTTGAATGCCTCATTTCTCTTTGACTTGCTGCCTGGAAGTGTCATGGGTAAGGAACTGGGGCTCATCTTGCCAGTGGAAGCTGGGACCACCAGACTATTTGGAGTTGGATATTGAGTCAGTAAAACGGGGTCACCTGGTGCAAGTGTATGGTGCCTGGCAACCTCTTCATTGGAGGGCAAGAACAAGGCTTCACCCAAGTGCACATCAGTGTGTCAGTAAGAGCCTTGGTGAATGGCGACAAAGAGGAAACATGCCCCGGCTCGAACACCTCTGTGTGGACATTAGTCTTTATCTCCACAGAAAGGAATTGTAGGTCCAAAACCTCAGCTGCATATCTAATCACCACATCAAAGGAAATCAACCTAGTATCAGGGGAATCCAGCCCACCGGCCTCCTGCAAGACAATGTAGAGGTTGTCGTTATCATAAGGAGAGTACAAATCATCCCTTAACGCTGTCTGACTCTCAACATAGCTGGAGCCAAAACTTTGGTGGAGCACCTGAGGGCAGCTCTGTGGCAGGAGCAGTGTTCTATTGAAAAACGACTAAATGGAGACCGGGCGCGTCAAAGATGAATCCGGACGTGACCTCGGTCGAGGACAAGACGAGTTTGGATCTGAGTTGGACACCAGCACTGGAAGAAGGTCCTCCACTGGCAGTGTCGCGACCGACATTGAAGTCGAAGGGACCAGTGCAGATCTTGGTGTTGGAGTGGAAGTCGGCACCAAAGCCAGTGCGGAATCTGAAACTGTTTCTAGAGGCACAGTTGGCGCCGAAGACGTATCTTCCAGCGGTAACCCAACTGGTGTCCCTTGCGGATCGTTGGGACCTGAAGGCATGCCACAGGGATCCAGAAAGGTGCCAAAGAGGAGCACAGGGCCTCCCTTAAGGCCTCAATTTGTTGCAATGTCGCTGATGACCTGCGGAAATAAGGGTGCATTGATACCAATTGTGGAATCAGCTCCTCAGTGGATTGGGAGTGACACCGAATGGCATGTTGACACCCTTGAGACCTCTCTGAAGATAGAGAGTGGCAGCATGGGGACGAATTCCACTTGGCTTTCTTTTGTTTCGTCTTTGACTTAAATTTTGACTTATCCTAAGACTTCGACTGTGATGAGGACCTGACTCAGAAACTACATTGGGAGTGGGTCCACTCTTTTGACTTCGAATGAGAGCAGGATCTGTGTGGTTTCTTCTAGTGGCGACATACTGCTTTGTTTCACATCCCTGCATTGCCTGTGGATTAATGAGGGTGCATTTCTCACATGACCTGGAGATGTGTCCTGAGCCCAAACACAAAAGGCAAACTTCATGCGGGTCTGTCACAGACGTTTATTTGTGACAGTCCCGGCATGGTTGAAAGCATGTTGTTTTGGGAGGGTACATAGTTACTTGAACACCGGTTGAAAGTTTTTGAAGAAACAATCTTGTCAAAACGATGAGAAAAATGGAGCGGAACTTTGGAACCGCATTTGAAGGCGCGAACAGAAAGGAACTGATGTCAGCGCATAGGGGTGGCACTTATATGCGGCTCGTTCAACCCTTCCAGACGGAACAAATACAACACAGAGCGACATAGCACCGCCTACCAGCATGCAGGAGCACTGCTGTGTAAAAGTTCCCAGATCCAGTCTAGTGCCTGGGGAAATTCTAAAGGTGTGGAATCTGCGCTTAAAAGAATCTACAGAAGCGCTGGGCCTCTCCTACCTGTGGGTAGATTCGTACAAGTAAACAGAAGGAAGGGAAGAGAAATGAAGTTTAAGGCAGACAATGTTTCAGGCAAACAAGCTTCTCAAGTCCTCTTGTCCAAATTGCACTGTCTTAGGGCAAGGCAGAAAGTGTGTTGCAGAATGAGGGGGGGGGGGGCATCGCCATATAGCAGCTCTGCATCTATTCTGACTGGAACATACCCAGAGAAAGTGGCCCTGCCGAGCTGGCCCGGTGAACTGTACATGATCATTATACAGTAAGGGTATCTGCTGTAAGGAACAGCAATAAGAGATGCAGGAGATAATTCATCTACCAACTGCAGACTTCGATACAGTTTTGGCAGCATTTCTACCACCACTGGTGACAAAATGCTGGTCACAATAATATAGATTGCAGATCTGTACAGATAAAATATAGAAGTGCGCCTCATTTTAAAATAGTATAGCCCATTTTCAGACGTGTAAGTGGTGTGTAAATAAGAAAGGGTAATGGATATCCTCAGTCAGGTGAAAGTCGGATATCACTGTGGGGACAAACAACTGATTGGTTGCAAGTGCCACCTTGTATCAATTTAAAATGGTGTCTGGTTTAGAGGCTCATAGGACTCGTAGAACGAGGCACAATTACCAAACCTCGATCAGTTGATTTTGTACTTGAAGAAGGTGGTGGGTTTGTTTATAGCTGCCAGAACATCTAGGGTGTCTCAGGAGAGGTCTAGAAAAACACTAGTTCATCAGGAACTGGTAATTCAAGCTCAGCAACAGAAGGGTGGGAGGGAAGATTGTCTTTCTCAATGTTTATGGAGAAGCCTAACAGTCTTCTTCTGGCAGAGATCTAGGTGTAGGATGTGTGAATAGGCCAGATCAGGACTACGAGGATTCTACTGTATTGTACTTATTTGTAAAGCACATGTACGCAAAAAGCTTCAGTTGATGACTGAACACGTGACTGCCCTTGATATTTTGTCGAAAGCAGCTGATTGTGGATGTAGCAGTGGAAGCCATATAGAAATCCCTTGACCAGCCCAGAATGAGTAGGTCTCCCTGCTCTTAAGATTTTTTTTGTGTGAATTCCAGTGATTTTTCCCAGGGTTTTGCTGACTTGTGAAATTCCGTGGTAATCAGTGCCTGTTCATTTTGGCAACAAAACAGTTTGCTAGAGGTTTTTTTTTCAAATGGCTACAACAATTCTGTCGTTATTGCAGCGATTTTCTTGGAGTCCACCTCTCTCTCACAGGTTTTCTTGCAGTGCGCCACTTATCATTACCTCCCTCTCTCTTCATTTTTTTTTTTCTCAACAAACTTTATTGAGTTTTACATAAACCATCAATTGTAAGCAGTCCGATGCAATAACACTTAGTCAGTGGCTTCATTCCATATTTACCTGACCAATTGCATGCAGAGAGACTAACTTAACATTTGGTGCCCTCCCACTCGTCCTTTCTTACAATTGCTATTGGGATGCCATTCTGGTTTTATGAAATTTACATGGGTTGTATCTTATAAACAATAACCTATTCTACCCTTCCATCTATCCCCTTCCCCACCCTCCCTCCAGGCGTGCCACATTCGTGCAGATCACCAGGTCGCTATAGGTGGTCTGCCCCCCCTTGCTGTCCATATATCTAATAGCCAGTGCTCCAAGCTCAGCTCTACTGTCGTTGGAAGCATGGAATATTGTATTGGTCTGTTTATGCAGTCCTGTACCTCGCTCTGTGGCACATAGGCTATACTACTGCTTCAGGGGCCTCCTCTGTTTGATCGTCATCACTCATCTCATCAGGGTCTCGCAGCATTGCCACCAGCGCTTCCCACGCCTTTGTTATTTCCAATGCCCTCTTACTCCTCGTTCTTTTCGCTATTTGCAGTCTGGTGGTCCCCTCACATTTTGCCCATTTAACAAATTCTTTCTTCCATCTGGCCACCCCCAGTCCTCTTTTCGCTTTCCAATGCATAGTGATGTCTCTTTTAGCCAATAGTAAGCCCAAATCTATAAACTTGCTTCTTACTTTGTTCTTGGCTGTATGGGGAACCAAAGCAAGAGGCAAACTCCCACGGAGACTTCTATTTCTCTATCAGTTATGCCAGCCAACAATGCCACTACCTTTTCCCAAAACATTCCCAACTGCGGGCACTCCCAGAACATATGACGAAAGTCTGCTCCTTCTTTATTACAACGCGGGCAGGCTGCTGTTTGGATCCCATAATATTTGTTAATCTTAGCCGGGGTGAGATATGCTCTATGCAAGACATAGTAGTGTACTAGTTGGAATCTAGCATTCCTGGTGCTCTTCCAAGCCCTCTCCACTAATTCTCCCCAGGCTTGGTCTGGGATGGCCACCTCTAGGTCCTCCTCCCTCTTCTGCCGTAGCCCAGTCAGTGGCGTTAGTGCTTCCCGTGTCATACGGCGGTATAGGCATGTGACTGCTTTAAAGGTGCCCGCTGCTGTCACCACGTATTGACATCCCATTGACGTCTGTGGTTCAGTGAGCCCCCCAATGCTTTCGTATGGCTGCGGTGAGTGCAGAGTATAATAAAAAATCGCCGCCGAGCAAGTCGTACCTGTCTTGGAGGTTGTTGAATGGGATCATAGTGTCTGCCTCATACAAGTCTCATATGGTGGAAAGCCCTCGCTCCCTCCAAAACTCCAGTCCCTGCCAGCTTCCTCCATGAGGTAAGGCCTCGCAGATAAGCAAGGAAATTTCGGGGGCATATGGGCGTTGAATCCGTGCCCTTCTCAAGCTCCTGTTCCAGCACTGGCGCGCTGTTCTCAGCTCCAGGGGGATGTTACGAGCTCGTATGGGGAGCCTCAATACGATTTGGGAGAGCAAGCTCAGGGTCGGGGAGTCCCCCCTCAGTTCGTCTGTCCCCCTAAGTCGTCCCGCCACCCATCGTGTAAGCCATTGTAACTGGGCCGCCAGGTAGTAGGCCTCAAAGTCAGGCACCGCCAGTCCTCCTTCCGATCTGGGTCTCATAAGTACTCCGAGGGCCACTCTCCTTCTGCCAGTTCCCCACAAGAATCCAGAGATCATTGTTTTAAGCTGGGCAAAATATTTCACTGGTAGAGTCCCAAAGTAATATAAAAGCCTTGGGAGTGTGACCATTTTAAGAAGGGCTACTCGGCCGGCCACCGATAACGGGAGAGTCTGAACGCAAGTATGTCTGATCTTGTTTTAACACTTACTTTAGCTCTGGCGCTTTTGATCACTTCCAACGGATAGCCCCTCTCCAAAAAGCGTGCGCTCATATCGTCATGATTTCGTTCTATGTCCACATTCTCTGAGCAATTTCTTTTGGCACGCAGCATCTCTCCATACGGGATACTCCATTTCAAATGTTGTGGGTGCCCACTGTTCGCATGGAGGATGCTATTACTGGCAGTAGGTTTCCGATGCATCCTTGTGCAGATTTGGTGATCTTTGACAAATACTTCTACATCTAAAAAGATTACTTGATTTTTGCTATATGTAGATGTGAAGACTAGATTGTATTTGTTATTGTTTAATGTTTGAATGAAGGTTTCAAGTTCAGCTGTTTCTCCTTCCCATATTATAAAAAGATCATCTATAAATCTGGTCCAGGTTTGGATATTAGATTTGTATTTACCATCCAACACCTCCGTTTCCCAGACTGCCATAAATAGATTAGCATATGTGGGGGCTACTGATGTCCCCACTGCCGTGCCCCGCTTTTGGAGAAATAGATGTCCTTGGAAGAGAAAAATATTATGAGTCAGACAATACCTCAACATTGTCATAAGCATTTCTGAATGTTCCAGAAAGCTCAATGATCTCAACTCTAAGGTTTTATTGACTGCAGAGAGTCCATCTTGGTGGTGAATTGATGTGTATAGGGATGTCACATCTATAGTGACCATGGTTAGTTTGTCATTCCCTTTTATATGTTGTATCTTTTGGATGAAATCCGTCGTATGTCTCAAATATGAGGGGAGAGAGGTCACAATCAATTAGAAAGGTATCAATATAGTGAGACGTTTTTTCCAAAGGGATCCCATAGAACTAACTATGGGTCTCCCTGGAGGATTGATGATGGATTTATGCACCTTTGGGAGGAAATAAATTGTTGCTATTACCGGATGATCCACCTTTAGGTACATATATTCCTCGAAGTCAATGAGTCCCCTATCTTTCCATGTTTGTAGCTGTAAATGGTACTCTTTCGTCGATATTTCAGTTGGATTTTTCTCCAATATTTCATAGTGTTCTTTATTTCCCAATTGTCTTTCGGCCTCTATGACATATTGTTCTAGATCCTGCACAACAATGTTACCGCCTTTGTCTGAGGCTTTTATGATGATACTGGAATTTTCTCTTAGCTCTGTAAGAGCTTTTTGTTCACCCAATGTTAGATTCCATGTTCTCCTTTTTTTATTTCTTTTGCCTGTACATCCTGATAGTTTATTTACTTCCTCTACTACTATTTCATGAAAAAGATCCACTTTATTCCCAGGAGGAAGTTGCGGACAAAACTTTGATTGGGATCTCAATCCACTTTCTCCATTCCTGTTAGTTACTATGCCCTCTTCCTGGCATAGTGATATATCATCATCTATTCCTGTGTACATCGTTGTATTTACTTCTGTTGCAGTGTTCCCTAGGGCTCTCAACGTTCTTAAGGTTGTAAGATCCTTTCGATTCAGCAAGGAAATAGTGGCAGACGATTGGTTTGAGATCTGTGGGTTTGGTTGCTTATCTTCAAAATATCTTTTCAACTTTACGACAAAATTTATATAAATCAATTCTGAAATTCGGAAGATCCATGTTATATTTGGGACAATAGCTTAATCCTTTGTTAAGTAAACTTGTTTGATCTGGAGTTAGAGTGATGCTGGAGATGTTAATTACCAAGTCTTTTATATATATATATATATATATATATATATATATATATATATATATATACACACACACACACATGTATGTGTGTGTATATATATATGTGTGTGTGTGTGTGTGTGTGTATATATATATCACTCTTTAACAGTTATTCTTCCCAAAGACAACTTCCTTTGAAAACCCAATTCCTTGGAGTCCCTTTAAAAATAGTCCCTCACATTTTAAGCTTCTTTTCATGGTGCAGCTGTAAAACAGGAAGGCAATCGACGAATGGAATAACCTTAAGTATTGCCCGGCGATGTCGCCTCTATTCCCCAAAATATGAATCAATGAAGAGGCAGGCGCTGGAGACTGGAAGGCAGGAAACAAAGGTTTATTCTCTCCGGAGGAGAACACGTCAGATCAGAACAACAGGGAATCTTCACGAGGTGCTCTACTGCATCTCTGAGGCCTGGCCTCTTATACACGCATTTATGGCAGGAAGACATTCTTTATTACAGTAAAGATACTTTGAAGTATGAAAGACATCCCTGGGTTCTTTCGCTTCAGACCCGTTCCCACGCACCCTTACAGTGAGAATCCCCTCCCCATTCACCATACAGAATCGTCATCAGACGGCAGGATCAGCAGGGCATTCCGCCGGTTCCCGGAATGCATGTGGTGTGACGGATCTCATGGGGTGGGGGCCTTGATCTACTGTAACTCCTTTGAAGAGGGGCGATTCCTTACAGTCGGGGCCATAAACTGTATACGCAGGGCTAGGTGATAGCCTGGGGCCGGCCTGGACAATCGGATACGGAGGAAGAGGGGTGTTAGAGGGTGTGATAGTGTATAGGAGGAAAGGGAGGTGTCGGGCAGGCCCGGGTGAGATTCCCAGGGAAGTGCAGCGCAGTTGGAGGGGTTAATGGCCCGTGCATGAGAGAGAGAGAGAGAGGGTGACCAGTGCGGGGGGCTTGCGAGGGTGTGGAGCCGCGCTGGGGATTAGCGGTGTGCAGAGAGTGGGTCTGATCAAGGTAGCTAAAATGGCCGCCGCGGACGGCGAAAGTGTGGCATTGGGAAAAAGGGCAAGATGGCGCAGACAATGTTTATCGATACAAATTAATTTTCCACAGTCCTCCCTTTCAACATTTCTCGCCAACTTGTTAATTCGGGTCGATCCCCATAATGCCACGTATTTCTGTCTCATACAAAGTTTTCATGTGTTCAGCCTGTAAGTCCAAAGTCTTTGGGCAAATGCAATTTGACAATAATGAACACAGAGGAGGCAGACATTGGATACTTAAGCAACACCCGCATAGCACCACAATCGGAATCAGAATGAATGTGAACAACCTCCACCCCCAGGCTTTCAGTAAGTCCCAGAACCAGCTCCCAAGCGACCATCCTTCTTGCTCCTGGTGTACTTCAGAGGACAGTCTATGGAGGTGTTCGATGGCTTTGTAAACAGAAGGTGAATTGTCTGGCACGTAGGTGCAACAGCTGGACCCAATGATGCGGCAGGCTCCTCCTCGGTCTGCCAGAACCACGTCTAGAACAAGGCGGTTCTGCAGAGCCACCAGGCGGACTGCCTGAAGCTCTGCGGTGTTATTGGTCAAGATGCCAGCTGTGATGTTCATGGTGGTTTCAACTGCCTGGGTCAAGTGTCGGATGGCGCGGCTGTTCGTCATCGGACCCCAGAATGGCACAAGTCCTTTCGCGGCATCCAAGAACTGTGCTCCTGTCGAGTCGGCCTGGTCGATGTCCCTTGCACGCTTTTGCCGGTGATGGCTTGCTGGGGCCACATACGTAGGTGGGAGGATGAAGGCAATGTAGCATGTGCCCCCAACCTTTGGGGAGCCAGGTGTATGCTTTGGTGCCACAAACAAAGTACATATTTGGAGAAGCAACAAAGGAGGGAGGGTCGGATGAATCCAGTGTTCTGGTGATGACGCAGGCGCTGCGGCCCACCAGTTGCGTCCCCAGGCCTTCGATGCACACAAGGCCCGAGACGTTGACAACAGACAAGGCCACTGTCAGAGTGGTGGCTGTTCGTTTCCGGAGGTAGGAGAAAGTGGGTCTGGCTGGGTTATGGAAAACTTGCATTTCCACTCGTTCTTTGGCAGGGATGTCCATGTGAATAGAGGTACCAGAGGTCAGAGGGTAAAAGGAGTAGCGGTTCGCCCAGTCTTATTCAGCCATGCCTCGTGGTAGAAATGCGAAACAGTTCTTTCTGATGTGGCATTGTCTTTAAAGCTTTCTTGCAGAAGAATCAGCCAGGCAAGACAGGAGCCGTGGATGGAAAAGGGCGAAGGAATGAACGGGATGGAGTGTCCGGCTGCATGGGGCAGCAGCCCGCAGATCCAGCAATTAGTGGCAATAGCGGCAAGGTTGTGTTGGTGCAGCAGTTGCACAAAGAGTTATTCCAGAACTCCCTGCGTCTCTCTCGGAGCGGTGGAGAAAGGGCAATCAGGAAGTGTTCCTTGGTAGTTATCGGCAGTTCAGTGGGGAGCAATGTTTTGTGAGCGGGTGTGCTTTCTTCGATGATCCAGAAGGTTGTCATGAGGAGGAGGCAAAAGAGAAGGGTAATGAAAACGGCTATAGTCTTTGAGCTGTGCAGTTTGTTAGTCTTTGGGTTTCGGTAGGTCCTCTTCGGATATCCAGTTGCTTCCATCATTGGGGAGTCGGGCGCTTCCATCATCTTCAGAGTGCTCGGTAGCGGGCAGAACCACCGACTTTCTCTGACTTCTCTTCGGGCAACCTTGAGTGTGTTAGGCTACCGTTCTGAGATTTTACCCAGTCAGTGGTCTGCTTTGCCGAAGCTCCTCCCTTTTACGTAGGTTGTACCCTTCCCTGGACGGTACGGTGGGATCGGGAAACTCTGCCAGTTCGAGCGTTTCTGTGTCGGTGTGACAGCTCAACGATGGTTTGTCTTTTGTCAGGAGCTCTTCCTGAGTCGCGATGTCTTCTTCCGTCGTCAGAGTTGGGGGCGCGTTTACAATGGTGCGCATGCACCCAGTGACGCTTGCCTTCCACTCGAAGGGCCGTCCGTGTAGTGATCAGGACTTGCCAGGGGCCCGTCCACCGAGGTTCCAAGCTTTTGGCACGCTGGAAGTTGCGGATCAAGACGTGATCCCTGGGTGAATGTCGTGTCCTGGGCCCCTGGAAGCGTCTGGGATGGCTTGTAGCACCTGTTGATGGATGACAGTTAAGGTTTTAGTGAGGGTGCACAGATAGTCAGACATTAGGGCGTCTGGGACGTCATGGATCGAAGTTGGCCTAGGCGCGGCCCAAATATTCATTGGCCGCCCGAATACTACTTCGTAAGGGGTCAAGTGGTGCTTAGTGGGGTGGAGCGCATTGATAGCAATGCCAATGGGAGGGCATCAGGCCACTTCAGTCCGGTGGAGGCAACAATCTTAGAGATTTTTAGTTTGAGTGTGGCGTTGTGTCGCTCGACCAGGCCTGCAGATTGGGGGTGGAAGACTGCGTGAAATTTCTGTTTTACACCCAATCCCTTTAAGATAAGTTGGATGACTTCAGCTATGAAGTGGGGGCCGTTGTCACTCCATAAAATCCGACAAAGGCCATATCGGGGAAAAACTCTTTTAACAGGACTTTGGCAGTGGTCATGGCAGTGTTGTCGCGTGTGGGATAGGCCTCCACCCATTTGCTGAAGGCGCACACGACAACAGGGACGTACTTCAAACCCAGGCAACGGTCTAGCTGAATGCAATCCATCTGTAGGACTTCAAAGGGATGGTCGGGGACCCCGAACCCACCCGAGGGACAACAGTTCCTTTCCCTGGGTTGTGTTGCAAGCAGATTAAGCATTGTTGAACTAGGCGTCTAGCAGAGTCGGGAATCTTGTCGTTGTGCCAGACTCGGGTGATGAGTTCAATCATGGGGGCAGATCCTATGTGTGCTGGGGAGTGTGCCATAGTCAGTATGGGGATCAAGTAGGAATTGGGTAGCAGCCATTTGTTCGTGTCTTTTGTCAACCAGCAGCCTTCATCATCTTTCAGTCCCACCCGTGCCCATTCAGTCAGTTCTTGGGGGAGCAGGCCATTTGTATGTCTCTAATGTGCTCTCTAGCGTCCTTCCATTTTTCCGTCTGTGACCTAGTCACGTATATGCGTGTCGTCGTCCTATTCTCAGCTGTGGTTCGAGCAGTGATGTCGGCTAGTGCATTTCCTTGTCCAATGATGTCTGTCACTTTCTTGTGTGCCTGGCATTTGATGACTGCAAGTCGTTCGGGGAGGAGGACTGCTTCGGTCAAGGCAGAGACTAGATCTCCGTGAAGGATGGGTGTGCCATGCGAAGTCAGGAATCCCCTTTCCTTCCATAAGAGCCCAAAATGATGAACCACCCCGAAGGCATACTGGCTGTCGGTGTAGATGTTTGCGACTTTGCCTGTTGCTAGGACGCATGCACGTGTGAGGGCAATTAGTTCTGCCGCTTGTGCGGACCGTTGGGTGATGCGGGCCGTCTCAACTACCGTCCGGGCTGTGGTGACTGCATAGGCAGCCGAGGTCGTGCCGTCGGGGAGTTTAATGCATGAGCCGTCTACCCATAGCTCTCCATCAGGGTCTGGGATGGCAGTGTCACGGAGGTCAGCTCTACTTCTAGTTTGCTCGTCCGTGAGGGTCACACAGTCATGCATAGGGGACACATTGGGGTCGTCATCGGGGAGGGGCAACAGAGTGGCAGGGTTCAGAGTGGTACATCGTTTCAACGTGATGTGGGGTGTAAGCAGAGTTAACTCGTAACCAGTCAGTCGTGCGCTAGTCAGGTGCTGAGTCTTGGTCTGGTTCAGGAGTGTGTCGACAGCATGGGGGACCAGCACAGTGAGGGAATTCGAAAGTACGATCCCCTCACTTTGTCGGATAGAGACGGCAGCGGCAGCTACCGCTCGAAGGCAGGCGGGCAGAGCTCTGGCTACAGGGTCAAGAGTGGCAGAGAAGTAGGCACAAGGGCGTTGTTTGGGACCTATGGGTTGCGTTAGGACAGACAAAGCGCACCCCTCCCTCTCGTGGGTGAAGAGGGAGAAGGGCTTGGTGTAGTCAGGGGTTCCTAGAACAGGGGCTGAGCAGAGGGCATCTCGTAGTTCTTGAAAGGAGGATTGGCATTCAGGGGTCCAAGGGAGTGGGAAGGGAACGTCTTTCGCTAACAGAGAGAGTAGAGGTCTGACTATGAGACTAAGGTTTGGCAACCACTGCCGACAGAAGGACGTGAGGCCTACTAAGGAGCGAACCTGCTTTTGAGTCTTGGGAACGGGGGTCTCTAGGATGGTCCGGATCCGATCGGGTGTGAGCTTTCTCCGTCCTTGGACAGGAGGTGGCCTAAGTATGTCACCTGTGGTTGGCAGAACTGCAGCTTCTTCTTGGAGACCTTGTGACCATTCTCCGCGAGGAAGTGCAGGAGTTGGATGGTGGCTGTGGTGGCAAGTGGCGTAGTGTCGGCAGCCAGGAGAATGTCGTCGACATACTGGATTAACACCACTCCGTCCGGGAGCTGGACTGCGTCCAGCTGTCTCTTGAGAGCCTGGCTGTAGATGCTGGGGCTCTCAGTGTAGCCCTGGGGTGCTCTACAGAATCTATATGAACGGGCTTTTAGGGTGAAGCCGAAGAGGTATCGGCTGTCTGGATGGATGGGGATAGAAAAGAAAGCATTTTTGAGATCTATGACGGTGAAAACAGTGGCAGTGGAGGGGATCAGGGTCAAGATGGTGTGATGTCAGAGACTACTGGGTACTGAGGTACGACTACTTTGTTTACTTCGCGGAGGTCAATGATGAAGCGATAAGCCTTCTCATCTCCCTCGCCTTGCTTCTTGACAATGGGTAGGATAGGGCTGTTACAGATATTACTGACTACTTACTCTACCACTCCTGCATCGACTAAGGACTGAATGATTCCTACCAATGCCTTCTCGCCTTCGGGCGATATCCGATACTGTGGGAGCTTTGGGAGCATAGCGTCTGACCGTACAGTGATGTGCACAGGGTCTATCATCATGCGTCCTACGTCTGAGTCGGTCTTGGCCCAAAGGTACGGGGGTAAAGTGTCTAGTAAGGACAAGTCAGCGTCAGTGATGGAAAACATGCGTCGGGTGGGACAAGGTGTGAACAGATTCTGGTTATCGTACAGTATGACTCGTACTCCGTCTGGGGAACATCGAATGGTGGCTCGAAAGTGCTTCAGGAGGTCAAGACCCATAATGGCGTCGGGGGTGTTGGAAGATAGCAGGAAGGTCGTGTCCGTGATGTTGTTCTCTAAGTCAAAGGGAATCGGTGTAGATAAGGGATTAGTAGAGGGCGTTCCATCAAAGCCTATTGATGTCACGTGTGAGCCGGACAAGGGTGCCCTTGGAATCAGTCGTTTGGATAATGCACTACGTGTTGCCCCAGTGTCCACCAAAAATGGGGACTTCGTACCCAGGACCTTAGCAGTGACATAAGGACCTTGCTGGTCAACACAAAGCTCGACTGGATCCCTCCCTTGTCCCTGGCTGTCCTATGCGAAATCGTGGACGTTCTCGCAATCGGACTGCTGATACTGATTCTGTCGTGGGCGGTCAAATGTGTTAGGTCGGCTTGGTCTGTCATAGTTAGCATCATTGGTGTGTCCCCGTCCCTGGTCCCTGTTCTTTTGTCCGTTTGTCCCATCCCTAGCCTCTCGGTTCTTGTTTGCTTCATGAAGGACCGGGCACTGCGACTTCCAGTGACCGTATCCTTTACAAAACGCGCATTGGTTTTCATCTAAGTCCCTTCGGCTTGTATAGGGTACGGGCATTCGTTCTCTGGAGGGTGTATTTTTAGGGGCTGTCGGCTGGTAGTTCCCCTTGGAGGGTTCCCTACCTATCGTCACCCCCTGCAGTTGAGCTATCATGACCCGCTCTTTCAACTCCTTCTTTTTACGTTCGGATGCCCTATCATTCTCATTCTTCTGATGTTCATAGTATTGGGCCATCTGGAGGATAGCCGTGGGTTTAGAGGCTGCCCAACTGCTTTCGCTCGCCTGCAATTTTGAGAAACTTCTTGCACCAGGCCTTTCACGAAATTCTGAACGAACAAGTGGTGTCCGGTTGCAGTGGCCATATCTTGGCCGCTGTAGTCGGAGAACACCGTTTCGAACCTAGAGAAGTATTCGAAGCGTCTTCTTGTGGTTTCTGTCTACAGGCCGTCACTATTGACCAGTCTATTTTCTTCTCGGGAATCAGGGTCTTGAGTTTCTGGACGATCTTGTCCGGGAGTTCAAGGATGGCCGTTACGGGTTTCTGCCCGGCTCCTCGTTGCTTGTCGAACTCATCGAGTTGTTTCCAGGTATGTCCGAACAGCTCAAGGTGGTCGACCTTGCGGATCTGCTTCCACACATCAGCTGGCAGACATAACCCGAAGAACAAATCGAGGTCCGTTAGGGTCATGATGGTGGAACCTAAGGCTGTACCTAGTTCAGTGTAGAAGGCGGTGGGGTTTTTTCGTAAATCGGGCAGAGATTTTCGGAACGTCAGAATATCCTGTCGATCCCATGGTTGGTAGACCCAGTTGTACACTATCCTCCCCTTTGCATCCGTATGGTTAACATCATCGTGTGTTCCCTGACCTCGTGGGGGACCCAATAGGGGCGGCCTCTCTTATCGGCATCATGGTGCTAGGTTGCTCTATTCGTGGTTCGGCCGCTACGGATGTCGTAGGGTTAGCTTCCACCTCTGATTCAGTGAGGTGGCAGAAAACCCTAAGTGTACGCGCAAGGAGGTCCGTCACGTCACACTCGCCCTCATCCCCGATATCAATTTTTCTATACAGAGTCGTTAGGCTCTCGGGACCTCTATCTCGATATCGGTCCTCATAAGCGTTTAGGACATGATAACATAATCGTACGACAAAGTGTCGTCTGTGGCTTCCCGCATATGAGTTGAATATATCCATAACGTGTTCCTCCTTCTCCTTTCGTTCTACTAGTGTCCTGACTACCTTGTCAATCCTCTCTTGCTCGTTTTTGCCCAACCTGTTCGTCCTTGTGGGTTCTGTGTTTCGGGCCTCATGGTCATCTAATATTGCTGCTTGTTTTGTATCTGGTGCGAGGGATTCCGCCGGTGCGGAGGCCTTGGGGGCCGAGGCCCTGGCGCTACTCTCGTCTGTGCTTGGGGGTCGCGAGTGTTGCGCTGAAGGTTGGGAAGGGGCATATGGAGGGGGCATGTAGATGATCGGAGGACCTAATAAGAGATCATCGTTGGTTCGCTGTTTCGAAGGTAATTCAGGGTAGAGCGCAGAGGGTGTTCTAACAGGACACTGGCTCGGTGTTTCGATCTCTTGTTTTCGCTTAGCCTCCTCTCTCTTTTTATTTCTTCCTCTAGTTTCTTTGCAGCTAGGTGGGCTGCTTTACGTAGCTCTTTGTCTAACCTAGCTTCCTCTTTCTTCTTTCGCTGTACAGTTTCTTTGCGCCACAGGCCAACGCTGTCTAGCATGGTCGGTGTCGTTCTACGAGTTTTTAGGGCTTCATCTAGTGCATCTAGTTTGCTTTCTTCAAAGGATCCTATCAGTGGCCACTGACTCTGGGGTTCCTTCTTCGTATACCTGTGCCATAATTTGCAATATGCTATAGCGACTAGTCCATGCTTTGTGAACATGTCTTTGTTAGGGGTGCCTTCCAGTGGGACTGGATGATCCACCTCTAACAAGCGGTCCAGGCTGAACCAGCTACCACTCAGTGGGGAGAAGATAGGCATGACAGATTACAAAGGGGGACAAAAGTCCGCGTTACCTACCCTTCACTACCTGCAAAAGACTAGGCAGAATATTGCTATTCCAGGTTGTTTGCAGACAATGAATGTTTCAAGAGAACTAGATCCAAATAAATAATCAGTGGGGAGAAGATAGGTACGACAGATTACAAAGGGGGACAAAGGTCCGCGTTACTCATCCTTCACTATCTGTAAAGGGAGAGAGAATATTCCTATCCCTCGCCGTTTGTAGACAGGGAATGCCTCAAAAGGAGCTACTCTGATACTCAAAGAAAAAGGGAGCTACCCTTGACAATCAATCAAACAAACAATCAGTGGGGAGAAAAGATAGGTACGACAGATTACAAAGGGGGACAAAAGTCCGCGTTACCCACCCTTCACTGTTCACAAAGGAAGATAGAGTATTTGTACTCTTCCTCGTTTGTAAGCAGCAAATGTCTCAAAGAACCGTTATCGTTTCACAATTTGTCGTTTTGTACGACCTTACCCGGACCGCATGGGCTGTTTCCTGTCTTCCGAATCCAGCGCCCGATCGTCCTCTATCTTCTATCGCGGCACTCCTGATGGTTCCCAGTCAGGACCGTAGATCACTCGAGAGAGGTCTGTTCGGAACCAGTGAAGTTCGGATGATCGGCTGTCAGACGAGGGTCTATCGGAC
The DNA here is from genome assembly GCA_963921515.1 of Calotriton arnoldi. Classification (NCBI taxonomy): domain Eukaryota; kingdom Metazoa; phylum Chordata; class Amphibia; order Caudata; family Salamandridae; genus Calotriton; species Calotriton arnoldi. Next base: position 877,909 of record CAWUFW010001391.1, read on the forward strand.
AGGAGCTCTCCCGATCGTTGCAGTCGTTCACTCTGTCGTCAGGACCTCTCCCACTGGATCACGTGTCGCTGATGGGCCCCACGCTTGGGACGCCAATTGTAAAACAGGAAGGCAATCGGCGAATGGAATAACCTTAAGTATTGCCCGGCGATGTCGCCTCTATTCCCCAAAATATGAATCAATGAAGAGGCAGGCGCTGGAGACTGGAAGGCAGGAAACAAAGGTTTATTCTCTCCGGAGGAGAACACGTCAGATCAGACCAACAGGGAATCTTCACGAGGTGCTCTACTGCATCTCTGAGGCCTGGCCTCTTATACACGCATTTATGGCAGGAAGACATTCTTTATTACAGTAAAGATACTTTGAAGTATGAAAGACATCCCTGGGTTCTTTCGCTTCAGACCCGTTCCCACGCACCCTTACAGTGAGAATCCCTCCCCATTCACCATACAGAATCGTCATCAGACGGCAGGATCAGCAGGGCATTCCGCCGGTTCCCGGAATGCATGTGGTGTGACGGATCTCATGGGGTGGGGGCCTTGATCTACTGTAACTCCTTTGAAGAGGGGCGATTCCTTACAGTCGGGGCCATAAACTATATCCGCAGGGCTAGGTGATAGCCTGGGACCGGCCTGGACAATCGGATACGGAGGAAGAGGGGTGTCAGAGGGTGTGATAGTGTATAGGAGGAAAGGGAGGTGTCGGGCAGGCCCGGGGTGAGATTCCCAGGGAAGTGCAGCGCAGTTGGAGGGGTTAATGGCCCGTGCATGAGAGAGAGAGAGGGTGACCAGTGCGGGGGGGGCTTGCGAGGTGTGGAGCCGCGCTGGGGATTAGCGGTGTGCAGAGAGTGGGTCTGATCAAGGTAGCTAAAATGGCCGCCGCGGATGACGAAAGTGTGGTATTGGGAAAAAGGGCAAGATGGCGCAGACAATGTTTATCGATACAAATTAATTTTCCACACAGCATATTGTTCACCATCATAGCGTCTTTCTCAACAATCTCCAGAAATGAGACAGGTGCAGAGGAAGACAAGTCAAGCCTTGTCATGTTGGAAGTTAACGGAAGGGCTCCCAGAGAAGGAGGATGTTTTCCTTTCACAATCCAGAAAAAGAACATCTGGCATCCTAAAACACACCCAGGGAGAGAGGAACTCTCCAACTCTTGGCACAATGTACCAGTGCACTGCTCCCAACGGTAGATGCATTTTTGATCCCACAGTACAATGATTAAATGGGACCAATGCACCCAAATGGGGAGTTAGACTTCAACTGATGGAACATTGGTCTCTATGGAGTGACAAAGTTTGACTCCCAAAGGGTCTACAGGTCCTGGGCATGGAGGGCCGTATTCCTGGAATTTAACACATGCCACATCCAGAAAAACTGGACAGGCACCGTGGCAAATCTTGGTTGTGTGACTTAATGTAATCATCATTGCAAACGTTAACATCTTGTGATATGGAAAGATGAGAACAGGAGATGAAGTTCCACACACCAATCATTATGTTAGTGTGTGATTGCTGCTCTTACACCAAACAGAAAGCTCTGGGGAGAAACAAGCAAATGGTGGCATCTTGTTTACAAGTTACTGGGACACTTTCTAAGCATCACCCTCTGAGGTCAACCTGCTGATGGTGATGCACCACCTGTGTCGCAAACAATTACTAATTGTTGCTCTGCTGTTTATGAGGCATGAACCAAATTAACGCACACGTTTGAGTAACAGTGTTACATACAAAAAAGGAGTTTTTAAAAAGTGTTGATTTTTAGTAAATTGTCTGCAGTTAATTCCTTCAATTTGGCATGGAAAGCGAGCATTGACCCCATTAGGTTTCTGAAACAGATTTGATCAAAGAATACCAGGTTTAACTTGTTAAAGTTCATAATGCTTTGTTGATGTCACGCTGCAGGCACATAAGCTGTGTCAACACACCTTAACATGCACTGACAAGGTATGATAATTAAAGAAAAAAATGAAAAACAAGGAACATCTTCAAGAAACACTGGTGAAAGCTATTACAAATCTATGGCTTAACAATATTTCAAAAGCCAGCATATTTCAAACGCCAGAAAGTACATATAAAATATAGAAAACTAAGAAACACAAGCATTTAATTCCAGACGCTGATGTCTGGGATGTGGCTCGGATCCAAAATAAACCGAGTATTTCCTGATCCAAAATAAACTGAGTATTTTCTGACTTTTGGGGGCCTCTTTATCACAATTTCACCAATATATGAAATAAATAGAACTGCGCAAGAAATGCTTCAGGCACTGACTTCAGACCCACATGAACACAAGCATCTAAACTATCCGATCTGTTCACAATTGTTTTTAGGTGAGGTTTTAAAACTATAGAAAAGGAGGACACAAAATAAAACCTTCCATAATGATGAACTCTTAAAGGCAAACATAAATAAAGAGTACTGTCTGGGCTTGAATTGTAGCTATACGCACTGCTACTGTTGCAAATGCTAAAAGCGCTAGTGATGAATATTGTAACCTCTTTTTAACATAAAAAGGGATTCCTGCAACGGCCTCCTGATTATCATATTTTCTAATTAGGAAAGCTGCGCTATAAAGTGGAGGGGTGGGCGGCGAGCGAGCAAGATACAAAATGGACGCCTAATCTGAGAGCTGCACTCACCCTACACTAATCCTTGGGATAATCCGGTGTCATCAGCCTGCATCCCATTCACCAAGGCTGGGGAGAGACTTCTAAAGGCAGAATGATTCCTGTGCTGCTTTTAGAAGCTGTTATTTTTACAGACATACTTCGAATTTGGACTGAATGTGATGCAGTGTTGACAAGCGCAGCCAGGCCGCGTGACATTCCTTATCCCGATTATCACACTAGTGCGCCTGAGACCAAAAATCTTACTTGAACTTTTGCTTCTACACGAATTCTATGCTGATCTTTGCATCAGTGTCCATGGAGGATGGCCTCTTCAAATGTCAGCTCTGATCAAGTGCTCCATACTTTTGAGCCCTGGCACAGGGTAATGAGGCCCCCCCGAGTTGAGGTTTCATCCTGAGTTGAAAGGAAAGCCAAGATGTGATGTAGATTATGTTTGTGACTGTAAATGGACAGCTGCAGAATGTGCAGCCCTGCAGGCCAGTGGGTCGAATTGTGCAGCTGGGCCCTGTGTGGGGATCGTGAGCAGAAGGTGCTTTGAGACACGGCCTGCTGTTGGGGAATGCAGAGCTTGGTCTTAGAATACGCCATGCACTGTGGCTGATTTTGCTGTGAGGATACTTTGAGTAGATTACATTTTGGAGCATCACTCCGTTTAGCAGATAAGGAAAATGCTGCAGAGCGTTGATAGGTCGTGGAAAGCTAGGCAGATTTTTGTAATCAATATTTTCCTTCTATTTTGAAACAAGGACAAACAGAGATAGGAAGGGCCACAGTATTTCCACCTATTCACACTAGTGTCATAAAAGCAGTAGCTCAAAACATTTCAACAAGTGGGAAAGCAAAAGCCCTAGTTCATCCTCCTACTCCCTCTAAGCTTTACCACCTGTCCAGCACTCCCATTGCCCAAACCAGAAATTGCCTACCTGCCACACTGGCCTAATTTAGCTTGTGATTAGGCTTCCCTCTTTTTTTCTTTTTATCTACAAGAGAAAAAATCCAGGGCATTCAGTCTCGGAGGATAATCCAGCCCTCGAGCGCCCTGTGACATATAGTCAAGCAGTGGTCTCTGTGTCTTTTCAAAGGAGGCCGTCCCTTGATTCAAATTATCAACTATTCATTCCATTTTTTGGCCAATCCACAATTTCCAGGGCCATTGCAAAGGTCCCTGAGTGTGTCCTTATGATATATGAACAAGAAAGAGCCAGAAATAGAGAGCTAGGTGCGAAAGCAAAGAGTGAGGAAAAGGGAAGAAGGGAGTAGGCGAGACAGGGTAAGAGGGTGGTGTATCATCAGCGTCAGCTATGTAGGCAGGTCTACTAAGTATATATTGGTGGTATGTAGGTATTCTGGTGGTTAAGCGGAATTGTGGAAGCAAGAGGAGTGTGGCAGCTATGGGGGGATCCACTTTTTGTAGATGTCAAGTGCATTCCATACTACGCAGCGTGTGTGCTGTGTTGTGTAGTTTCCTGTACATTGTGTTGTCTGCGCTTCTGGTGGAGAACAAGATGTTCCACCGCTTGTTGAGGGGTATTTCTGTGGGTGACTTCCACTCTGACAAAATTGTTTTGGTTCCCTGGGCAAGAATTAAATCTAATAGGAGCAGTGGCGGCTCGCATAGGGCGTGCTGCGGGGCAGCGGGGGAGGGGCAGGGTGGTAGTAAACTCGGACATACGACGGAACGGAGGAACGTAATAATTACTTTCCTCCGTTCCGTCGTATGTCCGAGTTTACTACCCCCCCACCCTGCCTCTCCCCCGCCCCGCCGCCCCGCAGCACGCCCTATGCGAGCCGCCACTGAATAGGAGTAAGTCATGAGGGTCTTCCACAACTTCTAACGTCGTGGTTAGGAAGGATGGTGTGAATGAGATATGAAAAATGTCATCTGGTGCATTTTGGTCTACAGGGGCTGAACCATTTTACATGTGAAAAACATGTGCTATATTGATCCGAGGGATTCCTCAGAGCGCCAACGGGTGTCTAATGGTAAGATCACTAATGTGTGCAATCTGGATGGGGTCTAGTATGTTTTGTGTATCACCCAAAATCTAGATTGTGCGATTGTAGGTGTAATTTTAGCAAGGAAAGGGGCGTGCCAGATTCTATTCCAGGTGGCGTCCGAGAAATGTGAGGTGAGTTCATCTGAGATTTATGGGGACCACTTCTTTTTCAGATTCTTAAGGAGGTGTAACCTAGGAGGGTCGAGCAATTTACAGATATGTGACCCTGAATGGCCTACACTTTTAAGATTACCTAGTAGACTGGGAAGGTCCGGGATATGTGGGTTGTGTAGTTTTCTAATGGTACCTTTAAGTTTTACAAAATGATAGAATTGGATGTGGGGTGGGGGGCAGATCGTAATCTGTGCTCAAGCATGAAAAGGAGATAGGGATAAGGGTCGTGCCTAAGTCTCCGACGGAATTAATGCCCCTTTTGGCCCACTGTTCCCAGAACACTGTTCTCCCCTCTAACTTGATTCTATGGTTGTGCCAAAGGGAGGCTAAAGTGGAATCAGCAAGATGGCTGTTCAGAGTTTTATCGAAACGCAGTAGGGCAGAGGCTGTGTCTGTGATTGGGGTACAAGTGAGCCGAGGGTAGTTTTCTGAAGGCCACAGATGGTAAGGGTGGAGCTCAGGGTGAGTGAGATATTAGATGGGATTCAATCTGGAGCCATGGTGGAGAATTATCGTCCACCTCTCTAAACCACCAGTTGCCATGGGCTGCTAAAATACCTGTGGAAGTCAGGCATGTTAAGGCCGCCCCTGGTTCTGTTCAGTTTAGGGATGGGACCAGAAATCCTGGCTCTCCTACCTTTCCAAAGGAAATCCGAAATTTGTTTGTCTACAGCTTTAAAGAAGGTGGTGGAGAGATTTATGGGAAGCATGCTCGAGAGGAAGTTGATTAGAAGTGCAATCATCATTTTAGATGCGTCTGTTCTACCCCACTATGTTATGTGCTTGGGAGACCAGGAATTTAGCAAGTCCTTTATTTTGGATAGTGTTTTGTTTTTGTTAATCGTGAGGGAGGAGCTTAGATCCTTTCCAAACCAGATGCCAAGGTATTTGAGTTCATCAAGTTGCCATTTCAGGTGGGAGTTGCCAGGATTGAGGAGGTGCAGCAGATATTCATGGGGAAGATCTGTTTTGGTTAGGCTGAGGGTACAGCCAGAGACTCAGGAGTATTTCTCAATTTCGGACATAATGTGGGGGACTGCGTTATTTGCGTCTTCAGCATAGGCTACAACAAATTGCCTGTCTGATTCAAATTGTACACTTTTGATGTTATCATTCTTTTTGAGGGAGGATATCAGAGGTATGCTAACTAGTAGGAATAAGAGTGGGGAAAGTGGGCACTCCTGTCTGGTGCCCAGAGCCGATGAAAAGGAATTTGACAGGTGACCATTTATTCTAACCCTTGCTACTGGCTCAGCGTACACAAGCGCTAATGCGAATTAACTGTTAATTAAATGCCATTAACTACTAGTTAATTGCTATTAACTCCATTATTGTAAGAGACAATTAGATTTAAGGTGTGTCAGATCAAGACCTCATGAGCAAGACCAGGGTGCTAAGAGTGAAAAGTGTTGGTTAGAGATCCAGCATAGGCCAAATATTGGGTTCCAGGGTAGGCCTAGTGGTGTGGACCAATAGAGTAGACAAAAGGAAAATGTGGAACGAGTAGGACAGATTCAAGCGTCCATTCCAGTTTGCGTGGAGGTGTACATAAAGGCTTTAAGATCCGCAGGAGTGGTAAAGAACAATGGATTGCCTTTAAAGAAGATGCAAAATTTGGACGGATCAGTGAAGGAGAAAGGAATATTACGATCTCGCAGAGCTTGCAGGAGCACCAGGAAAGCTTTTCTTGTGGATTCAGTCTCTTTGGAGTAATCCTGAGCAACTGAAAGGCGAGACACACTCAATTGAATTTGTTGTACTTCTATCATATGAGTGAGAATTGTTTCTGTGTGATGATAGCGCAAAGGGCGGAAGATCATAGTGTTTAGGCGCACGGAGTGACCAGAGGCGGCGCTTGTGGGTTTGCCTGAGGGAATCCTGTGTACCCTTTCTATTTCAAAGTCTTTCTTGAAGTTGAGGCCCAAGGTGCGAGGAATCCATGATTCCAGGAATTCAGCGCAGGAGTTGGCATCATTTTCAACGTTCTACGGAAGGCAGAAAATGGGTATAATCCCTCTGCGGTTTCGATCTTTAAGTTTCGATAAATCTCTCGCCATTGATTTCATTGAGTGGTAGGAATGGTCCATGCGCTTTAGAGTTAAGGAGTTGGAGTCTTCCAGAGAGCTGATTCTACATTCGGCTTCAGTGAGTCTGTTTGAAAGGCCCTTAAGGTAATTGCTGAGGGATTGAATGTCGTGGTGCATTGCGTAGGTGTTGGTCATGGTGTCTTGCGCCGGTCGCGGTGAGCCCTGAGACATTGTATGATGACTTAGATGCTGGCAGACGTGTCCCCCTTGGCTTTGATCGGAGAGTCTGGAACTGGGGAGTCAGATTTGGAGCATTTGTGTGGCGCTTTACTATCTTTGTGATCGTTCGTCTCTGCCTTTGTGGTCAGCCATCGTGCAGTTTGAAAGTAGTGTAGGTAACTGATGGAGGAAGCAGAGTAGTGCGGTCGATTGAGTCAGGTGTATTTGGGTGCTGGAGAACCTTCACAGAGTGTGGTACTAGTGTTGTGTGTATCCTGTAGGGACATTGTCATTTTCCCTATGTTTGCCTAACTATGCATGTTGTAGGCTGCTTTTGCTTTGCACACCTTACCAAAGCACACACTTGTTTTGTGCCACGTTATATATTCACATATAGTTAGCACACGTTTTTGTCCTTTTCCTGGAATTTAGTCTGCACAGCCTAGGCAAGGTCAAACAACATTGCCTTTTATTATTCTCTGTGGTTGGACATTAGCACCTACACATAATAGAGACACTCAGCTGCTGTTTTTGAAAACACTTGTTTGCCATATAACTCGGGACATGTCGTTCTAAAACACACAGAGTGGAGACTGGCAGACAGCACAAAAGTCCTGAGACAGAAGAGCTGCGTCAGCTGGGATGTAGAACAACTGTCTATGAATGCTAAGGTAAGGGGTCCATTGCTAAGCCCAGAGAGCTATAATCATTTAGCTTTAGCAGTGAGGGTTGGTTTAGGCAAATCTTTCAGATAATATGGCAGGCCTTTTTATTGTATACGGTCTAATAACTATGCTAATAGCATTACCGACTTGTATTTGCTTCCTAGTTGTGGCACAACTGATACATATTAGAGCACGATAGTTTAAATAAACATTATAAACTTTCATTGTGTCTCTTTTCTATTTATTGTGGACAAGTAGTAGTGAAAGAGTGAAAGGGGGTGACCTGCTACCGCAATCCTGAGAGGGTCGGGAGTGTTGTGTTTTGGGTGCCAAATCACTTGCCTCTCTGGAAAGGTTAGGAGAGCAAGTGAGGCACTATGAGCTAGTTGGATTCGGGTCCATAGAGGCTGATGGGGTATGGTGACTCAGTCCCTACATGCTGATGTTCTATGGTCCCAAGCATAGTTTTGTTCCTGAGCAGAATCCCTGCAACAGTAAGAGGACAATTCCAGAGCCGTGCTTGTACCCCGCACTGGACTTGTATGATGGAGCAGAAGGGTGTTCATAACCCTAAACGTCTAGTATGGTGCCCTGATTGCAAAGAGCGAACGGAGGACTGAGGCACAAATGCACTGAGAAACTAATGATGAGCAGATGGAGATGAGCAGGTGCAGGTTGACTGTGCTAGATAGGTAGGTATAGGGTACCTATAGCTGGGAAATATTGAGTTGTTAGTCTAGACCTTGCTAAGATGTGCTCATATAATAGTACTCAGCAGAGTGGCAGGATACATATTAAGGAGGGCCTGTGATAGATTATTGTGGGCGTCTTCTTGCTTTTTTTGTTCACTGACTGCTGCTACCTGCAATCAGCTGCAGTCTGTGCCCACCGCACCAGTGTGGTAGGAATTGTGGGCAATAAGGCAGGAGTGCTGGGTGGATAGTGCTAGGTGAGGAACAGTCACCGCTGATGAGCGCTATCCTCACGGGAGCCGGCGTGCACTTGGGGAGACACAATGGGCACAGCCGTGAAGGCGAGATGCAGACAGTATGGATCAGCGCGCTGCAGCCGTTGTCTCAGGGTGCAGGCTATGTGGGGATGAAAAGTGAAGGCAAGCCCGCCATCTTGAGCCCAAGTATCACGTTCTAGTAGGTCGGGTGAGTTCAATTTGGCCTCAGGACTTTTTATGAATTGGCCTCAGGGCATTGAGAGTTACTGCACATTTCTCATGTTGGCACCACATACAGCTTGACACGTAGGGCGCAGGTCGGTCCCTGTCCGAGAGTATGCGAAGGGGTGGACATGGAGGCTGTGAGTGCGAGACGCCGCTAAGAGGCGATTTAATCCATGTGTAGGTGGCTTGCCGTTGGCACCTGTTGCTTAACTGAGTCTTACATCAGTGCAGCATGTGAAGCAGTATTGTTGATGAATGTAAGTGCAGTATATATGCACTGGGTGAGCGTGTAAGAGTACGCTGCAGGGAGATGTGTGAAGGTGACGTGTAGCACTTATCTGAAGCAGGCGTCATTGCGGTCGCAGAGGCGGGCGTTGTTGATGGGGGTAGTTGCTGCAGATATGAAGAGAGCCTCCGTGTTGGAAAACCAGGCAGTCAGCGAGTCAGGTTGCCAAGATGAGAAGAGAGTGCAGCGATGTAGATCTCACTGAGATAGCAGCCGCCATCTTAAGACGTCGCATTGCTGAGGACCCGGAGAGAAAATGAACACCCTGCGGCTCTGGGAAGTGTATTACTTGTTCGCTGCAGTGCTATGGGGTGGCAGCGCTGTGAGGTATTCAGCTGGGCACTTCTGTCAGGATGGGCAAGCTGGTCACATGATAGTAGTGGATGGAGTGCTGAGCCGGTGGTTCAGGCAGCTATCACTCTCGGGTGCGAGCTACGCCCCATGCCCCAGAATCCTTTTTAATGCTGCCAGAACCTCCTTCCAAAAAGACAGAATGACAAGGTCATCAACAGAGCACCCAGACATTATTTATATTCATATTTGTGTACATTATTAAGGACCACTTTGTTCTGCATATTAATCAAGCTCCTAGCCATAGCTCTATATTAGCCCTCCCTGTCCTTGATGTGTATTGTATCCCCCAGCTTGAGTTCCCAATTCTTTACATGAGTCACAGTGAATGTGAGAGCATTGCATTCAGCCTCGAAATTGCCCCTTTGATGCAGTAAAGGAAGTGAACAGCTCCCTTGAAATTTGTTTTATCTCCAGTTGCAGCTGGTCTCATCTCTGAGTTTATCACCCAATGTCGGAACTGTCAGTAGTGCAACCTCACCTTCTCATCTAGGCCAAGCTCCCTCTTGCACATGTCGAAAGATTTAATTTTATCGCCATTGAACATATAGGCTTTCACTTTACATTCTCCTTGTCACCATTTATTAAATAACGTTATGGCCATCTCCAGTTAGAAGTCAGGGACCGCATGGAATAGGAGTGTCTGTGGGAAGTAAGACAAAAGACTCAATTTAAGAGCCAATGAATCCCAACCCTCAAGAGAGATTTTTACTAGGGTACTCATATATGCATTAAGTGAACTTCAGTGTCTAGGAATCCAAGCTACATCCCATAGTGGCTGCCCCATTTCTGCCCTCTCCATATTCATCTAGATCCTATCCGTTTCTAACAGTGACTAGTTAAACAAGACACTCAGGTGATCCATTAATAGTACAAGTTACAATTTGGGAGTGCTTGGCCCCCTTCAGATTTGGGCCTATAAACAAGTTTTACCAGCACCCTAAGATCCACCCCATATACCACAAATCCCATGACAAATTATGGGGATAGCCTGCAGATATGATAATCCCACTTGCATGGAAAAGGAATGGAAAAGATAGAAAAGTCTCAGCAGGATGTTCATTTTTATGACATCTATTCTATCGAGCTACAATAGAAACAGAAAAGGTCCATCTATATTGAGGACTTTTCAAAAGTCCGTCAGCCTGGGAGAGTAGTTGGTTCTAAAGAGATTTTTCACTTGTGATGTGATCTTAACCCCAAGATAATTAATATGGGAGGTCGCCCCACAGAATTGCGTTTGGGAGCTCAGGTGCTCCTCCTCCCTATTATTTAAAGTTAGGCTAAGGATTTCAGATTTATTCATATTCATTTTGTACCCTGCCACCTATTCGTAAACTTGTAGTTGGTGTACCACTGCCTTGATAGAAGTTGTTAGTGAGGACAACGGGAGGAGATCATTTTCTTACAGTGAGATCTTGTGCTACTCGCCTACAAGAGTAATTCCCTCCACGTCTGATATTAAGCGTATGTTATTCGCCAATAGTTTAAAAATTAGGGCAAAAGCAGGGGAGACAGAGGGCAACCCTGCCTGTAGTACCACTCCATAATACAATGGGTTCCAACAGCTGTCCATTAAGCGTATTGTGGGCTGTAGTAGCTGTACAGTTTGCAATTACCATTGCATTATATTTCTATCCCAGAACTGTCTTTGACATGACTAGTACGAGAAACGACCAGTCTACGCTATTGAAAGCTTCCTCTGCATCTAGCAAGATCAAGACCACCGGTACCCACTTCAAGTTGACTTTCTCACTTAAGTGTACTACTCTTAGTATATTGTCATGAGAATGTCTCCCTTGAATGAAAGCAGACTGGTCTGGATCAGTCAGCCCAAGGAGTAGGCTCTCTATTCGGGTAGCTAAAATCTTAGCTCTTCATGGCTGTTAAGGAGTACTAGCTTATATGAAGTACATAGCCTGGGGTATCTTCCCAGTTTGGGTAAGACAGGTATAATTGCTTCTCCAACAGATAGGGCCACCCTCCCAGACTCTGCAACATTAGTTACAGATTTTAACCAATTTTATTCTGTATCTGTGTGAAAACTTTTTATGGAAAACCCTTCTTGCCTGGGCCTTCAATGAATTAATGGAGGCTACAGCTTGCTTAAACGCCGGTGACTGGGCCTTCCAGTAAGCCTGGGCGGAGTATGCGTAGTGGTGCTCCGCGTAATTCCACGGAGTAAAAAAAAAACTCTGTGGAACTACGCGGAGCTCTGCTCCGCCCCGGGACCACAAAAAGCCTGTAAATGTGTTTTTTTAAAAACCACTTACCTTGTCTTCTGCCTGCCCTGCTCCTCGCTGCGGTGTCTCCCTTTTTCCGTCGTCCTCCTCTTCGCGTCCCCGTATGTATTACGTCTTCCGTGAACTGTAGTTCATGCAAGACGTAATACCTACAGGGACGCGAGGAGGAGGACGCCGGAAGAAGAGAGACACCGCGCGAGGAGCAGGGCAGGCAGAAGACAAGGTAAGTGGTTTTTAAATTTTTTTAAAGATGCTCGTAGGAGCAAGGCCAGGACTGCGACGCATTTCGTAAATAGCGTTGCTGGATGTCTCGGTCAAAGAGGCAAGGTTTCAGCCTCAGCACTGCTGGCTGCGCATGTGCAGATAGAATGTTGGGAAGCAATGCGCTGTTTAGTAGTAACAGTGGGGCTGTTCAGAGCACAGGCATCTGTGGTAAATATGTTGGTTGCGAAGTACTAATAAAATATTACAGCTACTCCCACAACTGCTCCCCTCAGTGCCACAAAACGTTTGACAATCACTGAGTCATGAGGTTTAGTTAAATTACCCTTGTCATTTCCAGGACTATCGCTTTGATAGAAAAATACCACATCAACGGAAACTAAAACAAACAGAAAAGGCTGCGCTCGCGCCGTTCCAGTTGGGAACAACTTCTGCAGCTTCCCTTTGATCCATCCTTGAGGCGGCAGCTCGGGCGTCTTTCGTCATCATGCTGGTTTATGCCTCAGCAGCTCGCGCGCCGCTGGGCCTCACGGCAAGCTTCATTTCGCTGCCCAGTGATGAGCAATGGCAGCACAGCTGGGCGAGTCCAACTGTTACACACGGTGGGGGAGTCGACGAGAAGGACATGCGAGTCCCTTAGGCTCCCCTCGTACTCCGCTCCGCCACAGAGTCGGAGTTTTGCCCAACTTCGCGGTCCCAGCGGAGCGCGGAGTTGGTAAAACTCCGCAAACTCCGCTGGTGGAGCGGAGTACGACGCCCGGGGTTACCTTCCAGTAGAGAAGCCTGAGTATCTATGAGCTGTCTGAGCTGTGTTTGCCATGCAGGACTCCTGGCCCACCTTACTGAACGTGCCATTTGAATACAGCTTTTCATAAATGGAACAAATGTCTTCAAATTTATTGGCTTTACTTGTAAACAAGTTCCCAGAATCGAATTGTATCTCCTTAGCAAAGAAATGCTCTATTTTCTTCGTGAATTGGTGAGATAGTCTTGCTCCCAATCTTGAATTAGGCTTATATGAGTGTCATCTGGGGCTCAGAAAAGACAGCTCTGCTTAATTTGTGTAGTCCATGTTAAGTTGTCCCTTGATTTCCATTAGCAACTTCTGAAGCTTGTGAGGTGTTGGTCAGAATATCCCAGAGCTCCTTCTCGAGCATTTGAGTTTCTGGTAGTGTAAGTCTTAGCAACTCCAACTGAGATGCAATTAGTTCCCCCCTCACAAGACGGCCTTGAAGACATTCCGTACTGTCAGGGGTGAGACACCCATTTTCTTCATATTAAAGTTGTCCTTAATTTGGGAATCTATTTCTTTCATCAGCATCGGGTCTCACAGTAGAAAGGGGTGCAGATGCCACCTCCTAGGCGGGTAGTGCAGTACCCATCAATAGCCAGTAAAATCGATACCAGAGCATAGTCAGCAATGTGATGGCATCAATTTCTACCCTGTCAACTAGAGGGGATGACTTATAGCTAATCAATTGGTAGTCAGTTTGTAACACTATCCTATGCACACTTGAAAAGTACGTATACTTTCTGTTATCTGGATGGTAACGGAGCTCAATGTTTCTCCAATGTCTCCAGCGTTCTCCTCCGCCCGAGATATCGGTCTTGAGGAATTGCACTGCCATCGGCCTATTGGAAAAGTTATGTTTTGCCACTCTCCTCAAAGACAATCCTGAAAGGATTTGTCCATCGGTAGAGTATCTTCTATTCTCAAAGTTTGTCTGTGGTTGATTTAAAAGATCTCCTCTTCATCAGAGTGGCTGCTGAAACATCCAGATACAATTCATGATTCGCAGATGCGAACCGTGTCATTTTCCCCTCCTTTTCTAGCACCCTGCTGCTTACTAAATTTCAGTTGCGCCAAACGGATTATAGGTTGGCTGTTACATCTGTATGAACATCCTGCAGATACCTGGATAGGTCCCGATTTATTTCTTCCCTCAGTTGACTCCAGGTCAGATGTCTAAACGCCATGGCAGGTTCCTGTGCATTAGTGCTAATCCCAAGTCTCACTGTGTCTCACCTCAGTTCCTCTCCTGTCATGTATTTGAGTAACCTCTTCTGGGCATTCTTCTTGGGCGCATTTGAAGGAAGATTGTGGTGCTATGATATCCTCCTCTAATCCATAGAAAGCAGCTCCAGATAGGGGGCAGAGGCAGAACATGCCCAGCCTCCGAGCATCTGCAGGGGTCCAGTTTTGCTTCTCACAAAGGCAACACCGCAACCAAATGGGGTGCTTCACCTTCAGGGACTGTGTGCCTGTCTCAATGGCCCCCAGGGTGCTCACTATGGCGGCTGCTTGAGTACTCATTTATTTACAGGCCCATAACCTCCTCTGCAAGGCTTGGGCAATTTCAGAGTCCACTGCACTTGGGCCGGCCGGGCCCAGTGGGACACCCTTAAGCTCAGGCCATGGGCTGCTCCGCTACAGGGACCACCAGGTGCGCTGCAGCTCTACACATCATTACCCAAAGCTTCCCACTGTGGCCCAGTCCACGGCTACTGTTAGGCACCAATCCACCAACCAGGGCCATACTACTTTCACCTGGGCCTCTGGCTATAAGGGCTACCAGTGTTCACACAGGGCTTCCCCCCATTAAGCCAGTGGCAGATCTGCCACACCCACACCCAATCTCTTTCAGCATCCATGCCATTCCAGCAGCCACTCCAAGCGCCATCTTGATTGTGAAGTGGTGCACGCTGTGGCAGGCTCTATGGAAGCACTCCTGGGTCACCATAGGCCTTTAGTCTGACTGAGAACACAGTCAGTCCTCAGGCAACTCGCCGGCTGATCCTCCCCACCTGTGAGTCTTGGTGTTGGGGCAATGCCTCATTACTGGTGAGGCAGGTGTTGAGCCTGCAGTAAATATGTCCATTCAGCCATGTTCCATCCCCAAAGCATTTTATTTAACTTAGGACAGCAACCTTGTGTTGCACAGCCTCAAAGTCAGATATAACTATATAACTGCAGGCTGAATACACGCCTACATCCTTTGAATGAGGGCCTACAGACCTGCCCTAGATGAGAAAACACTTATCTGCTCAGATCTAATTAAAGGGCATAAAGTCTCATTTGTATACACAATATATTTAGAGGTGGGTATCCATTTTTAGAACGGTGGGTATGGTTATTTGACAGCAACCACTGAAAAACCTTGCTTGTCTCTCTATGATGGACTGAATGGCCTTGATGGGAGAGAGGCACTGAGTTCACAAACTTTGTGATAATCATTTATCATCCTTTATATTTTAGCTCCATAGGCAGTGAGGAGGAGCTTACTGCATACAATTGTCCATTGTTTGAATAATATTTTCCTTGATACAAATACTACAAGATGTTTAATATCGGTTGTATGAGATGGTGATTGAAAAGTCCAGGGTGCTGCATGGGCTTTGGAAACCATAGTCTAATTTTTGATTTCTCTCCACAACATCAACTCCTTTCTCTTGATAATTGAAATGTGGACCATGAGAAGTTAGAATGAGTATAAAGTTCCATAATAGCTAATCTTTTCATTCAGTGTCTAATTTTCCTATTCGGCAGTAGCCCCATGTGGATAAGTGCCCAGCCAGCTAAATCATAACCACCCCAAAAGTGCTTTGTCCTCAGCATATAAAATGTTTCCAATCACACAAAAGCTCCAAGTCAATTTAGTTGAAGCAGATTTGATTTTTCAAATGTGTATTTTATGTTTACACATTTCTGTAGATGCCCTTGGACCAGTGGGTGTTAAGGCATTTCATATAGAACGATATTTATACATTTGAAGATAACTGCGTGAAGAAAAAAACCTTTACAAAAAACGATTAGTCATTAAAACGTTTAAGAAAAGGCTGTAGTAGGTTTTGAGATACGAAAATGTGGCTAGGTTATTTTGCTGCAAGGGATTGAGAGAATAGGAAACTCTGAAATGTTACCTGAAGTACGTGATAAATTTGTTCTAACCTCAGGAGGTAAAGAGTTCCATGTGAAGCTGGCCGCTCCTGAGAATTCTTTTTTTCCAGAGCTGAAGAGGTCCTGATCTTAGGAACTTTCAACAAGAGTGACCACTGAATCCTTAGACCTCTTGGGCCTAGTAAGATGTGAAGTAATTTGGCAATATTGTGTGGATTGCCAAGGTGGATGGCTTTGTAAACTAGGTAGAGATTTTGCGTTGAATTCGAGCTGCCATGCGAAGCCAGTTGAAGGCCCTCAGGATATGGGTAATGTGGTCATATTTCTCGGCAGAGTGAATTTGCCTGGCTGCTGAATCAGTCGAAGGCTTTCTTGAATGGCATTGTGGAAGTTAAGCCTTGAAATTACCAATGCACAGAAGGCTGTTTAAGGGTGATCAGTGAAGTCATGTGTCAAATTTACTTGAGGTTGTGCAGACAAAAGTTTTCAGTATGTTATACACGTGCAGGATGAAAGAGGCGAATTCAAGCACCATCACAACGGCAGAGCGAACAGGGGAGAAGCCATCTAGCCTCAGTGCACTGAGAATTAAAGTATTGATTTTTTTTCTTGTTGGAATTGGATAGTAGAAAGAATTATGTCTTACTGAGGTTGAGTAGCAGGACATTGTCATTCATCTAGGATTCTAATTGTTAAAGGCAGATGCATAGTATGGCCATGTCTTCAATTGTGGATGATTTCAGGAATAGTTGGGCATACCAAGTCATGATGACAGTTTTTTTACCATGAACCCAAAGGACTATATAAATTGAAAGAGGCAGGTGCAAGGATGGAGTCTTAAGGTACTTCGTATTACAAACCAGCTGACTTCAACTTGTGAACTCCAATATTTACCAATAGTTGTCCGTTAGAAATGATAAGAACAATGGAGTATTTTACGCAAAATCCCACTCTTTGTTCAGCTTTCAGAAGTAGCCTGTTATGTTAAATTGTGATGAAGGCTGCTGATATGTTTAGTAAAATCAATAGGCACAGATAACTTTTGTCGAGCTGTTTCGATGTTGCAGCCTCTTGTGCAAAGCTACATTTTTGATTGTAAAACAGGCCTACGGTTGTTATGAAGGTGTACATTTGATTAACAACTGATTTTTCAATTGCATTTCCCATCCAGGGAAGGTTTGAAACTGGGCAATAGTTGGAAGGTTGGGAGGGATCAAGATTTGATCCTCTTGAGTGAAGGGGGGATTTGGATGGTTTTAAATGTTTTGGGGACTATTCCTTTGTCCATGGATGCATTAATCAAATTGGCCCAGGTGCCTTGGAATAGGTTGAAATTATCGTTCACCAGCTTGACCAAAGTGGACTCTCATAAGTAGTTTGTGGGTTTCAGCTGTTTGATGATTTCTATTCTTTAGTTTTGCGAGTTGAGAAAGAAGTTGTTCGATATTTTCTCAGAATTTGAAACTAGGGTTAGAGGTGGGCTCTTAGTGTTTAACTTGTATCTTATTACTCTGACTTCATCCGTAAAGTGTTGAACGCACAGGAAGCATTGATCTTTGATTGATAGGTTTATCTCAAAATTTGGGGGGTGATGTTTCTGCTGTAGCAGAATAATGATATCAATAAGTTTGAGGAAATGGCAATTTGATATTGTGAGCCGATTTTGTCTATGTGATCAGTAGCTTGAATTCATTTCTACGTTTTGTTTGTTAAGCCTCAACTTAAGTACAAGAAGGAACTGCTTATGAACTTCCAAAAGATCAGAAAAATAAACATTCAACAAAATAGGGGTTAAGAACACACCCTTGATTCACTTCACTGCAGCAGTGACTAGTTCCAGTAAGAATGTCTTCTCAATCAATATGAAATTTAGTCCAACTGAGGCTATATAAAGATGGCTCAGTTTAAGAAGAGCTGATGGAATATTCCAATTGTCAAACTTGTTTACAAAAAGCTGTGACCAGGTAAATATATATTTGGCTTTTCTTTTCCAAGCATCCTTTTTGCCATAAAGTTGAGGTTTTTCTCTTTCAAGTTGTTTGTGTCCTAACTGTGGTAATTCAAGGCCTAGCAAATCATGATACTTTGGTTTCTGTGCATGCAAATCAATTGCGTTGGTAAACTGTGAACTCTGAGTACAACATAGCATTAGACACACGGGTATATGCATGGAAAAAACAAATATTTTACACTCTTGCATGGAAACAACAGTGCCAGATATGCAATTTAAGTACCAAGTTTGCACTGACAAATGTCTTTACTGCTGGAAAGCACAATACAACTAAACTGAATCTTCTTTAATGCAAGTACTAAGGAGGGTGCTTCTCGCTGTCAAATGACCCCTATGTGCTACGAAAGAAAAGACACCCAATAGTCGGCACCAGAATCTAACAAATATACTTTGACATATTCTAGGATAAATGCACAGTTAGACCATTGTAATAAACATAGCCTTATGATTTTAGGAGTTAAATATAGACATCACAAGTGTCTGTGACTGCTATATCGACAAACGAAAACCTTTGAACTGGTTCACAGAACTTGGCTGGAAGTTCATATTACAGGCTAAAATACAAAATTCAATAACCATGGCTATAAGAGTATTACTGATTAGTGAGATGGTTTTCACAGTGGTTAAATGAAAAGTCAGAATTGACAAAGGATGATTTCATAATGATAACTTTTCCATTGGGTTTTATGGACAAAACTGGAAGAGTGCACAAAATAATTTGTAATCGGGTAGAATGACAGGAAATAAGGCACTCAACAATGAGGTCTCTAAATGATTAATTACAGATTAACAAGTCAATCGTGAGGCTGGATAGTTGGGACAGAGAATTATACATTATGTTAGGTAAATGACATGCAATGATAAAGGACCAATGGTAGCAGAGTCTCGGCAAAACCACATAAAACCAGACAGAAAATAAGTGTCTTAGCTACATGCCTTGCAGGGCCTTCAATTGTTGACAAATTTATTGGTCCAAAGAATAATAAGGGGAAACAGCTAGATAGAGGGGGCCTCAGGATCAATATAGATTAAAAAGCACGGGTTACGTTCTTAATACAGGACAGAGGCCAGAATGAAGATGGTGAACAATCCTAATTGTGGGAATTTCTCCCTTTCCATCACTCTCTCGCCCCTCCCTTGCCTCCAACATCCTCGCTGCCCACCTCCCTAATTAGCTGTAGCCCGTTCCAAGGCTTATTCCAAAAGATTTGATGTTGAACTTCAGGAACCACTAGCCATAGATATCCCCTGTTGCTCTTCCCTAATGTACATGTTATGTTATGAGATCTTTAAAGCGTGCGATTACCACAAGGTGTCTTGGCGCTGTCTGAAGGGCAGTGAGTGATGATTAGAGGTTGAATAGCCAGGTCTTTATCTCCTTCCTGAATGATGTTAGTGAAGGAATTGCTCTTAGATGAGGTGGGAGGCTGTTCCAAAGTTTGATCGTATTGAGGACTATACCGCTGCCACCCCATTGCATCTTCTTATACTTAGGGACACCCAATGAGTTGGCATTGGCTGATCTGAGTTCTCTGTTCGGTTTATATCAAATAAAAGCTGAACTGAGAAAGTCTGGCCCTGAATAATGCATTCCTTTGTGGGTTAAGCAGAGGGCTTTAAATTTGGCCAGACTGCGCATGGGAAGCCAATGAAGCTTGCGTAGTCCTTGCGAGATGGAGTGAAATTTTGGAAGTTTAAGAATCAGTCTCGCTGCGGCATTTTGGACCAGTTGTAGTCAACTCATGTGTTTTTCTAAAATGGTTAGATGGAGACTGTTGCAGTAGTCCAGCCTAGGAAGTACTAAAAGAGTTATTAAAGTTTTCCTGTGGCTATCCGGGCTAAAACAAAGAATTTTTCTTATCATTTTTACGATATAGTAGGCTGAGGAAGTGACAGCTGATATTTGCGCACACATATTAAGGTTGTCATCAATAATGACTCCCAAATTCTTCGCTTTAGTAATGGTAAAAGGAGGCTGGGGCAGATTTTCAGGCCACCAATTGGTGGACCATGCTGGAGAGGGCTTACCGAACACAATGATCTCGGTTTTACCTGAGTTAAGTTTCAGGCAGTGCTCGCTCATCCAACCACTGACTGCCTAGATGCAATTACAGCATCTTGAGGGGCCCGACGAGTCATTATTGGCTGCTGCAATTATCAACTGGGTATCATCCGCATAAGATGTTACCTCCAAGTTGAAGCTTCTACTGAGAGGGGCCAATTTCGCTACATAAACATTAAAAAGAGTGGAGCTCAGAGACGACCCCTGAGGGACTCCGCATGGCAGTGAGAAAGGTGAGGAATTAAATTTCCCTAATGCTACTGTTTGTGATCTGTAACAAACAACAGTGTCTCAACTGGAAATCATTAAAACAGGACAATTTAAACAGTGATAAAAATCACAGAAGGAGGGAACAAGGAAGGGAGACCACAGCGAAGAGGGTAAGAAAAAGGGTTATTTGTAAGTAGTTATAACAGCACTACAGTACAATTAATATACAATGACCATAACACACAAGTGAGCACTGAACGTGCTAGTGGTAGTGAGCGGCGCAGTGACACAGGGGTGAAGAATTACAGCGTGAACGGCGAAAAAGGAATAAGGAAAATGTGGTCAAAATTTACAAAAGAGTTATATACAATATTGGTATTTTTTGGATTCAGGATAAATAAATTGACCACAACAGCACCAAAGTTCTAGGCTGGGTAGTCGACGGCGTTTCAACCTGATTGATTTCAGGTCATCATCAGGACAATGGTCATTAGTTTTGGAATAGTGGTGTATAGGGGAAAGGGAGAGGAGAGTAGGGTAAGGTAAGCGGCTAAGTGGCCCAATTTGAGACAAAGAAGACAAGGTCCAGAAGATGGACAATTACCTGAACTGGGCATAGGATAGGTCTGTGTCCAGGTGTGAAGGATCAAGGGGATGACAAAAACGGCAGGGCGGCAGGCAAGCGTAAATCTAGTGAGACAGGGGGCAAGTAACATATAAGTGGAGTGCCTCTAATTATGTCAAGGACGTGGCTAACGCAGGGTGCAAGCTCAAATAAATAGTCAATTGGATGCAAGCTTGCAAGCTCGAAATAATTACCAATTGGATTAGGTATTTCGGCGTGAGAAGTAGTAGGGGGTCCGTCAAGCCCCGTGATGTGTCCTGGCGCCGGGCTGGTAGGGATCATCTGTATGGCCGGGAGGATTGAAAAAGCGTCAGGTATGAGGCACAGCCATAACGTAATGATCAAATGAAGGCAAAACGGCACTAATTGCCGGGCGGGTCAGGCCGTCACTAACCTAATCGAGGGGCTCTTATGTGGAAGTAGACCGGAGAGAATCCGGCTGCGAGGTCGCAAAGTGGCGATCCTGTTTTAATGATTTCCAGTTGAGACACTGTTGTTTGTTACAAACTTTACCCGGTCTCACCTGGGTTAACGGGTTGACTCCTACAATTGTTTCTTTGTTATTGAGCAACCGCTGGGTTGCGAGAGTATTTCTTATACTTTACACATTAAGTTGTAACATAATGTGTAATTAATCTACACAACATGTCCTCTAGGGAGACCCCTGCGCATTTTCAATGCTATTCTGCAGGGAATGGAGATCCCCATAACATGGTTAGGGGCGGAAATCATTCCTATTTTTAAGAAGGGTTCACCCCTCCATCCTGCGAACTATCGGCCCATTAGCCTTATCGATGTTGCACAAAAAATCTTTGCCCGAGTGCTTCTGGATCGATTGCAGAACTGGATGGAGGAGTCTTCCATTCTTAGCCCTTACCAGGCCGGCTTTCGAACAAAAACGTCCACAATTGATCAAGTTTTCAGGTTGCAATTATTGCACTGGAAAACAGTGATCTTGGAGGGTGGCAGTCTCTACATGATCTTTGTGGACTTAAAATCGGCCTTCGATCTAGTTCCCAGGGACAAACTATGGGCTATCCTATCTGATTTGGGGGTGCCCCAGTATTTATGTGAGATCTTGAAAAGATTGCATGTGAACAACTATGCTCAAATCAGATATGGGAAGAATGGAGACCTTACCGATCGCATACCCATAGAGAGATGTGAGAGACAGTGGTGTGTTTTGGCCCCAACCCTCTTTTGTATCTTTATTAATGGCCTTGTGGAAACCTTGACAGCGGGAGGGGACATAGACGCTCAAAGTTAGCGGGCCGCAAGGTACCCGCCTTGATGTTCGCAGACGATACCCTCCTGCTGTCGAGATCACCGATGGGTATCCAAAGGGTATTGGATATCTTCCAGTTGTTTTGCAAGAGAAGGGGCTTGGAAATTAACACCCAGAAAACAAAATATATGGTGTTCAACTCAGGGCACTGCAAACGACCCAATCCACAATTAGCAGGGGAATTCTTAGAGAAAGTTCCTGTATGTGAATATCTGGGATTATCCCTCAACGAGAAAATGGAGCGGGGTGATCAAATTAAGAAGGCTTGTCTTAAGCTGACGCAAACGTCAGGGGGCCTTGCCAAACAGCAGAGGAAGTGTGTTCACAAGACGTTGGGGCCGGTGCTGGAAATATACAAGGCGCAAGCCAGAGGGGCTACCCTGTATGGAGCGGAATTATGGGGTCATAGGCCATCTGAACAACTTGCCAGGATTGAAAAGTCATTTCTTAGACAGCTGTTGGGACTTCCCAAAAGTACCCCATTAACTCCGCTCCGAATGGATCTGGGTGTCAACCCAATGGCACTGGAGGTTGCGCTTAGACTTCTACTTTACTGGAGCCGCCTATGGAGTACTCCAGAATTATCTATGTATAGAGAGGAATTGAGGGAGGTGGCCGACCTCAGGGGAGCAAGTAAAATATCCTGGCTCACCTACATTAAGAACTCCTTCTTATCCATCGGAATGGGAGATCTATGGGATAGTCCGGAAGAAAGTTCTCTGGCTACACCAAGAAAAGTCTTGATAAAGAACTTTAAGGACCACCATCTCAATCTATTACATAGGG
Organism: Calotriton arnoldi; assembly: GCA_963921515.1. NCBI lineage: Eukaryota > Metazoa > Chordata > Amphibia > Caudata > Salamandridae > Calotriton > Calotriton arnoldi. The sequence goes on from CAWUFW010001391.1 coordinate 900,781, forward strand.
GCCCCAGGATAGGCACACTCACATCATCCTTTTTAGAAGTCAAACTGCAATATACTCTAGAATCTAGCATAGATCATATACAGCCTTCCCTTGCTAAAAAACTTTACATGCAGTGTAGATATGGTGTGCTCCCCTTATGTGCTGTTACCTATAAGTGGGGGGGCAGTTCTACGAAAGATTGCCCGTCATGTGAAAACTGTATAGAGACTGATTTGCATGTGTTGTTTTTCTGCCCCACCTATAAGGCACTGAGGGTTCGTTGGTTACAACAGCTTTGTAGGAACCTTGGAACCTCTCACTGCATACAGGCTTATAGGATCCTTAAATATGACACCGGCATGCCAATTGTATACTCAGTCTCCCGTTATCTGTTTTTAATGTGGTGTGCTCGCCGTGCATTTCTAAAGAAAGATCAAGCCTAAACCACCCACTCTATGCATTTAGTATGATTTGGGCCTTTGTATTCTAATCTGTTTTTTAACATACATAATTTTGTACTATATGCTTGAGATACTTAGCGCCTATCAGCTTATTTAATACTTTAAAAAATATTTTTAATGCTTGTATATTTTTATGTGTACACAAAACATTTTTACACTGTTAAATTGTATTGAACTTTTAAATGTCTTAATTGCACTTTTAAGGTCTTGTGAGGCCGAAACAAAGTATCTCTTGACTGACTTGACTGACATAACGTAATGATCAAATGAAGGCAAAACAGCACTAATTGCCGGGCGGATCGGGCCGTCACTAACCTAATCGAGGGGCTCTTATGTGGAAGTAGACCGGAGAGAATCCGGCTGCGAGGTCGCAAAGTGGCGATCCTGTTTTAATGATTTCCAGTTGAGACACTGTTGTTTGTTACAAACTTTACCCGGTCTCACCTGGGTTAACGGGTTGACTCCTACAATTGTTTCTTTGTTATTGAGCAACCACTGGGTTGCGAGAGTATTTCTTATACTTTACACATTAAGTTGTCACATAATGTGTAATTAATCTACACAACATGTCCTCTAGGGAGACCCCTGCGTACACGGATGACTACATCCAACGCATTCTAAGTGGCCCTTCGTTACTTTCACGCACATCTACCCCTCTAGCAGCTGCCCCCAACTCCTCTAGAGCTCTACTAGAGAAACTCGAAAACCTAAAGAAGAAACAAATCCAGACAGATCTTCACGCACGTATGCTTACAGAATACCTCAAATCTGATACTATACCACTTGGCCTCCAAATACGCAACATCCCGGCCATCTTTACGCAAAACCCTAAATTCCGTACTGGTTTCAGCCACCTAGCCACTACCTGCTCCTGACACTGGATGGTGTTAGGCATTGACACAGCCATAGAGCACAGTCGGAAGGAACTTGAAGAGATAGCGGAACTTGAGAAATGAATCCTATCAGACACATCTATAGCTGACGCAAGGGTTCTACTGGACAAAGTAAACAGCACCATCGCTACATTCCACACCTTTGAACAAAATAAGAAGATAAACAAAATACAAAAAGATATAAAGAATTACAACAAGGACACTACTTATCCGTACCTGCTTGACACATTCTTTAATACACCTTATCAACCTCCCAGAAATAGGAACTGGGGCAGATACAGGAACAATCAAGCCATTACATTCTCAGATTCCTCAAATACATCCATAGAGGACTCTGATTCTGGGGAAGGCCCCAGCACTGAGCGCCCACAGAACAGACCCCATCCACAGCCTTTACTACCATCCGGTTTTTTAGGAGGAAACCGCGGCCGCAGACGGGGACAAACAAGACCCAACTACCAATATCAGTACGCCGGCGAGCGACAAACACGCCGCAAATTCTATTAGTGGGGCCCCCAATGATGTCTACTCCTCCCAATGTAACAGATGACATCGAAGCAGTCCAGATGACGACCAATGCAGATCATACTACCCTGCTGCAGATGGCTACTACAATGGACCAGTTGCCCACCACACAACATACTGTCAACACATGCATGGATCAGAGCTCATCTAATGTCTCTCCAATTCCCATCTTCAATCTGTCCAAACATATCCTGTCCTCAGAAGAGATCTCACTCCTCAGCAAGGGCCTCTCCTTTGTCCCAGCAGACCATAGTAACTGCTTTAAATTACAAGAAGACCTACTCCTGTTCTTCAGGTGCATCCGCCTTAAACAATTTTTCTCTGACAAACCTGACTCCAACAAACCATATGAGAGACAGTTCCATCCAGCCTCTACCTTTCTTCCCCCTCCATCCACGATGCCACCTGAAATCTTGGCTTTCGAGAGGTTAGTCATGCATGAGATCAAGGAGCTACAGTCTCAATCAGAGTTTGTCCCATGTAATATACCTACTAGTGAGAAGCAGGCCATAGATAGCCTACGAGACAACTCACACAGTCATCAAACCCGCAGACAAGGGTGGCGGCATAGTGGTTATGGATGTGGACAATTATGATACTGAAGTCCTACGCCAACTCAACAACACCGCCCAGTACCGTCCGTTACCCTCAAACCCTCTCCCGGACATTCGCAAACAAATACAAACAGTTACTACCCAAGCTTTGCACTCGGACATCATCTCAAAAAAAGAACATGCTTTCTTAAATACCCACACCTTCGTACCCCAGTCATTTATGTACTACCGAAAATTCACAAAGACTCGACTAACCCACCGGGACGACCCATAGTTTCTGGATGTGGTTCCATTCTGGAACCACTGGGGAAATACATTGACTCCTTTCTGAAAGATTTTGTCCCCCTGACCGACACCTTTGTAAGGGACAGCACACACCTCATCAACATCATCGAAGACAGACCCTTTGACAATAACAACGACTTAATGATAGGCCTAGACATCGAATCATTGTACACCAATATACCCCACTCAGAAGGCCTCAGCATCATAACACAACTCCTTGATGCACGACCAAGACCAGTCCGCATCTCCACTGACTTCCTCATTGACCTACTTCACATTGCACTCGCGAATAACTACTTCCTCTACAAAGACACCTTTTTTCTACAGATTAAAGGTGTCGCCAAGGGTGCCTGCTTCGCCCCTAACTTTGCCATCCTCTATGTTCACCATCTCGACACAACCCACTTTCTATCTGCACAAAACCCATTTCTAAACAACATTAATCTCTGGCGCCGTTATATCGATGATATTCTTCTTCACTGGCATGGCACACACGAAGATCTGGCATCCTTCATATCTTGGCTCAACAACTGCCAAAATCATCTCACGTTCACCTCTGATGTCAGAACCAACGACCTCCCCTTCCTCGACCTCACTCTTCACGAAGAGGGAGGGGCCATAGGCGCTGTCCTATACCGCAAACCCACGGAGCGCAATACCCTCCTTATGTACTCAAGTTACCATCCTAGAGGCCTAAGGGATGGCCTACCCTACGGCCAATTTCTTCGCATCCGGAGAAACTGCAAGTGGCGCAAGGACTACTTCAGAGAAGCGGCTATTCTTTCCGAGAAACTGATCAGCAGGGGCTACCCCAAACGCATTGTCTCCCGTGCGTCCAAACGGGCATGGTACTGCCACAGGGAGGTACTTCTCTCCCCCTCACCCAAGCGGATTAACCAACGCATCCCTTTTGTATCCACCTACAGTCCTTCCAGCAACTCGGTTAGCAGGGTTATCAAAAGAAACTGGCCCATACTACGGACCCACGCTCCCTTCAAAGAACTCCCCCTTTTCTCTCATAAAAGGGGCAGCAACCTAGCAGACAAACTGGTTCATGCCATTACCTGGCCCAAAAATGAAAGAAAACCTCAAACTGTGACCTCGCTGTGGGGGTTACCACCGATCGTTGGCCATTATAAATGCCAAACCTGCTCTGCATGCAATCTCACCAACAATACTAAGGAATTTGTCGCTGCAGGTCATACTTACCAACTCAGAAATTTCTCCAACTGCCGCACATTCAATGTAATCTAAGCTATACGTTGCCCCTGCAATCTACTATACATCGGACAAACCACACAGATTGTAAAGCAGCGGATTTTCCAGTACCAAAGCCGCATCAGATGTAATGTTGAGACGGCTCCTCTTGTCGGACATTACAAAGAAAAAAACCATTCCGAAACAGACTTAACCTGGCAGGTGATTGACCGACCGGTACTTCCGCTCAGGGGCGGTAACCTACAACTCCTGCTAAACAAATGTGAGTGCAGATGGATTGCACGCTGCAACTCTGTCACTAATGGACTAAATACTTTGGATGAGTGGTACACGGTCATTACTGCTCCCTAACCGTTTTGAGTGCCCCCTGCCGTTGATCCATATGATCCATATGCCTTCTTGCCTCTGGTGACGAGCCCCCCTCACTCAGGGGTAGCCACCTGATAGCTTTTTCTGCCTGTACCATTGCATCCCTCTATCATATGTAACACACACTGAATATAACATGATGCCCTTATTGTTGATACATATGTGTTCCCCTGTTCATTGCTATCACATAGGTATAGATTTATACACAACCACTCCTTCGATAAGTCACTATATATGTACTGGATCTATGAATATGGTTTTGGTTTCCAAACACGTTATGCTATCGAATTGCTGTTGGCATATTGTGTTCATTATCGTCTGTACCCTACCCGGTCGACTTCTACCGTGGTTGAAGTAATATAATTTTTTTTTACATGTTATCACACTTGGATCACGTGATAACTATAACAATGTCAGTATTCATTACAATGACATTTATTGAACACCACTGCTTAATCCATCGACCCCACTTGGTCCTGGTTTACCTTAATTGTTAAATTGTTGTATTGTTAATTTATTGTTCTTTAACCTTGAAGTAACTTTTTTTGCCTGCTACCATTGCGATGTCACTGTCTTGCATAATTATGGACAATGGATCCCTACTGCAGGCTTGAACCCTTCACCTTCGGTGCCTTTTCTCCACTCTTTTCCCTGTGGAGAGGTGTGGTGCAGCGGCCAGGGCAGCTGACTTCGGAGCACAGGGTTCACAGTTCGATCCCTGGCTCCGGCGGCAGCTCAGCACCATGTGACTCTGGGCAATAGCTCACTTAATTTCCACTACGGCCCCCAGCGCCTTGAGACCCGTAAGGGTGAGTAGCTGCGCTATATATAAAAAAAAAAAACGGACTTACTGTCGACACTCACTGGTCCCCCCGGGGGACTATGACAAGACCTTAACGGCTCCAGTACCAGTTTTCCCAGCACCTCGTGACCTGCGTCACCTGACCCCCCCGTCCGGCACTTATTGCCGTTTCCCTTCATGCATCGAGCTCCTGGACGCTTGATTCGTCCCTCGCCAGGCTGCAACTCGGAGGTTTGGATCCTCGTCCGCAGCACGCCCATTCTACGATCGCCACTTTGCGACCTCGCAGCCGCATTCTCTCCGGTCTACTTCCACATAAGAGCCCCTCGATTAGGTAAGTGACGGCCCGACCCGCCCGGCAATTAGTGCCGTTTTGCCTTCATTTGATCATTACGTTATGGCTGTGCCTCATACCTGACGCATTTTCAATCCTCCCGGCCTTACAGATGATCCCTACCAGCCCGGCGCCAGGACACATCACGGGGCTTGACGGACCCCCTACTACTTCTCACGCCGAAATACCTAATCCAATTGGTAATTATTTCGAGCTTGCATCCAATTGACTATTTATTTGAGCTTGCACCCTGCGTTAGCCACGTCCTTGACATAATTAGAGGCACTCCACTTATATGTTACTTGCCCCCTGTCTCACTAGATTTACGCTTGCCTGACGCCCTGCCGTTTTTGTCATCCCCTTGATCCTTCACACAGGGACGCAGACATATCCTATGCCCATTTCAGGTAATTGTCCATCTTCTGGACATCTCTTCTTTGTCTCAAATTGGGCCACTTAGCCGCTTAGCTTACCTTACCCTACTCTCCTCTCCCTTTCCCCTAAACAGCACTATTCTAAAACTAATGACCATTGTCCTGATGATGACCTGAAATCAATCAGGTTGAAACGCCGTCGACTACCCTGCCTAGAACTTTGGCGCTGTTGTGGTCAATTTATTTATCCTGAATCCTAAAAATACCAATATTGTATTTAACTCTTTTGTAAATTTTGACCACATTTTCCTTATTCCTTTTTCGCCGTTCACGCTGTAATTCTTCACCCCTGTGTCACTGCGCCGCTCACTACCACTAGCACGTTCAGTGCTCACTTGTGTGTTATGGAATTGTATATTAATTGTACTGTAGTGCTGTTATGACTACTTACAAATAATAACCCTTTTTCTTGCCCTCTTCGCTGTGGTCTCCCTTCCTTGTTCCCTCCTTCTGTGATTTTTTATCACTGTTTTAATTGTCCTGTATTAATGATTTCCAGTTGAGACACTTTTGTTTGTTACAAACTTTACCCGGTCTCACCTGGGTTAACGGGTTGACTCCTACAATTGTTTTACTGTTTGTGATCTGTCACTGAGAAAAGAGGAGAGAAGATCAAGCGCGACCCCCTTCACCCCTATTTCCTTTAGCTAGCCAATGAGAGTGGTATGATCAACAATATTGAAGGCAGCGGATAGATCAAGTAAAATCATAACTGCAGAACCTCCACTATCTACTGCCTTCCTCACTTCTTCCGTTGCCTTGACCAGGGCGGTTTTAGTACAATGCCCCGGTCGAAAGCCAAACTGAGAGGTATCTAGGAGCTGATTGTCTAAAATTTATTTTGTTAGCTCCAGATTCATTATCTTCTCACAGATTTTTGCAGGCAGGGGTAAACGTGCAATGGGACGGTAATTAGAAGTGTCATTAATATTTAAATTGGACTTTTTTTTTTTTTAGAAGAGGGAGGATAGAAGCCTGTTTCCAGACCAAAGGGAAGGTCCCAGTAGCAAACACGATATTAAAAATCCGAGATAGGTTCCTCGCAATAATGTCAGGAACCAACTTCAGGATCTTTACCGAGCAAGGGTCATAAGAGGAACCCGATTTACTTTGCAAAAGTAAAGAACTCACTTGTTCTGGTGTAGTGGCAGAAAAATGGGTAAGTGAGCAGTCACCTAGAGTGTTCCCTTTACGGGATAACTTAGGATGAGGGTCACCACTATCAAAGTCCTGAAAAATCCCGTTGACTTTCTCTTTGAAGGCGGTGGCAAGGGCATCACAAAAAGATTGACTATCCGAGGGGTTGGAACTTGGAAAAGTTCTTTCGACGATTTGGAGGCCCTATCAATTACTTGGGCAAAGTAACTTCTCTTTTCCTTCGTGATGAGATCTTTGTAAGAGATGCCTTCTTAAATGCCTGTCTCATCTGGTCATCGTAATTTTTCCTCCAGATCCTTTCTTGCCTTCTACATGCTTGTTTTTCTTTTTATAACTCTTTTTATTAAAAAGCTCAATAGACAGTATAATTACATTTGCCAGCGCATGCACATCGGGTATACTTCCACATTGGTTATAAGAATAAATGACATGGTGAGGAGGAAATCATAATACAAACAAGGAGAAGTCCACATAAAACAAGCAGCATTATTTAGTCGGCCAAGTTTTCTCCGGCGTCCAGTGGGCCCTCCAATGTCCCCCTGTATGCCCGCCATGGCGCCCACACCTTCTCCCATTTCTTTATGCACCCTCTACTTTTATAGACTGTTTCCTCTGCCCTCTGGCACCAGTCCATATCTTTTTCCCCAATCGGTGACTGAGGGAGGGAGCGTCGCCCCCCCACCCCCTAGCGATATTGCGTTTCGCGACCCCCGCTGCCAAGGTGAGCCAGATGGTGACGTATTTGGGCCAAACTGTCTCACCCTTGATGATTAGTAGGTGCCATTTTGCATCTAGCTGCACTTCAGTACCCACCACTCTGACCATAGTTTCCGTGACCCTGCGCCAGAATCGTGCGATTTTAGGACACTGCGCTGATGGAGCCCTTCCAATTTTATGCAGGAGTGTCGAAGGGTAGTAGGAGTGATGCAGAATCCGGAGCTGAATCAATCTGAAGCGTACTCGTATTGCTACCTCCCTCGGGCCCTGGAGTGCCTCTTGCCACTCCTCATCCTCTATGCTGCAGAGGTCGTCCGTCCAGGCGGCCCTCAAGGCTGTCAACTGGTCCGGCAAATTATTCATTAATTTTCGGTATATCGTGGAGGTTGCTTTCTCGGGGATAGGGTCTATTAATCTATCCTCTAGGGGGGAGTAGTCTGGAAGAAAGGTGTCGTCCTTCAGCTGAGTCAGTAGTGCATGTTGAAGCCTCAAATAGTTAAACCTCTGAGCCTCAGCCAGCTCAAACTCCCGCTGTAGGTCCTCAAACAAAAGTGGGGCTCCCTCCCTCCATACATCCCCCAATCCATCTATTCCGATCGTTTTCCAGCCTGCAAACCCCTGGAGCGAGGCTACTTCTGCGAATCCTGCACTAGTCCACAGCGGCGTTCTGCAAGTCAGCCTATTGTGCCACCCCAGGGCCCGATTTGCCTCCCTCCAGCACGTCACGACAACCGCCGTATGTGAGGGCCAGCTAGAAACATTTTTTCGCGAGTACAGCAGTGGCTCACAATTCCCCCCAGGCATAGCGTCTCGGTCTACTCTATATGCTGGCTCATCTCTATCCGAGTATACCCAGTCATTTACCACTAGTAGTTGCGATGCCCAGTAGTACAGTCGTATATCCGGAATCGCCAGACCTCCATCATACACCCCTCACTGCAACTTGTGTAGTGCTATCCTAGGAGTACCTGCCTGCCACAGCAGCTCCCGAGTAGCTTGGGCAATCTTTTTGAAAACCGACGGCGGGACGGGATAGGGGGTATTTTGCAGGATGTATAACAAGCGCGGCAGGGCCATCATCTTGAAGAGGGCCACTCTGCCTGCTAGAGACAGCGGTAGTGTGCGCCAATAAAGTACATCCCTATGGAGCCTCTCCAGCTGGGGGCTGAGATTCTTTTCCAGAAACAGCTGTTGATTCCGTACCACCTGATTCCCCAAATATTTAAAACCCTCCGTAGCCACCGGTGCCGCGCACTGCACCGGTAGTCTCGGGGGGTGGGGGCCTGCCAGCAGAAACACCACCGACTTTTCCCAATTGATAGTATAGCCCGAATAGCTCCCAAACAAATCGTAGAGATGTAGCACCCTGGCAATTGAGTAGTAGGGCCTTGCGAGATACAGCAAAATATTGTCGGCGTATAACGTTATACGATCTTCCCAGCCTCCCGGTGCCTCAATACCCCATACCATAGGGTCCCTCCTGATCCAGTGCGCCGAGGGCTCCAATGCCAACGCAAATAGTAGAGGCGACAGAGGGCATCCCGGTCTTATCCTCTTCGCAAGTGAAACTGTTGCAACAACACGCCGTTGACTCGCACCTGCGCCATCGGGTCTTGATAGAGGAGCCGCACCCAGTTGCAAAAATTCGGGCCAAAACCCAACTTTGCCAGCACGGCAAACATATACGGCCATTCAATGCTGTCGAAGGCCATGGAGGCGTCTAGCGCCATCAGCGCAGTTTGTGGGCCATCGGGATCCCGCGTCTTGTGCAGCACTCCATATAGCCTGCGCAGATTGTGTCGGGTACTTCTATGGGGCATGAATCCCGATTGATCTCTGTGAACCAACCCGGTGATAATCGGTATGAGTCTATTGGCTAGAGTCTTGGCCAAGACCTTGACCTCAACGTTAAGAAGGGAGATCAGCCTATATGAGCTGCAGCGATCCGGGGGCTTCCCGGACTTGTGTATTACTACAATAGTGGCCACCCGCTGATCGACTGGCAGGTGCCCCTCTTCTTGCGCCTCTTGCAACATATTACGCAGTGGAGCCACTATTCTGGAGGCCAAGCCTTTGAATAACTCGACAGGAAGTCCATTGGGGCCCACTTCCTTTCCCACCTTTAAGGAGTCCAGTACCGTCGCCAGTTCGTCTTCCGTGATCTCAGCCTCCAAAGCCACCCTGTCATCTCCCGAGACCATCGGCAATGCGAAGTCTCTTAGGAATTCACAGCAGTCACTTTCAGATCTCACGCTAACTGGCGAATAGACCCCTTCGTAGTATGAGGCAAACACCTCTGCAACTTCTGCACTGTCCGTGCGGCCAATACCCTTCTCGTCCTGGACCGATGCCACTCATGACCTTTCTCTATCGCATTTCTCGAGCCATGCAAGCAACCTGGATGCCTTATCGCCGACGTCATAGAGCCGGTGTTGTACTGTCAACGCGTGCGCCCGCGCTGCCCCCTCAGCCGCTGCCCTTAGTTCATATTGGCACATAGCCAGAGCATGGCGCGAGTCGGCGTCTCCCCTTTCTGTCGCTCGCTATTCTGCCGGACTTACTTCATGTTCTAGGGATGTTATGTGTCGTGCTTCTTCTTTTTTTTGGCCCCCTATAAGCGCCTGTGCCTGGCCCCTGATCACTGCTTTATATGCCTCCCATAGTGTACGGTGGGACTCCACCGTGCCACTATTCTCCTGGAAATACCAGTCCGTACCCTCCCACAGCTTATTCCTGAGCTCGTGGTCTCGCAATCTCCACGGGTCTATTTTCGGGAACGCCCCCTTTTTCACGCGTGGCCCCTGAAACGTTACACTTACTGGGGAGTGGTCTGAAATGCCCGAGCCATGTGTTGGAATGCTGAAAATTTCCCTAACCTATCTCCCTGTGTAATTGAATAATCAAGTCTAGAGAATGAGCCGTGGCTTGCTGAGTAGTATGTGTATTGTTGCTGTTGAGGGTGCTGCGCCCGCCATAGATCCACTAACCCCAAAGCAGAGAGGAATCCGAGGAGAAGCCTCCCCCCCCCCCTGTCCCGCCGAGATGCGCGTGCGATCCATCTCCTGGTCCAATACTACATTGGCATCGCCTCCAGCTAGGAGTGCGCCCGTCGGGAGTCCTATAAGGATTTTGCTGATCATTGGGAATACAGTTTTCTGCAGTCGCGGGGGAGCAGAAGTTAATACTTCGTCCCTCCCACCTCCCACCTCCCAGCCACACAGCAGCCAGTATCATCAGTCCAGACTCTCTCCACAATAAGCGGCCAGGCGGACCATATCAGGATCCCCACTCCCCTGGCATCCGTTGTGTACCCCGAATGGGCCACCAGCTTGTACCCAAAACGGTCTACCGCCTTATATTTGTTCCCTTTTATGTGAGTCTCCTGCATCATTACCACATCCGGGGCGTGTCTTTTAATATGTTGTAGGACCAGAGTGCACTTGATTTTGTTCCCCAGACCATTCACATTCCAGGTCCAGGCCTTGAGCAGCGCGGGACTTTCCCTTACCTTAGCCATGGCGACACGGATTTAGTTTGCATCTCACCCTCCCCACCCTCTCCCTCCCCTCCGTGCATACACATTGCTAATCGTTTGGTCTTGAGCTAAGAACATCAAAGCACGCAAAAAACAATTAAAACAATTTCCCAACTCCCCCCTCCCTGCGACCCTGCTTGGTGAGTAATGAACCTCCCACCTCCCCAACATGCAGAGTGCCTGTCGCCCAAACTGTACAATGGTAACTAGTACTGTGGGTTACGTGCCAGCTTCCAGCCACCTGATACCTTATATAACACTCGGATAAACCATGCCCCAGTTCATCTTAGTGGTGCGTCTTCGCACCTATGTCCCTAGTCCAATGTCTGTAGGCCGGTTCAGCAATATTGTCTCTGTGGTTACTCTCCAACGCCCCATAACCACAACAGGGTTGGTGGAATTCCCACCCCCTTACTTACAAAAAGGGCTCTCTGAATTGAGGACCTAGTATCCCAATGGTGTTCACTTATCTGATCGCTGCAGCTGAGTCAGGTTGTCAGCTGCCTTGTCCTCACCTTTCTGCTCACCATCCCTTTCCTTGGGGCTGTGTTGTTGGGCCCTGCCCCCCTTGCGCCCAACCATTCTCCAGCCCTCCAGCCAGTCGCTCGCCTTTTCTGGCGTGTTGAAGAAGTAGGTCTTGCCCTCAGCGATGATTTTTAACTTGGCTGGAAACAGCATCATGTATTTAATGTGCTGATCCCGAAGGGCCCGTTTCACCGCATCGAAGGTTCGCCGCTGTCGCTGTACCTGGAGCGTGAAGTCCGGAAAGAATCTGATCGTGGCATTTCCGTGTTGTAGCTCTCCGTGCTGGCGCGCCGCTTGTAGGATTACGTCCCTGTAGTTGAGTAGGTGCGCTATTATCGTACGGGGGGGGGGGCTCCCGGTTTGGGTCGCGGCCCCAGGGTCCTGTGGGACCTCTCAACAGAGAAAAATTTGGAGAGACGTTTCGGCTTTAGTTCATTCAAGATCAGGTCCTCCAAAAAGAGATCCACCGACGGCCCTTCCATGCCCTCCGGCACCCCGACCACGCGGATGTTGTTGCGCCGGGCTTTACCTTCCTGGTCGTCCAGCGGGGCCAGGATGTCCGTCTGATTTTTCGTCAACTTCAGGACTTGCTCCTCTAGGCGCTTAGTCTTTGACTGTAGCCCATCGATGTTGGGTTCCGCCGACGTCATCCTGTCAGTCATTTTGCGAAAATCCGCCCTGAGCAGGTTGACCTCCTCAGTGACCGAGTCTAGCTTCGGCTCTAAAGTTCCTCGAAGCTCCGTTATCGCACGCAGAATATCTTTCAACGAGGGGTCCTGCGCAGAGTCCTCCCTTTCATGCCCAGGCGCTCCCCCCGTAGAACTCTCCTCACGGCCCATGGCGACTGTGTATTTGTCAATTTGATTTGACTGGCCCGGTCCTGTTCCTTTAGTGCGCCCCATCCGGCTGCTCCCCGGCGGCGTCCCCACCTGGAAAAGCTCACTGCCGCCGAGTGTCGCAGCCTATATCGCTCTGGCGTACACTGGTTATCGCGCCCTTCACTGTCTTGCCTTCTTGTCAATGCGGTTCGATTGGCCCGCTCTTGTCCCTTTTGTGCGCCCTTTCTGGTAATCCTGTGCTGTAAGTGCTGGGCTTGCTCCTGCTATTTGTTCCTGAACCCACTCAAAGACCCCAGCATCTGCTTCTGGCGTTGTCCGGTACCCAGTGGTGGGGTTTTCCAACGACGCCTCACTGAGCGCCTGGGTGCGCTGTTCTTCTTTCCCTGTATACTGGTTATTCGAGCCACAAGCCACTCAAGAGCTTTCAAGGCTGTCGTCCCCTCCTGCACACGCAATCGCACGCTGCCTTGGCTCACACCTTCTCCTGCTTATGCACTGCTACAAGCCCTACGTGGGCCCCAGTTGGCTCTTGCGCCACTTACTGGCCTTTACGATTTCACCCGGGTCCAGGGGAGCCACATTACATTCGCCCCAAGTTCTCCGATTTGGCCACCACCTCTACAGCTGTATTTCACTTCACCCTCAGGGGGCCCGCTCCTCTATCACCCCCGGCCGCTCCTGTGGCTTGGCCTCGCTCAGGCTTCTTCTGCAGGTTCACACCCGCCTCTGCCGCTTTCGCAGCCTTCACTGTGTTGGACCGTGGCACACCAGGGGGAGCAGCCGCAGGGGGCCGGCGCAGAATGCAGAGCCGCCCTGATCAAACGGCGCACGCCTGTGCCCTACCTTAAGTCACGGCTGGCCTCGTGCACAGTCTCAGCGGGCCCGCTCCTCAATAGCTTCTTGGGCTGCCGCTGTGAAGAGCCCACACTCAGACCTCGTTCCCGGGCATACGCCCGCTTCCACAATTGTCGCTGCCTCCGGCCGCTTCACGCCAGGGGGAAGAGATACGATGAGGGCCGGCACACCACCCAGCGCCGCTTCGGCCCTGCGGCGCTCGTCTGCTGTCTACCTTCTATCACGGCGGGCCTCTCACACAGTCACAGCTGGCCCGCCATGTAGAGCGTTTGTTTCACTGCGCCTCTTCACTGGCGCGCACGGACTGTCTTGCTGCGTCTGGGATCAAAGGTAGGGGGATGGGGCCTCACCGCTCACTCTCCGCCGTCTCACCGGCGTTCCTTCCTGCCTTCCAGTCTTGTCCCCTGGTCTCCGGATCGGCTCTCGCCTGCAGGCTCCTGTCGCAATCGAATCAGGCCCGGCGGGCCGCGCAATCTTGCCCGCTCCGGCCCAACCTGCCGCCGATGAGTACTCCGGTCTGTGGCTTTCTTTTCGACTGCCGAAGGTCCCCGGGGACGCCGCTTGCGCCCAGACCAATCCTCCACCGAAAAATGCACCTACACATGCCGGATTATGACGGATATAATGGGGCAGTCACTTCGTGGCTAACGCAGCTCTCTCACAGTGCGGCCATCTTAGCCGGCTGCTGGCCACGCCCCCTACATGCTTGTTTTTCAAGCCTCAAGGCTTTTGAGAACCAATGAGCCATATTTTCCTTCCTAAATGAACTCAGATTTTGGTGGGAGCCAGCTCCCTGAAGGTATCCGACAGCCAGTCCGCATAACGTGATGCAGCCGACTCGGCCTCGGCAAATGGAGGGGGATAGTGCTCAGCTAAGGACAGTGCTAAGGTGACCGGGTCTAGTTTGCTCCAGTCTTTGTAACTAATAGTAACCAGCATGTTCTGTAGATGCGCCCGATCTCTAAGGCTTTCCGTAGAGAACATGAGAAGCTGTCAATTAGCAGATCTTTATAAATGATTAGTTTTCCTAAAATGCAATCCAAAGACAATTTAGTTAATCATTTTAATAATTCATATATTAAACTCCTTGGAACAGACAAACTTAATCAACCATGTGAAGATTTCTTTCGACTCTTCAGCCTGAAACTGGCAATTCCAGACCGATCAGCTCCTAAATTATGGATGAAACTAGATTGCGGTGTGCTTCTTTTTGGAAATGTTCGCAGTGCAGCTAGACATTTCCAGATCCGGATCCAGAGAGAGTTAATTCGAACCCAAGAGGGTTAGTTCCATATTATGCATGTTTTAAAAATCCACTTTGATTCACCAACAAAATTGGAACTGGATTCGAGAACCTGACTGCACCTGTGCAGATGCACAAAACCTAGTATGTCCTGAGCTGTCCAACGCTGCACTACTGTTCGCTTAGCGCCGGGACACTTCTGTTTGAGGTAGCTGTCGCGCTTTACAAGTGTCTGTATTATTATTATGTAAAACGAACAATATATCATGTTGTAACCACATGGTTTGAGGACAGAAAGGGGTCTAATTTGGTAAAGATATATGCACCGTTAGAACCATCCGAAATGGAACAATCTTAAATTGAAATAAGGGTAAAAATGTAAACTAAACTGTATGTTTGACCTGTGTATTTTTGGATAATCTAATAAAGAATTGAAATACGAAATAAGGGAAGAGAGAGTCAGAGTTCCCATTTGCCACTGTTGCGGAATGCCCCCTCAGTCAACGATTGAAGCTTGCTGTTAACAAGGTTCAACCCATTATATTATTGTAAATGAGAAAAACAGATCATCATATGCTTATAGTGCTGGATCTAAGATGCACACAAAAAGTCAGTCACCTGTATTTCTATATTGTTACATTGCTCTACATTTACAGGAGAGTACACAATCACCGAGGTATCTGGGCAATTAGTCTGTTTTAAGTATATTTGTGAATTTTAAAAGATGTAATTTTGCTCTACTATATAGTGGATTGGAGTGCCATTGTTTTGCTGCTGTCCTTCAAAAAATGTCACCTCCTTCTCAGGCCTAATTTAAGGTACGTCAACGTTGAGAACATTGACATTTGCATGCCAGCAAACCAGAAAAGTCTACATATAGTGCCAGGCACACGGGTCCCTCTCCACCACAAGGGATTGTACAGTAGAAGTACCGGAGCACGTGGTCAGCCTTGCTCAACTCCATTACCAATTTGCCACTCACATTATAAATAATTGGAGCTGCTAGATCACTTTAAGATAGATCTTAAGTAAGTATTATTGCTATACTGCACAAACGGGTCTGGCATAATCACTCGGTTTTTTGAAAACCGAGATATGAAAAAAAATGTTTTAGCAATTTCTGCTGCAGCCTGAGTTGGCTGAAGGCAGATGACTATCAAGCTTAGCAGGAGGATCACATCCCAGAAGGAAGAGTTGAGGTTGATAAGTAGCACTCCTGTCTTACATCGATTGGGTTTTCAACATGTGAATGGTCATCCTTTAACTCCATCTGATCACTGAAAGGTCATTCTCCAGTTAATCACTGTAAGACAAGAACTGAGGGAACAAGTACTGGCTGGGTAAGTTGTTGATAGCACATAGTTCAAAGTGATAGAAAATCGGGTTGTTTTCAGCTTACCTAAAAACAAACCGGGCATAGCAGAACTGACGTCCAGTGAGGATTGTCAGATCAGATTTAAAAATGAAAGCTAAAATAATCGACCCTTGTGGCACCCCTCTGTCAAGCTGATAAACGAGCCGGCTCTGCTTGTTATAAGAAACTCCAAAGGTCTAGAATGAAATTTTAAACTAAATAAAAACCTCATGCAGGTTTTCCCTCAAAAACTGCAAAATAATTGATATTCACATAAAATCAAATGAGGTACAGCCAATAATATTGTAAAAGTCCAAAAGTCTTTTCCCTAGCTTTGCAGTGTACATACGGCTGCTGAGACAGAATATCGAGTTGGAAATGTCGACTTACACAAATATTCAGTTGAAAATATTGTGATTCAGAAATAGCGACAGCAAGAATATCGTGGCCAAGAATATCGAATTTAAGGTAAGAAATATTGTTTTTAAAAATATAGAAGTCATTAATATTGTTTGAAAAAATATAGATGTTTAAAATATCGATTATTTAATTAGTGTTATGTATTTTAGTTTATATTTTAAATGTATGTGATGTATGTTTTTTTGTATAAGTATTGTTTGTTTTTAATATATGTGTTAAATCTTTAGTAGTTATTAATTTTATTTTAATACAATTTTGCATTTTTTAGTTCCGTAGCGGGTTGTGAGTTTATAGGGGAATAGGGTGGGAAGTAATTTAAATATAATAAATTAATGATTATTTTTTATTTATTTAATTTAGATTTTATAGTGTTAATTGTGGGAAGTAATTTATTTGTAATTCATTATTAATTGGTTGTTAATATTAATTAATTAATTGATAATTAATGATGGTAATTGTGTAATTTGTTTAGGTGCAGGTTGTGGGGTTTATAGGGGTAAAGGGTGGGAAGTAATTTATTTTTGATTAATTAATAATTAGTTGTTAATTTATATTAATTATTTTATTGAAAATTACTTATGGAAATTGTGTAATTAATTTTAGGTGCAGGCTGTGAGGTTTATAGGGGTAAAGGGTGGGAAGTAATTTATGTTTAATTAATAACTTGTTGTTCATTTATATTAACTAATTAATGGATAATTAATTATGGTAATTGTGTGATTTTTTAGGTGTGGGTTTTGGAGTTTATGGGGTAAATTGTGGGAAGTAATTTATGTTTAATTAATTAATAATTAATTGTTAATTAATATTAATTAATTGAAAATTAAATATGGAATTTGTGTAATTAATTTTAGGTGTGGGTTGTGGGCTTTATAGGGGTAAAGGGTGGGAAGTAATTTTTGTTTAATTAATTAAAAAGAGTTGATTATTAATATTAATTAATTAATTTATATTTAATTAGTGTATTTGTTTATATTTCTTTGTGTGTGGGTTTTATTGGTATAGGGGTACAGTGTGGGGAGTAAATTAATTTTACTTACTTTATAATTAGTTGTTAATAGTTTTAGTTTGTTTTGTAATTAATAATATTTCTTTAATTGGTAATTAATTATGTTAGTTGAGGAAGTACATTTGTTTTTAAATTTAGATGTGGGTTGTGAATTGTGAGGTGTTATAGGGTAGGAAATAAAAAAAGTAAATTTATGTAATAATTAATGTTTTTGTTTCTAAATAATTTTGAATTAAAAATATTTATTTGTTTGGAAATTCTTTTTTATTTTAATATATTTGTAGGTATTTGTTAAATGTATTTAACATAATATGTTTTTAAAAAGAATAATATTAAATATGTTTGTATTTGAATTTCTAACATATTTATATATTTTTTAATTTATTTTTAATATTTTTATTGTTGTTAAAATTTAGTTTGTTTTTAATTTTGAACTGATTGGAGTGAGAATATTAATTGTTACTCCTCTGCAATCCAACACTTTCCCTACTGTTGCACTCACTGGAGTGGGAATAGTAATTTTTACCCCTCCGCTATCCAACACTTTCCCTACTTTTACAATTATTGGAGTGGGAATAGTACATTTTATCCCGCCACTATCCAACACTTTCTCTACTGTTACACTCACTGGAGTGGGAATAGTAATTTTTACCCCTCCGCTGTCCAACACTTTCCCTACTTTTACAATTATTGGAGTGGGAATAGTAAATTTTATCCCGCCACTATCCAACACTTTCCCTAATGTTGCACTCACTGTAGTGGGAATAGTACATTTTATCCCGCCACTATCCAACACTTTCCCTACTGTTACACTCACTGGAGTAGGAATACTAATTTTTATCCCTCCGCTAGCCAACACTTTCCCTACTGTTACACTCACTTGAGTGGGAATAGTAATTTCTACCCCTCCGCTATCTAACACTTTCCCTACTGTTGCACTCATTGGAGTTGGAATAGTAATTTTTACCCCTCCGCTATCCAACACTTTCCCTACTGTTTGTACGGTTTAAGTTTGAAGATTTTTAAATAGTTTAATGTTTTAATTTATGATAGAATGTTTTTTTAATTAGATTTTATGTTATTGGTACACACACATATATATATATCAAACATGAACACACTCCTTCTGGACTGCATGGGACCCTTGGAGAGTGGCGCGCACGCCGGCGGAGCACACCGGCTGTCTTAATCCTTCCGTACAACTCACAATTCCGCGCGCTCTCAGAAAAGGAGGACTCTGTGGTCGTAGTGTCCACTGCTGTGTTTATTCACAACGCGTTTCGCTTTCCCTGAAAGCTTGATCACGTGAACCGTGCAACCAATGTGGGCAACAATTATAGAGAGTCGATGGCAATGAAAATAAACAACGGACATACATATGAGTAGCGGCAGCCATCTTGGAATGGTTAGAAACTGAATAATACATTCCTATTGTAATACACACATGGATTATAGAAGTATCAGACAGTCTATTGTAAAATACAAATTACAAAACGATGTGCCCAGTCAGTAGTGACAGAGATCGAAATAAGACATGCTAATGATTAGCAACAAAATGCACAACTAAGTGAGACATTTATAGGTAGTCCAATAAAGTTACAAGTGAAATGGGCTACTCCGCACCCGATCTTCTAAAATGCAAAGCGGCTGTGCCTAAAGTACCTCTAATCAAAATAATCCTTGATGCATCTCTCTACCAGCTGTAAATAATATATATAACCGTGTCTGTAAAACCTACTGCTGAAAAGGTATCAGATGTACGATATGTGCGTTAACATAGAGATGTCCGCCACAAACCTTATTACCTATGCTCGACCAGTGCCAAATGCGATGCAGTACGCGCAACGAAATTTGTTTTACTTATTTAAATGTTTACTTACCTGTATTAGGCCTTAATCCGTAGTTTACTACCCCCCCCCTGCCCCTCACCTGCCCCACGTCACCGCCCGACCGGCACTCCTACCACCGACCGCGCCTGGATGATGGTAGTGAGATGGCTATGTGGGAAAGAAGAAAGATGTTGGAGAGATGTGGGTGCCTAGAGGAGGTAATGGTTGGGCATATGAAAGACAAAATAAAAAAAAGTTTAAAAATTAAGGCATGGCTTTGTGCTGACTTTTCAACTCTAACGATAGAATGCAATGTCAAAAATGGGACAAAAAGGTTTCATTCACTTTCTTAAGTCATGCAGGGATTTTTAAAAAAGTGGGTTTCGACCGTGAATGGATTACATAGGATGTCTGCTAACCTCAAACTTAGTTGGACTCAAACCTGCCCTACTATCTCCCCCACCCCCAATACTTCACTCTGCGGCAGAACTCAACATTTCCCTCAATGTTCTTTACTGGCCAAAAAGCAACACATTTGAGCCATTTAAAACTCCAAAATAAAAAAATAAAAAATACATTTACAATCGACATCGAACCAGTACTATTTAAAGCGCAGAATTTCCGATAGCAGATTATCTTTTATTTCTGGAGTGGAAATCCAACTGTACCGCGGAAAGAGTTTGACCTATTTGCTACACTTGCTAGCTGAGTGACATGACAATATTTCCGAACACCTCTGAAACCAATCGACTATCTACACAAGGCAAGTAGAGTACCTGAACTCGTGAACATTTGGGGGCATGAAAAAGGATCTGATATTAACCTGATCATGCCCCATACGGACTATTGGGTTACCTCCACTTGCCACACTTTCGGGGATCTCTGGGAACAAAATAAAATAGCACAGATGGACTGGCGTCTCGTTGCAAAAGCCACTGCAGTATACAAGCACTTGGGGCAATCTTTATCACTGGGAATGGTTTTTTTGCTCTGAATAACCAAACATTGTCTTTCTTTGCATAATTGTTATTTTGAAATACAAAAAACATTTACGTTAAACAATGTTATTCGAAATAATCATGTTTAGATATACAATTAATCCTCGAACAACTGAATATATGTCTGTTCTGAGTCGTCTGTAACTAAGATTAAGCTGGGAAGGTACTTCTATCTGCTTTCTATATAACGAGGTCCAATCTCTAACATTCCTATGGACCCACCCTCTTCCACAAGTCAGAGTCTACAACTGTGTGCTGATGTCACTTAAAACTGGAACTCTTCCGCACCGTTAGACGTGAAGTGTCAGTAGCACATTCAAAACGCAACAATGAGCAGAACCTACCACGGAACCTTACTGAAGTCTACTCCACAGAAGGGGCGAGTGTGAGGGCAGAACAGAATTAGCGCTGCCTTAGATAGATAATCCACCAGGAAGAGCTGTACCCAAGGTAAGTAACGTGTTCCTCCGATAAATACTTTTAACCACAGATTTCTCATCTTTTGAAAAGATGCTGAATCAGTACCTCCCAAAAGGTGTTGAGTCTGAGGAGTGGACTTAACAACATGAAATCCTGCAGGACAGAGCAGGCAGACCCAAAGGTCATCAGTAATGTTTGGTGACGGTGTGGAAAGATACCCACGTAGCAGCATTGGGGATGTCCAGCATCAAGACACCCCTGGCCAAGACAGTAATCAATGCTTTGGCTCTGATAGAATGAGCTGAAGGCACTCAGGAGGCAGACAGGACAAGGCATATCATATTTTTTATAAACAGAACGATCCATCTGATTATGGTCCATTTGTGGACTGCCCTCCCATGCTTAGTATCTGTAACCCCATCAAACGTTGGTCATTCACCGGTTGCTCCTTAGTCCTTTCAATAAAAAAAATTAAGTGGTCTCTTGGGGTGCAACCGATGAAGCCTCTCCTCCTCCTTAGAAGTATGTGGTGAAGAGAAGAAAGCAGAGAGCGTAATGGACTGCACCACACGTAAAGGTTAGACCACCATCAGCAGAAATTATGCCCAAGTCCGAAGCACCAGCTTGTCTGGAAAGAAGGTGACATACAGTAGTTGCACTGACAATGCCTGCAGTTTCCTGACATGGTGCACACAAGTCCCAAAGAGCATAAGAATAGCATCCCAACAAGCAAACTGCAATGAGAGACCTCAAAACCAAGTTGTCAAAGGAGAAAACTCTCTTGCCAAATGCGTCAATTCACTTCGATTTCCTGTCAGGCACGGCAGTAAAGAAGCCATTTGGATTCACTTTACTGGCGAAAGCCTGAACAACAAGGATCTCCAGTGTTGGGTGCTGCTTCAAAATGCAGCCAGTGGAACCTTGCAAATGGGGCGATTCATTGGAGGCACCGAGCACTTTTTCCACCAAGGTCTCCATCAAAGCTTCACTGAAGGAAAACAAGGGCTCAAAGAGGAAGGTCCAGGCTGAGAGAATTTTATAAGTAGATATGCTTTAGTATCACAAAGTACAGAACTGCAATTTAGCACCTCCATGGCTGTGCACACACTACCGCAGAACAGGCACATTCTTCGAGGGCCCAAATGAAGTGTCCAATTCTGTTTCATGCAGGGCAGCAAGGCCATTGGTTTCTGGAGGTCCAACTACAGACCAGAATAACTACAGTGAGGATTTAGCAAATTGCCCGCCTCCTCCTCGTCATCATCATCATCATCATCATCATGAGGAGCATTCTGAAGGCTGTGAATTGCATCTGAATCTGAACCAAAAATGCCCACAACAAGTAGTGGCGTCGGGTCAAAGGCCAGTTGCAGAACCCTCCCACACTAAGTCTGTTCCTTAGTAATATGAGAGAAAGACATCAGCTGATATCTAGCTGAACTCAGTGTTGGGGTTGGGTCTGGAACCAGTGCCGAACTAACCAGAAACAGCGTGGCCTTTGGCAATGGCATGGCCTGCCACCGGCCGGGAGTTGGGAGGAGGCCAATGGGGCCAGCTGAAGGAACTCCTACTGGGTGCCCGACGGACCCATGTGCTAGACAGGGACATAGAATCTGCCTAAAAAAAAAGCTGAAGCACGGCCTCGTGAAAGGCCCTGAACTTCTGCTGAATCAAAAATGGCCTAGGAAATACAAGGAGCATGAGCTTCATGTGTGGATTGGAGTCGCATGACTGATGAGGAGTTGGGTCCTTGGAATGCTGACTGCATGACATCTTGAGGAGGGATGGGGAAATGACTCCTGTCCATACTTCAGACCTGCCTTTCGACTTCGTCATACACCTACCCAAGGACGACAACTTGGATGGGACTGAAACCTGGATCAGGAGTAGGCAGCGACTTGAGGGAATGTCCTTTCTCGTTTTTCTTGTGGTTGGCAACATACAGCTTCGCCTCTTGCTTCCTGATGAACTTCAGATGCACCAGGGAACATTTGTCGCATGACTTTGAATCCTGCTTGGATTCAAGGTACTAGAGTGAACTTCGTGTGGGTCAGTAACCTAGACCTACTTTCTCCAGGTAAGTCAGGGTTTAAAGCTTGTGGTTTTTGGGGGAGGTATTTTGCTAGCATACAGTCAAAGAAAAACATTTAGGAGGGTTGGTAAGCCACTGACAAAAGTTTGGGAGAGGAGTTCCGGATACGTGTCAAAGGATGCGGAAGAAAGAAACTGACATCAGTGCACAGAGGTGGTTCCTATTTACAGGTTTATGCCGGCACTTATGGAGGACAGCGCTGCCAGGGAGTCTGATAGGGGCACCAAATGAATCGTGGGAACAACTGCTAGAACAAGATCCAGATCCAATTTGGCACATGGGGAAATTTGAAAGGTGAGGATTCAAAGGACAGAAGTATCCATCATAAAATTCAATTCATCAGTATATGATACACAATGGAAAATGTCACATGGGACTCCAAACAAATGAACATGGCAAGCTGACTTCTTACATTTTTCATGTTAAAACACTGTTGAAAGAATATCAGTGTCTTTTCAATGACTGTTTTGATTATAATATAATATTTTCATCCCCTTAAATGGGAATCGTCTTCGAGCCCTCCCCCAACTTCTCCTCCGGATCCAACTGCCCTTTGCCATGAATGCCTCGGTAGATGTTCCAAAGTGCTCACACTTATGCCTTCAACCCTAACCCCCTCTACAAATTTCAACTCCAAACATGCGATTTACTGTTTTTCCAGCCAAAACCACCTGCTCATGCACCACTAAAACACGGCACCAGAGACCCAGGGCTAACTGGACGAACATGAGGCGGTAGAGGAATCCCCCAGACAGATTTGCAGATTGCTGCATTCCTGTGAGCTGTGGGAGGACACAAGGGAGGAAGGGAGAGTTAGGCTCTTCAGTACACTAAAAAGGGTGCTACTTGATTCAGAGAGAGGTCACTGGGATGGTGCATGGGCACAACTCAGGAAGTAAATGGAGCTAATAACAGAATCATAAAGAGTAGGGCTGAGGCCCTAGAGTAACCTTTTGATACACATTTAACTGTGGGTGACATCCAGGTGTGAACCTCTATTCACTCCCATGTTCTAAGTTGTGGGGATTTCATATTTCGAGCCATTCCTGCTGTGGCAGACTGCTTTCTGGAGGAAAGGCGAGGAGGGAAGAGGAGAGGGCACTTCAAAGGAAGCAGACCCTCAACATAAACTTCTAAGACTCGGACTTTAAATCACATTTGGTGTCTGGAAATAGACTATAAGAAGGGAAGTTTGAGGCCCCCAAAATTGTCAACTGTCAAGCCGCCAGTCGGGCTGTGCGAGGAGGAGAAGCTATGCAAGACTTCTGCCTGTGACCAAGCTGTTGTGACACAAGCAGGCCGAAGTCCCGACTGAGGACCAGAACCAGGTGCACTCCTGACCCTCATCTGTGGGGAGGATCCCAAGAAAGTTACCAAGCATCACAGGAGCATTGAGGATTCCCTGGCCACTGCTTCCACAGGACCGCTTGTGAGGAACTCGAGGACACACGACTGCTGCCCCTCCCTGGATGGTCGCATGTGAGGAACTTACCCGAGACAGCCGCTGCAGCTTCACGACCCATGAAGGGGGCGTACTAAGAGACTGTGGTCGCTCAGATCCTGCTGGTGCGAATAAGACTGATTTATGTGCCAAATGGCCCTGGGGGAACTTGCTTGCCATATAGTGCTTCGGCGCTGGAACACTTTTGACTTTAATAAAGAGCTGGAGTGGGACTCCTGAGACCCGGACTACAAGTGGGGCTTAACCTGAATATTGCCAATAGTGAATGGGAAATAACCACTACCGCTAGCGATAGGGGAGTGGGACTCAGGGACATGCCTATAAAACATTAGATACTTGAGCTCAGTGGACTGTGTGTATTGATTATGAATGTCGTATTTTACTTTGTGTTGGTATATAAATACTCCTTTTTTCATAAAAAAACAAGTATTTTACTGCACAATCATTTATTGCTGCAGCTAAATGTACTTTAAGTTGTGAACCTGTGTTCCCCCCTCTATTTACTTCCCCCGGAAGTAAATAGAGCCTTGGAGTGCTCAACCCACGCTACTACTGACAGTCAAGTGCTGAAGTGGTACATGCCCCAGTTGCTGAGGATCCATAGTAGGTCAGGCCCCAGGACATAAGGAGTAAAAGGCCTCAACCCCCAAAGTTGGGCCCATTAGCTCCTACTTGCCCTGTGGCCCTCTGAACAGGGTTTTGACATGGCTTCTGTTTCTTGAGATGTTGGGATATTGGGAGGGTGTAAACCAGTGTTGTATGAGAGTATCAGTTCTTTGAAGGAGTTATCAGGTTGACCTTGAGGAGCTATAGAGGGTTGTGGATCTTCATTGTTGTGGGGAACGTTGGTAGCCAAGGGAGAAATATAGCTAAGGCAGTGGATTTGGATAGGGGAAAAATCTGAATTGCAGGTCTGACATGTTTCTGAGTTCGAAGGCAGAGAGAAGTTGTTGACCAAAAGTCAGAGTATATTTGGAAGGGATTTCAGTTCAGGATGGAGTAAGCCAAGCTTCTCATTTAGACAATGACAGACCTAGCCACAAACTGCAATTTGATGTACGTTTAATAGTACCACAATAGTGCTATTCACATACTACAATTAGCTATTCACAAACCTACATGCAGAGTACTCAGCCTCTCCTACTTTTTTAAGTGCAGAGATGTTTTAGTAGTAAATGTGGAACGAACTGTGTAAGTGGATGAAAAATGAGGAATACTTACTACTAAATGGAAGGGGTTTAGGGAGGGATAAAGAGGGGCTAGCAAATGTTAAGGAGGAGCTTGTGAAGGTCAAGGAGGGGTTAAGGGAAGGAAAAACAGCCACCAACAAAAGAGTAAGCCCAATGCTATTCACAAACTGCATGTCTTTACGTACTGTAGTTTCCAGTGTTTGTGTGTACGAGGCCTCTAGTGGTCCTCGGCCGACTCTTTACAAGTATTATGTAATCTGTTAGGTGTGGTTAATAAAGTTTGTGACGCAGAGCGTTCTGTTAACGATTACATGCTGAAGAATAAAGACGTGCAAACCAGAGCTCCGTGTATGGCGTGGTCTGTCACATGCTCCCGGGCTGGGGAGGATGCTACAACTGGCGTCGAGATAGGGGATATGTGACCCCAAGGATACAAGACTGCTCTCCCTCAGAGTTTGCCATGGTCCAGTAAACTGCTTGTGTGTGCCACGTGCACCCCAAGAAGAGGTCGTCAGTTGGCGTATGTGGAGTCAAAGAGCATCTCCAGCTTTTGAGAGGCCCTCAAAGAAGGTGAAGGCCCTACGGAAGACCACAGTCAGTAAGCCTGTCAAAAATCTACTGGTAAGGCTGAAGGAAGAGATACTGCGCCACGGCATAGCACAGAGCCAACACTGATACAAAGCAGAAACGCTAAAGACAGGGACAACCAGGTACGAAGAAGCGCTAAAGGCTACAGCCAGGTGCAGGAAAGCGCTAAAGGCAAAGACAAGCAGGCACAGAGAAACGCTAAATGCAGCGACAGCCAGGTATAATGCATAAAGTTGAGAGCGGTGAAGCAGTGAAACCATTACTCACCGTGAAGAAGGAAGATGGCGCCCACTGACCTCAACTCGGACGCAACAACCCGAGTACTTGTGAGCAGGCTGATGTTTGCAGAAGTGCCTCCTGAAAGAAAAATGCTGTCTGAACAGCACACACTAGAACATATGGAGGGTGGGAAAAGTGCCAAACACAATGCAACCATGTTCCTAAAACCACAGCCTCCATTCAAAACCGCCAAAAAGCAGAATATTGGCGCCAGGTGGACTGCCAGGATCGAAATGTTCCATGACTTCATAGATGCTATAGAAGAAGCAGATGACTAAAAGATCATCAAGTACTTAAAAAAAAAACCTTGCAGGTGATGGAGTAAAAGAAGTGATAAAGATGATATCACAAGCTGATGAAGTATCATATCATCAAATCAAGAAGACGTTGGAAGCCAAGTTTAATCCAATGCAGACTATGAAAGGTACATTTTCAACCAAACAAGGCAGCAACCTGGTGAGATGATGGATTCATTTGTTGAGAGACTTGATATGCTCATGAAGCACTGTAAATTCAGTTAATTCAATGATGAAGAAGCCATGCGTCTTAGAGTCATCGATGGTTGCCTCTCCAATTCATTTCAACTATGCATGCTGCGAGAAAAGCTCAGTTTGGAGAAAATACTCTCGGTTGCAAGAGCGGAGGAATGTGCTGATCGACAGGCTGCTGATATGGAAGTTGGAATAACCCAAAATGAATCAGCATTGAGTATGAAAAGTAAGCAAAAACACAAGGAAGAGATACCCACAGAGTGATGTCTAAGAAGAAAAAGAAATAGCTTTTCCGCTGTAGATTCTCCTTTCCACATGAAGGCAAGTGTCCCACAATGAGACAGATATGCAAAGGCTGCGGGAAAGAAAACCATTTCATAATAGTTTGCTAAGTGAAAGAGAAACTAAGTGTGTCACGGAGAGACGAGAAGATGGATGGCGGAAAGTTCCAGAAGCACTCTAACCCCTCCCACAAGGCCAAACTGCAACATTGACTAAGGCAAGTGGAAAGGAAACAAAGTGGATCATTATCCAATTCATCTTCCAAAGGTTTGTTAACATCATCATCAAGTGACAGTGAGGAAGATGGATCTGCAATGATGATAATGATGATGTCAGTCACAGAGCGACAAGCGCATGTAGGATTGGCCACTTGCAAAGAAGAACGCAAATCTAAAAAGAATTGCCACATGAAGCAACAAAGTTCATTTGGACATTGTTCTAAAATCATGCTCAAGGTTAATGGTTGTTCTACAACTTTTATTATAGACATTGGTGTGTTCATTAACATCATGCCCGCAGAAAAGTACAAAGAACTATCTCTGATACCACGTCTCACACTGTCAAGAAGGTGTACACCTGGGCAGCTTCTACGCCCGTGCAGAGTCAAGGATCCTTTGTAGTGACCATGTGGCACAAGAAAACGACAGTTCAAGCACCAATTCATGTCCTCGAAGGTACGTTGAGTGCATACTTATTAAGTTTCGATACTGATGCTAACATGGGACTGATCTCTATTAACTACAACTTAAATGCCCATTCTGACTTAGTGAGTCGATTCCCAATATTGTTTCATGGACTTGGGAAAATTAAGACAATGAAGGTGCAGCTTCACAATAATGAAGACAATAGCTTTGTTGCACAGCAACACTGTCAAATTGCTTTTTACTTAGAGGAAGCAGTTGAGAAAGAAATAGAAACACTGCTAAAACATTACATCATTGAGCGCTCTACTGGTCCAATACCGTGGGTATCACTTATTGTGGTGGTGCAAGAAAAGGACAGTGGGGGTTCAGTGTGCATTTGTGTTGATATGCAACAGGCCAACAAAGCAATCGAAAGACAAAGATATGCAGGTCCACGCACTGCGGACATGATCACGGAGCTGAATAGCGCCAAAGCTTTCTCCTGCCTTGATTTGAACAAAGACTACCATCACCTTGAAGTGGAAGAAAACTGTAGGTACATAACTACTTTTTCAACTCATGTTGGTTTGTTCAGATATAAAAGACTTTTGGTGTGTCATCAGCTGCAGAAATCTTTCAAAATGTAATTCGTCTAATAATTCAGCCTGTCACACATGCTTTTAACTACAGTGATGATATGTTAGTGTTTGGGGCTACACGAAAGGAACACGATAAAGCACTCACACAAGTATGCCATCTGCTTGCTGATGCAGGTCTCGCACTAAATGCAGAGAAGTGTGAGTTTTACAAAAACAAACTTCCATTCTTTAGGCATATTTTCTCTGAAAAGGGAATGACTCCTGACCCCAAAAAGGTACAAGCATTGTCATCTATTTGCCATCCAGAGATGGGACCATGCTGTGATCCTTCTTATGCATGGCCAGCTACTGCTCCAGGTACATTCATGATTTTGCCACTGGGAGTGCCCCTCTAAGAGAACTAACAAAGCAAGATGTTCCGTTTGAATGGTCACCTGAATGTGACCAAAGTTTCAAGAAAATGAAACATGCAATTGAAAATGCAACTGAAATGGCTTACTTTGATCCGAAATTGCATACAGAGTTTGTGATAGATGCAAGCCCTGTGGGGTTGGGTGTGATCCATGCCCAACACAATGGACAGCCCGATACTACGAGCCACAATATGGCCTATGCTAGCCATAGTCCATCTCAGACCGAACGTGCTTATTCTCAACCTGAGAAAGAAAGCTTAGCTGTAGTATGGGCATTTAAACACTTCCATGTGTTTCTGTACGGAGAGCATTTCACCCTTGTAACGATTATCAGGCATTGCTCACTATTTTTGGAAAACCGAAAGCCAAGATGCCCCCTCCCATCGAGAGGTGGAGGTTGCGTTTGTAGGAGTAGGATTACACTATTGTGCACAAACCAGGGATGGATCAAAATCCCGCAGACTGCTTTTCATGAGTGGTGCTACAGCCGTCATAGTACAACGTCCAAGGAAGCCGGGGCCTACATCAACTTCACAGTAAAGTCAAGTGCGCCTGCAGCTCCTTCTACTGAACAGATTCCGAGAGCTACCAAGTACTGACAAAAACATGCTCACGCTTAAAGAAATCACGGCAACACAATCATGGAGGAAATATACCCGACCTCTTACAGATGATGTGGAGTACCAGAAACTCAAGAATGTTCAGGAAGAACTTAGTTGCACATGATGGTGTCGTACTAAGAGGGGCGGGAAAAGTTATCCTTGAAATCCTGAGGCAACAAGTTATTGAACTGGCACAAAAAGGACATTGTGGCATTGCTGCCACCAAAAAAGCCCTCAGGGATCGAGTGTGGTTCCCGCACCTTGATGAATGAGTTGAAAGGCAACTGAAAGCTTGTCATCTGTACACCTGTCTCCCAAAATGACTAGGCACCCGCTGAATATGTCTGATCTCCCTAAGCAGGCCTGGGAAAGGAATGCGGTTGACTTTTTCGGACCCCTCAATAACGGACATCATCTCATGGTAGTTGTCAAACAGTTCAAAGACTTTCTTAATCGTTTGAACATCAATCTGGCCACAGGCAAACGGCGTTGTTGAACGATTTAAGAGTACTTATTAATGAGCTATGAGTATTTTTTTAAAAGGGTGGTTGAGCATGCTGCGCTGGAAGAAATCACCGTCAAGTCAAGTTTACGCCCAGCCCTCCGTGCTTAACGTTCCACTCCTCATTCCATGACAGAAGAAAGTCCTGCTGCCTTGCTATTCGGGAGAGCTCTTGAAAGGAAGATACCACAATAGACCATCAGTCGATCAATAGACCCTGAAGAGATTTGTGTCACTGACACCACTCACAAATGGAAAATGAAGGCTTACGCAGATAAGCGCTGGTGCACTCGAAGAACAAGTTACTTACCTTCGGTAACGATATATCTGTAAGAAACATAGGTTAGTTATAGATTCCTTACCTTAGAATTACCCCCAGGGGTCAGACTGGATCCGGAAAGTTTTTTCGTCAGAAGTACCCCTGCGCGTCGGAAGGTGGCGTCGGTCGACTCCGCGTTCGTCTTCGGCGTTGTGGTCGCCGGGATGACGTCGCGGTTGCTACTTAGACGCCGCCCTCGCGCGCGGACGTCAGTTCTGTACACGACTTTCCACGCCAGAAGCGCAGAGCCATGCAAGACACAGACCACTGGTGCACAAAACTAGTGCCCTGAAAGGAAGTCCTTAACCCTAGAAGCCAGTTCGCAGAACGGGGAGGATGGGTGGGGCGGTAAGGGGTCTATAACTAACCTATGTTTCTTACAGATATATCGTTACCGAAGGTAAGTAACTTGTTCATCTGAAAGAAACAGTTAGTTATAGATTCCTTACCTTAGAATAGATTCCCCAGCAATACCAACCCCGGAGGTGGGTCTGCGAACCAAGTTCACGCCAGAAAGTCCTAGAAAACAGAACGGCCAAAGAAGCCGTCTCTCCGGACTTGGCTGTCCAGGCAGTAGTGTTTGGTGAACGTGTGCAGCGATGCCCACGTAGCTGCCTGACAGATGTCATGCAGGGGGACTCCTCGTCCCAAAGCAGTAGTAGCTGCCGTCGCCCTGGTGGAATGGGCGCGCAGCCCCACTGGAGGCTCCTTCTTTGCCAAAGAGTAGCAGGCTTTTATGCACAGAACGACCCACCTGGAGATGGTCCGTTTGTGCACGGCCCGACCTTTCTTGGCGCCCACGTAACCAACAAAGAGCTGGTCGTCGACCCGGAATTGTTTGGTGCGATCCAAGTAGAAGGAAAGCGCACGTTTTGGATCCCAACGGTAGAGCCTCTCTTCCTCTTTCGAAGAATGCGGAGGCGGAAAGAAGGTGGTCAAAGTGATGGTTTGGCCAATGTGGAAAGAAGTAACCACCTTGGGAAGAAAGGAAGGTCTAGTTCTAAGGACGACCTTGTCCGGATGGACAGCCAGAAAGGGAGGCGTGGAAGAAAGAGCTTGTAGCTCACTCACCCTGCGTGCAGAGGTGATGGCCACCAGAAAGGCAGTTTTCAAAGTGAGAAGTCTGAGAGGACAGTTATGTAGCGGCTCAAAGGGAGCGCACATAAGATATGTAAGGACCAAGTTCAAGTCCCACTGGGGCATTACAAAGGGAACAGGAGGAAAAAGATGAGTAATGCCCTTAAGGAATCTATTTACAACAGGGGACTTGAAAAGAGAAGCCTGATCAGGAAGCCTAAGGAAGGCTGAAATGGCCGAGAGGTAGCCCTATAGAGTGCCCAGAGCAGAGCCCTGCTGGGCCAAAGAAGGAGGAACAAGAGAACCTCAGAAAGAGGGGCGGAAAGGGGATCCACAGCCTTTGCTGTGCACCATGCCACAAATTTGTTCCATCTACAGGCGTATACCGTCTTAGTGGAGGGACGCCTGGCTGCCAAGATTACATCACAGACTTCAGGAGGCAGGTCAAACGACGTCAACTGTCGCCGCTCAATCTCCACGCAAGGAGGTGGAGGCTGGACAGGATCGGGTGGAGGACCGTCCCCTGCTGTGCGACAGAAGATCCTCCCGAAGAGGCAGTCGGATCGGAGGATCGATGGCCATGTTGAGCAGCTCGGGATACCAGACTCTTCGTGCCCAATCCGGAGCCACAAGAATGACTTGGGCCCGGTCACGCTTGATCTTCTTCAGCACTCTGGGCAGAAGTGGTATAGGCGGAAAGGCGTATAGAAGTCCGCAACTCCACTCGCGACGAAAATCGTCGCCTAGCGAGTGCCGCCTTGGAAACTCCAACGCGCAGAACTGCTGACATTGCGCGTTCTCTTCGGTGGCGAATAGATCTAACCAAGGCTCTCCCCACTGCTGAAAGAGACCTTGCACCACCTCCGAGTGAAGACGCCATTCGTGATCCATCATGCACCTGCTGCTGAGTTCGTCCGCCCTGGCGTTCAGTGAACCTGCCAGGTGTTGAACCACCAGGGATATGCCCTGATGTTCCAGCTATGTCCAGAGGCGGAGGGCCTCTTGACATAGGGTCCATGACCCCACCCCACCCTGTTTGTTGCAGTACCACATGGCGGTGGTGTTGTCTGTTAACACCTGCACTACTCTTCACCGGACAGAGGGAAGGAATGCTTTGAGTGCAAGACGAATCGCCCGAAGCTCCAGAAGGTTGATATGGAGCCCAGACTCCGCCGGAGACCAGAGGCCTCTGATCTCCGCCTCCCCCATGTGACCGCCCCATCCCAGAAGTGATGCACCGGTCACCACTGTGAACTCTGGTTGGGAAAGGGAGAGGGATCTGCCGTTGACCCAATCCTGGTTCGTTAGCCACCACTGCAACTGGAGTGCAGTGCGCTCCGAGATCTGGATGCAATCGGACAGGTTCCACCTGATGTTGGGCCCACTGGAACTTCAGGTACCACTGCAGAGCCCGCATACGACATGTGATATGGTACAACAGCAGGATGCAGGAGGCCATCAGACCCAGTAGTCTGAGGGTCATCCTGACCGAAACCCGGGATAGAGGCCGAAAGATCGGAATCATAGCCCGAATATCCCGGACTCGCTGTTCGGGAGGATAGACCCGAAACTGCGTCGTGTCCAGAACCCCTCCGATGAAGAGGAGCTTCTGAGAGGGAATCAGGTGTGACTTCGGCACTTTGATGGAAAACCCCAGCAAATGCAGGAGGTCGGCCGTAGTCTGGAGGTGGGAGACAACAGCCTGGGGCGAGCCCGCCTTCAACAGCCAGTCGTCGAGATAGGGGAAGACTGGAACCCCTGATCTGCGCAGATAAGCTGCGACCACCGCCATCACTTTCGTGAACACCCGAGGGGCGCTGGTAAGGTCAAAGGGGAGCACGGTAAACTGAAAATGCTCGTGGCCTACCGTGAACCGCAGTTAGCGCCGGTGGGCCGGCAGGACTGGGATGTGAAAGTAAGCGTCCTGGAAGTCCAACACTACCATCCAGTCTCCAGGGTCGAGGGAAGACAGGACCTGAGCGAGCGTCAACATTTTGAACTTCTCCTTCCGGAGGAAGCGGTTGACGTTCCTGAGATCCAAGATAGGACGCAGGCCTTTGTCCTTCTTGGGCACCAGAAAGTAGTGGGAATAGCAACCACGACCTACTTCTGGGACAGGAACGCGCTCGATGCTTCCTTGGCCAAGAGTGCCGAAACTTCCTGTTGGAGAAGGGCCAGATGATCCTCCGACATGCGATGGTACTGAGGTGGCATGGATGGAGGGGCAGTCTCGAAGGGGAGGGAGTAGCCCCTTCGGACTATTTGCAAAACCCACCTGTCCGACGTGATGGTGCGCCAGTGCGGGAGGTGATGGCGAATCCTGTCGCCCACTGGCGTTTGGTGGCCCTAAAAGGTCGGACAAGGAGGGTTTGGAGGCTGCTGCAGAGGGGGCTGTGGTGGACTGGCCCGCCCGCTGGCCCCCAGAACCACGGCGCTGGTTCCCACGTCCCCGGTTGCGCAGAGGCTGAACAGCTTGCGCCGGCCTGTGGCCCTGGGCGGGACATGGCGGGGCACCCCTTCCGTAGCCACGAAAGGGGCGAAAGGCAGACTGTGCAGGGCGGGTGGTGGAGAGGCCCAAGGACCTGGCCGTAGCTCGAGAGTCCTTAAAGCTCTCTAGTGCGCTGTCTGCCTTGTCGCTGAAAAGGCGACGGCCATCAAAGGGCATGTCCATAAGGGTGGATTGGACATCCCCCGAAAAACCAGTCGACCTCAACCAGGCGTAGCGTCGAAGGGCTACCGACGTGGAAATCGTCCTTCCTAGTGAGTCGGCGGTTTCCAGCCCACAGCGGAAGGTATACTTCGCTGCATCTCTCCACTCGGCAACTGCACGGGAGAGCACGGCCCGGCCCTCCTCCGGGCACTGGGGCAGCACCTGCGCTACCGTATCCCACACAGAGTGGGTGTAACGGCCCAACAGACATGCAGTGTTTACCGACCGCAGTCCCAAGCTGGAGGAAGAAAACATTTTCTTCCCAAGATGGTCCAGCTTTTTGGATTCAGTATCGGGTGGTGCGTTAGGGAATGCGCCTTTGGAGGCCCCTGTGTTGGACTGGACCAAGTGCCCAAAAGGATGTCCGTGAGGGCTTCATTAAACGGCAGCAGGGGCTCCGAAGAGCTCGCTGCTGGTTGAAGCACCTCTGTCAGGAGATAAGTCCTGACTGCCACCGTAGGTAGCTCGAGGTGGAGAGCCTCGGCCGCCCTACGCAACACTACTGCGTATGACGCTCCCTCCTCCGTAGCCACGGTAGGAGGAGACAACATTCCAAGATCTGGGGAGTTATCTAGACCACTGGCATCCCCCAGTTCCTCTCTCCAGTCCGGTTCATAACCTAACTGGTCGGTTAAAGGGTCCCCGACACCTCCCAGTTCTCCTCGCCCTCTTCTGGCTGCCAATCTGGTCTCAAAGAGCCAGGGTAGAACAGGGGCACAAAAGTACCTATCGGCACCGGATCCGGCGTCGGTCGACGCCGGTCCGGCTCTGTGTCTACCTCGAGGTGGAGGCCGGGGTCGACGTCAGCTGGGGACACAGCCGACGCCGGCTGCGGACGTGGTGCCGGTGGAATCGGCGCCTGGGGAGGCGTAACAAGGTTGAAGCGGCTGGCGTCAAAAGCCCAGGGCCCCCAGCCGAGTCCGCAGGGCCTGAAGGCGCACCGTCGGAGTTGGGCTGCCCAAAGATGGCGTGCATCGCTTCGTAAAACTGACAAAGCTTGTCAGGGGTAGCTCCCGGTCCCGGGAAGGGGGGGAAACCCAGAGCCGATCCTACGGGCTCCGCACGCGGAGTTGCGGGAGGGGCACCACCTGCATCCCTCGTCGCGTCGGCCGATGGATGGGGAGAAGTGGAAGAGCGATGATGCTTCTTCAACTTCTTCTTGTGAATCGACTAACCTGACCCCGAGTGCGAAGACTTGGATGAAGAATGGTGCTGGCTCCGCGACCGGTCCCTCGACCTCCTACGCGACCGGGACCTCGAACGGCACGGAGCCGACTGCCGGGCTTCGAGTAGCTTTCGGGACCGCTCCCGCAAAGACTTCGGGGCCACGGTCCGGCAGTCGGAGCACGACTTGGGGTCGTGGTCGCGCTCCAGGCAGTAGAGGCACACGCGGTGCGGATCCGTCACCGACATCAGTCGGTTACAGGAACCGCAAGCCTTGAAGCCGGGCATCCCTCGTGCACCAGGAGTCGATGGACTCAAAAAACGAAGTCGACAAAAGTCGAGAAAAAGTCAGTCAAAAAGTGACTGGAGGTACCGCTCTTCCCGGATCTGCGCTTGCTGGCGTGGAAAAAGAAAGAACTGACGTCAGCGCGCGAGGGCGGCGTCTAAGTAGCTACTGCGACATCATCCCGGCGACCACGACGCCGAACGCGGAGTCGACCGACCCCACCTTCCGACGTGCAGGGGTACTGCTGCCGAAAAACCTTTCCGGATCCAGTCTGACGCCTGGGGCTAATTCTAAGGTAAGGAATCTATAACTAACTGTTTCTTTCAGATACACGTTCTTCAAGAAAGGAGTTCTTGTCAAGCAAAAGCAGACATGTAAGACTGATGCTCCGTTTGATGCTGAACTGCTAAGAGTTGTGGCGAGCAAAGGACAAATGGTAACTGCCCAATGACCTAGAAAATCCATAACGAGAGACTCTTCACACTTTAAGCATTTGCCTCAATGTTCGTTGGCTCCATACCTCAAGAGTGAGGCAAGTCCACCTGAGTGCCCAAGTCAAGCATTTGACTCTTCTCCAGAAATGCCAGATAAAGGCGCCCCTCCTCTACTTAATACAACTACATCTGGAAGACTGGTGCGAGCACTTCGTCGACTCATCGAGAAGATATAATGTGTATATGTTTGTTCGTACTTTTTATTTAACAAAGGGGAGATGTCATGTCCTGTGCTTGTGTGTACAAGGCGGACTCCTTACAAGTATTACGTAATCTGTTGGGTGTGGTTAATAAAGTTTGTGGTGCAGTGCGTTCAGGTAACGGCAGCATGCTGAAGAATAAAGACATGCAAACCAGAGCTTTGTGTGTGGTGTGGTCTGTTACATGCTCCCGGGCTGGGAAGGACGCTACACTTACTACAGCAACAAAAGACTCCAAAAAGTTGAAAATGTACTTCATGTCAGACCTAAAGTAAGTCCAGTACCACGCATGGCCAATCATTGGCACTGCAACACTCCGCCACTATAGAGGCAGGAACCAAAAATGGAAACTCATAAGAAATATTGTTAAAATAAATGAATTTCAACTTTTAAAAATAAAATTACATTAAATGTTAAATTATATATAAATACACATTGTATCATACATATTTTAATAAGCTTTTTACATGTAAAAATAAATGTAATTTTCTTTTTTGAATAATTAAATTAATTATATATACAACTTTTAGTAATTTTTAATACATAATTGCGAACATTTTAGTATAGGTGGTAAAATTTTAAACTAAATATTTAACAAATAATTTTAATGTAATACATTTAAGTTAATTAAATATGGAATACGAAATTAAGTTAATAATGTCCATTTTTATATTTTGTTCTACATTTAAAATAAATATATAAAATTAATTTACAATAATATTTAGCATAATAATATTATGTCTTCCGTTTAGAGTTTAATAAACTTTTTACTTTTCTCTAAAGTTTACCATTGAGAGATCTCTGCCCTGTTGGCTGAGACCTCTGCCCACGTATGAAAACCTACTAGTAGGAACTTTATAATCAAATATTAGGCTACACCCCCTAAATTCAGTGGAGGGAAGACCTCTAGATCTACACTTTGCAGTAACTTTAAAGTCAAAATGGTAAATAGTAAAAAGCATTAAAGTTATCACAAAGTGTAGGAGTAAATTTATCATGTAGATTTACCCCTGTTGAATAGGCCCCTGAGGGCTATTTTGGGAGGCGTTAATGTAGGGATAGTGTGGTGTTTGGTTGGCGACACCTGCATTAGGAGTAAGCCAGGTGGAGTAGGAGAGCTAGATTTAAAGATTATGTGAATCTTCCTAGCGGCTAAGTTCTGCCGAGGATCAGTCACAGAGTTAGCAAGAGCGCTGGCTACCAGAATTCTTTGAAAATCAGGATCCCATGGCTAGCTCAGGGATTTACAAGGTTTGTGTTCCGCCAAGATGCCGGATCCTCACAGTGAGGCGTCTATTAGGTGACGAACTTGAAGCTCCCGGTTGAAAGTATCACTGCATGTGGCTGCCCGTCTGATCTACGGACTAACTGCTCTGCTCACATCACCCCTATACTGCACCATCTATGTTTAAAAAGAAAACATTTTATTCGCAAATAACAGTATACAAAAAATGCCAAGTAAATCACCACCAGTATAACTTCTGCATACCCGGGAAGGCACTGTGTTCGTAAAATTGTCCCATTCACAACAGGCAACTGACATTAAGTAAACTCGACTCCTCCAGTACCTTCACGTGTCCATCTCCATCCGTCTGAGTGCGCAACTGCTGACCGACCGGACATCTCACTGACCAGTCCCTTTGCTCCCTCATATCCAACCACGAGCCCCATATTTTATTGAACTTCTTCGGGCAGCCCCGTGACTGATACACCATCCGCTCCACTAGCATACACCAGTTCATGTTCTGCACCCATCGAGCCAAGATAGGAGGCTTCTCTGTACTCAAAGCCTGTATGGTGGCATAAATGATGGACACCACATGGTATTA
This sequence comes from Calotriton arnoldi, assembly GCA_963921515.1. Taxonomy (NCBI): domain Eukaryota; kingdom Metazoa; phylum Chordata; class Amphibia; order Caudata; family Salamandridae; genus Calotriton; species Calotriton arnoldi. The sequence continues at coordinate 938,739 of CAWUFW010001391.1, forward strand.
AAGTGGGTGCCAGGAGTCTAAATTCCAAAGGGGTTTCTTCCTCTATTTGCTTGAGGTTTCCAGTGTAACTGGTAAGGGCATATCTAACCTGCAAGTAACTAAATCTCTAGGACTCAGCCAACTCATGCTGATCTTGGAAGTACTCAAAGGATACCATCCCCATCTCCTCCAGTAGGTCCCCTACCTTGGAGATTACAATCAAATCCCATTGCTGGAAGCCCTCCAGCCGCTGTGCGTTATCTATGTTGGCTCCTTGTTGATGGTAGCCACATTCAAACTCAAATTCTTAGTAAATAAACTTTTAACTCCAGACAACTCTCATTACTTGGCTCAGAAGCTAAAAGTCTTCTAAGGACACTATCACCTCTACGATTCAGAGTCCCTCTTGCTAGAAACCCCTGTCTTTAGCAAGAAATGTAACTTGAGTCAGTTATTTTCTGGATATGCCCTGAGACTTTTCACTGCTATTCCACCTCTAGTTGTACCACTTCGTCAATCCCAACCTATAAAGGAGAACTAAAATTCTTTCTCCTTAACCAGTACATCTTCCCCACATCTTAACCTCCCTGCCCTAGGCTAGTTCTTCAAACTGTGGAATCATATTAGATATGAAGGCTTTCGACTAATGCTTTTTGTTTTACTCTTTGACGTTACTTCCTCTGACAAGATACACTGTTTACTTCTTAGATTTTCTCAAATGGTCATATATATAATCTACACCAGGTGTCTCCAACCAGTCCCTCATGGACACCTTCAGAGTAGCTTGCAGCCTTGAGTTCATTTTTAAATAAGGACAGGGTCACATTTTCCTCTTAACCCCTTCCATGTGTCAGACATGCGGGAGCCATCTGACACAAAAGTGCTCATATGCGTCGGACGGCTTCCACGTGTCCGACCACATGGCACAGGAAATCCCTCTGGTGCAGGCTCCAGAGGGATTGCCTTTCCACCCAAGCAGCCTCAGGAGCTGAGGAAGAGTTTCCCCAGCTCCCGAGGCAGTTCTGATTCTTTCACTGAAATAACGATTAGCACGCACGTCACGCTGACGTCATTTCAGTGAAACCGAAACTGAAATAGGCTGATCTGCTCGTTTCAGTGTCACTGCCTCAGTGCTCAGGGGGCTATCTCAGCCCCCTGAGCACCAAGGCAGACGGAAAAAGTATCATTAGAAAGGGGAGAATCTCCCTTTTCCAATGGTACCCCTAGTGGATCCCTGCTTGGGGATCGCCGCAGGAGGGCGATCCCAAAGCAGGGATCCACCCACTAAGCACCAGGGAGGGGGGAGCGGCCCTTTGGGCAAGGGCCCAGCGTTTTCACCAAAATTCAGTCTTTCTGCCCCCCTGGGATGCAGATTGGCGGCAATAGCCCCCAATCTGCCCCCCCCCGGGGGGCAGAAAGCACTCTAGACACCAGGGATTTATTTATTTATAAAGGGGTGGGGGCTGCCCAAAATGGGCATGCCAATGCCCCCACCGCCAAACAATTCCACAGTCTTTCGGACCCCCCAGAGGCAGATGGGGCACCCCTGATGGAAGATCCATGCAAGTCACACCTCCCTGGACTTCCCTGGGTGTCTAGTTTTCAGAAATGTTTGGGTCTGGCAGGTTTCCCTAGATGGCCGCCGAGCCCGGGACCAAAAACGCAGGTGACTCCCTCGCAAAACCAGATAGTTTTGCGATCAATAATTTTGAAGTCTCCACAGTATGTTTTGGGCCATTTCCTGTCACGGGCACTAGGCCTACCCAGACAAGTGAGGTACTATTTTTATCGAGAGACCTGGGGGAACGCTGGGTGGTAGGAACTCTGTGGCGGCTTGGTGATCCCACAACTTTCCCACTCAGAAAAGTGAGGAAAATGTGATTTATTTTTGTTAGCTAAATCTGAGGTTTGCAGGGGATTCTGGGTAAGACAATGTTGAGAGATCCACGCATGCCACATCTCCCTGGACTCCCCTAGGTCTCTAGTTTTCAGAAATATCTGGGTTTGATACGTTTCCCTAGATGCCCGAAGTGAGGTACCATTTTTATCGGGAGACTTGGGGGAATGCTGGGTGGGTGGAAGTTTGTGGCTTATTACCAATTGACTTTCTATGCTTTGTTGCCTTCCAAATATAAGACAATGTGTAAAAAAGAAGTCATTTTGAAAAATGTCCTCTAAATCACATTCTAGGTCAAGTACCAACAATTTCGGAGATGTGCAAATAACCACTGCTTCTAAACTCTATATGTTTTGTTTCCATTTAGGAAATACATAGGTTTCCTTGATACCTGTTTATATTTTACCAAATGAATTGCTAAATACCCGGTACACAATAAAAAACCATTGCAAGGTGCAGCTCGGTTATTGGCTCTGGGTAACTCGGGTTCTTATTGAACCTACAAGTGCTATATATCCCTGCAACCAGAAGGGTCAGGCAGACATAACAGTATATTGCTTTAAAAATCTGCCATACTTACAGGAAGTTACAGGTGACAACGTTGGCACAATTGGCAGTTTTTTTCAGCTCAATTTAAAAAAAAAAATTCAACTGTTAGTTTCTATAGGAAAACCTTGAAGGATCTACACAAATAACCCTTGCTGAATTCAGACTTTTGCCTACTTTTCAGAAATGAATCGCTTTCCAGGATCCATTATTGCTTTCACACTCATTTCTACCACTAAATGGAAGGAGGTTGAAAGCACAAAAAAATAGGAAAAATAAGGTAAGTCCCAGTAAAATGCAAAAACTGTGTAGAAAACTTTGGTTTTCTGACAAAAGTTTGCCTGTTCCTGAAAGCTGGGAAGATGGTGATTTTAGCACCATAAACCCTTTGTTGATACCATTTGCAGGGGAAAAAACCAGACGCTTTCTTCTGCAGCACTTTTTCAACATTTTCCCCCCAAAACCCCAAATTTAGCTGTATTTTAGCTAATTTCTCGGTCCCCTCCAGGGGAATCCACATACCCTAGGTACCTTTAGAATCCTCCGGATGTTAGAAGAAAAGGAAGCAAATCTGGCATGAATACCTCATGTGGACATAAAGTTACGGGGGCCTAAGTGCGAACTACCCCAAATAGCCAAAAAAAGGCTTCGCATGGGGGAGGGGTGGGGGGGAGGCCTAGAAGCGAAGGGGTTAAAGTTAAGGAAAGGCTGTGTTTATTTTACATTATTATCAGGCTTCAGGTAGCAGGGCCTGATAATGAGCAGTGCTCAGTCAGATGTATGACCCAGGCTGGAGCATAGTGGTGAACAACCGAAGCACAGAGTTATTTAACTGTTAAATAAATTGTCCTTGTTAACTCAATATTGGAGCATGAGAACAAAACAATATTTCTGAATGCTTTTAAATCAGAGACAATTACTCTTCATTTGAATTTTCTCCCATTTTAAAGCGTCGCATTACAAACAGCAGACCTCTTGTTCCCAGTGGCCATGAGACACTGTGCCATATTTATAACAGAAAAATAGTTATTTTTTGGAAAAAAATATTTCTATGAAATATTAAGTTTCTCCACATTCAATTAAGCCAATTATATCTAAATGTTTTATGCAGCATGTTACTTCACTTTAAATTCCTCCCATTTAAACAAATGGATGTATTTGTCTGTTATAAATATGGCACTAGGGGGGCGTGGCCAAGATGGTGGCCGGGTGAGACGTGTTTTCGGGTCTCTTGTGGCGAGCGAAAGAAGTGGGGCCTGCGGAATTCGTGACGGGCCGGGTTTGCGAGTTCCAGAAGAAGCGGTGGCTGACGGCGAGCGCGGTCGGTGTCCCCAGCACAGAGGCAGAGTAGTAACTGGGTTTGGGAGAAACCCCCAGACCCCAGCCCAGCACCGAGCTTCGGTCCAGCGGCGGGGGAAAGAGAGAGCCCACCCGCAGGGACATCGCTTCAGATGGAGGATGTGGGACCGTCAACCCGAAGCAGAAGTCGATGACTGAGAACAGAGGCCGCGCGAGAGTGGGCGGCTCTCCCCTCCTGAAAGGACCAGCAAGCTGGACCTGGGTCTAATGAAGAGGGGCCCGTGGCACTTCGCGGCAGCCCCATGAAGAGGTGATCAGGACGGGCCGCCGCACAATGGCGGAAGGGGGAAAAGAGGTGAGCTAAGCAGCTCATGCCTGAGAGAATCGTCGAGGGGAGGGGAGCCGCGTACTTGGGTTGATTTCCTCCCCGCCGTGAAGAGTTCAAAAAGAGACAGGAGAGCCTGGGCGCGCGCCTGAGAGACGGACCACCTCAGAGCGCAGGAGAGGCAGGCGGGCAGGATCTCCGTGCTGAGGCTCAATACAGCAGCGGTGAGAGGAGGAGAGCCTCCGTAGCCGCCGAGGAAGGGCCCGTGGCACGTCGCGGCTGCCCCACGAAGAGGTGATGAAGACGGGCCGCTGCGCAACGCAGGAAGGGGAAAAGGAGCGGAGTTAAGCAGCTCAAGCCTGGGAGCAGCGGGGAGGGGAGCCACATGCCAGGGTCGCTTTCCCCCCCGCCGTGAAGACCCCGAAAACAGTCTGGGGCGCCCGGGGATCAACCTCACAACTCATCGCAGGCCTAGGAAGCAGACCGCCACAGATCACAGGCGAAGCAGGCAAGCAGGTCCTCCGGGCTAGGGCCCGAGACGGCAGCGGGGAGAGGAAGGGAGACTCTGCAACCACTGATAAAGACCCATGGGCAATTTGCAAGAGCACAGCGGCCTTGTGCAGCGGCCCTCGCGGGTGGCTCCATGGCTTGGACACAATGGGTTACAGGGCGCAGAGGAGGAGGCGCAACCGAGAACATCTGAGGACCTTGGGGGCAGAGTCATCTATAGAGACTGCGGGCAGGTAACCTGAGAGATGTGGGCTGCGGACGGGTGGGACAGTGCAGGCAAATTCAAAAGTTATACCGTGGTAGCACGGCCCGCTCGTGTAGCATAGTCCCCATGCAGCGGATGATGGCGCTTTGAATTGGGTACTAAATTTCCGACCCACACAGCTTCTAAGAGGCGGGTGCAGGTCCCCTGCTTACACCGGAGAGGACCGTTAGAGATAATCCGGTGGCATATACGTCAGGGAGGGAAGGGGTTACAGGGTGGTGTTTCCCCTTCCCTTCTTCCGCTCAAAAGGCCGCACAGCCCCAGTGGAAGTAGCTAACTGGGAGGCTGGCTCTGACTTTACCGAGCAAGGTAGGCCTGTTGCCACAGTGCCTGCAGATAAGCAGCAGCAGATCGCAGCGGGAGCCTGGTCCCGAACTGGCAGCCTAGGTGAATCAGGCATACTGCAATCCGGACAGCTGCAAACTGACGCACACACTGCTACTCACAGGGTGGGAGCGTTGACCCACTGTGCCAGCAATCATCCTGCAGAGAGGATGGGCTTGAAGTGAGGCCAGGTACGAAGCGTTAGACTGAGTTAAAGAGCCCTAAAATTAGGCCCCACAAGATGAGAACGCTGCGTATTTCATCACAGCTGGTGCAAATCCCCTGAGAACGAAGCTGAACCCTTCTCTGGGTGTGCAAAGGAGGGCTGACAGAAGGGGAGGCCCTGAACACAAGGAGATAACACCCCACAACCTCAGAGGGGACTGTATTTGCCATTTGCCTGCACCATGTCCTCTGTATGCTCCAAGAAAGAAAGACCTCTTAAAGACATGCTGGTTAAACAGGCACTGACGGGGGCAACTCTCAAGCCCCCACGCACGATCTGGATATCCAAGTAAGAGCGGAGGAGGTACATGAGCTTGCAACGTCGCTCCGAGAAGACCTACAAAATATGCAAGTACAACTTTCAGCGGTCCTAAAGGACGTGCGCCGAGACTTGGAGGAAGTGGGAGGACAAGTGGCAGCTTTAGAAGATCGCGAAACCGGACGGGACAAAGAGCTGGAGATGATGCAACAAGAGATCCTTCAGTTGAAAGAGCAACAAGTGGAGCTGCAGGCACACACGGAAGACCTGGAGAACAGATCACGCCGGAATAATGTGCGGATTCGCGGAGTCCAGGCACTGGCGGAAGAAACTGATCTGCGAAGCTATGTGGGGGGGCACGGTTTCGACATATCCTGGGGTACACGGATGAACCATAAATCCAACTGGACTGGGTGCACAGGGTCGGGCCGCTCCACTCGCACCTCCTGCAGAAAAACTGACGTGTCCATGACTTCCAAATTAAAGAAGCGATTCTCCGCCGAGCCCGTGAGACCCACCTGATCCAGTTCCGGGGACACTACCCAACGTTGTTCCAAGATCTCTCGGTGATCACCCTCCATAAGCGCAGAGAATTCCGCCCGGTCACGACCTACCTCAGGGAGAAGGGGATTGCGTACTCGTGGGGTCACCCCTTCCATCTAATCTTCTGGCAGGAGGGCAAACTCTGGCAGTTGAGATCCCTAAAAGAAGCACAGGCGGTGCTGGGTCTGAAAGAGGATGCAGAGACAGGTGCGGGCCTGCAGGCAATGGTTGATCACCGGAAAATGCAGCGCCGTTGGAGACGTGTAGGGAAAGCTCCTGGGAGCCACAAACCGGACATAGCCACCATGGCTAAAGAAAGGCAGGCAGTACTCACCACATTATCTGGCTCGCTGGTGTCTCAGGAATCTCCTTGAATGTCCCGCTTCCGCTCGGCAGGATGCCCGATGAGCGGCGCAAGCATAGGAGACATACTTTTATTTCTCCGCGGCCCCCCTGGACGAGTCCGGGGCGACGAGCTAGCGGAATTCGAGACTCTCTCCCCTTGCCCTCACTGGCCATCGCACCGTTCGACTATGTTCATTGTGACGGACTGATGTCACGGTTTGTTAACTTGTTTGTTTGCTATGTTTCTTGTTCTTTGTTGGGACACTGTATGGTATTATGTATCCCTCCGCACTGGTTTCTCTTGTGGCGAGCTCGTAGGTAGTGCGCTGCTCTCCTCGGCCCCTGGTCTGATCCCTACTCTGTGCTAGGCCCACGCTTGCAGCATGTTGAGCACAATGTAACCCCTATAGGCCATGGCTAAAGAGTCAAAAATACTTAGTCTTAATGCACGGGCCTAAATAACCCCGTCAAGGGCACAGCGATACTATCCCTATTAGAGAGCAAAGAAGGTGACATATGCTTATTACAAGAAACATATCTCCTCCCCAAAGATACCCCCTGCATGCGCTCCTGTTGGTTCTCCTGCCAACTTTGGTCCTCTGGGCCTGCAAAGAAGAACGGGGTGGCTGTCCTGCTCTCACGAAGTTCAGTGGTAAGATACTAGGCACAATTGCAGAGATTTAAGGACGCCTTTTAGCTATTCAGGTACAATGGGGCTCCTTGACCTTTACCTTAGCTAACATATATGCCCCAACGAGCGCAAAGAGCCCTTCATCTCAAATGCGCTTGCCTCTGTACTTGCCACCCCAGATTCAGCAGTGCTCATTAGGAGAGATTTCAATATAGTTATGGACCCCATGCTTGATCGCTCTAGCCAACGCTACTCCCAAACCGGGGCGTTCACAGCGGCAGGGTTGCGGTGGCTTGCGGAGGGGGGACTATGCGACTCGTGGCGCAGGCTGCAGCCCGCCTCCAGGGAATATACCTTTAACTCAGCGTCACACAAAACATATGCACGCATCGATCATTTCCTCATGACTCCAACATTTATGGCCCGGGTGGGATGGGTGACTATAGAACCACGTTCTCTTTCGGACCATGCCATGATCACAAGATCCCTGCAGACAGGCAATCTCCCAACCAATGCGGCACGCTGGAGATTGCGCAGCGGGCTATTGCAATTCCCCACCACTATTGCAGCAAAACGCAAGGTTCTCTGGGACCACACCTAAGCGTCAATGATGTGGAAGGTACCCCCCTGGAATCAATATGGGAGGAGTTGAAGCTTGTGGTCAGGGGAGAATTCGTTGCCATCTCGGAGGCATAGAACCGGAAGCAGCGCAAGAAACGACTGCAGCTGGAACAGGCAATTTCGGAACTAGAAACAATACACAAACGTACCGGGGCCCCTAGGGTATGGCGTGACTTAGAATGAAAGAGGCTACTCTTGAAGCGCCTGGACCTCGATAGGGCAGAGTATGCCCTTCTCAGACTCAAACAAATTCTTCGTTAGCAGCGATTGCTGCGGCCGCATGCTAGCGCACAGATTGTGCGCCAAAATCTTGACTGGATCTGTTGACTCGGTGAGGCGAGCCTCGGGCATAGAGGTACACTCTGACGAGGAGATCGCGCCAACCTTCAAGGACTTCTATCAATACTTGTACTCTGACTTGAAAGGCCCATGGGGCGACCTAACCCCCTATATACAGGGCTCCCCTGTGACGCCCCTGCCAAGGGAGCTTGCGGTCCAGATGAACCAGCCGATTCAGATAGAGGAAGTTATCACAGCCATTGCGCGACTGAAACCCGCAAAGGCGCCGGGACCAGATGGCTTCTCGGCCCTATTCTACAAATCCTTCTGCCAGGAACTGGCCCCTATCCTCACCCGACTCTTTAACTCCATTCATGGGACCGGGACGCTGCCAAGCTCAATGATAGAGGCATCCGTATCTGTTATACTGAAACCCGGGAAAGACCCAAATGAGTGTGGATCTTACAGACCCATCTCCCTCCTTAACATCGATGCCAAGATTTTTGCAAGCGTGTCGGCCTCCCATTTGAATCCAGTGATGGCGGGTCTGATCGACCCAGATGAATCGGGTTTCATTCTGACAAGACAGGGGGCGAACATCACTAAATGGCTACTGCACGTTTTGGATATTACCAAGAGATTACGCAAGGTAGCGCTCTTCCTCTCTATTGATGCTGAGAAAGCGTTTGATCATGTTCACTGGCCGTACTGGTTTCAGGTGCTCCGCCACTTCGGGTTCGGTGAGAGAATTCTGAAGTGGATAAGTGGATAAGCTGTATCTACAGTGCCCCCAGATCAACGGAGTATCTTCGGCCCAGTATCTGATCAAGCGTGGCACTCGTCAGGGATGTCCCCACTCCTATACGCACTCTACATGGAGCCATTAGCGCAGCGCATTAGAGATCACCCACAGATTTCCGGTATCTGCTTCAGCGCAGAGACGCATACCATTAGCATGTACGCAGACGATGTAATACTCTCGCTAGCAGACCCAATGGACTCCCTACCGAGGCTACTGGAAGAACTACAAAGCTTCGGCGACGTCTCAGGGTTTAAGGTCAACTTAGCTAAGTCCCAGATATTGAGCCTGTCGGTCAGCCCTGCGCACGAAGCAGCTCTTCGAGCCCAATTCCCTCTGACCTGGGCAGCTGACACTATCCCGTACCTGGGGCTGCTGCTCGCTCCCACAGTTGCTAAGACCATGGCGATCAACTACAGGGCCCACGTAGAACAAACAACTAAGTCACTGACGGAATGGGGGAGACTGCGACTGGCTTGGTCAGGAAGCATTGCAGCAGTTAAGATGACGGTGCTGCTGCGCACCCTCAAATTTTTTCAATGGATCCCGATAGCCCTCCCCGCGATGCTGCGGTCACTACAACTAGCTTTCAACACGTTTGTGTGGGGCGGGAAGAGGCCGCGCCTACCAGCTAAGCAACAGACGACCAAAAGGTGAGGGAGGACTAGGACTCCCCATGATCAGGACTTCATGCTATGTTCTCGAGAGAGGATGCACCGGCTAGGACCAGGGTCCAGGCAAGGTGGGAAGCAGAACTAGGATGTACACTCTCTTCCAAAGAATGGGCAGACATATTTCACAGAGTGCACCACACCACACACAATATAGCGGGTACGGAAGCGGCCAACAAGATTGCATCATATTGGTACTATACCCCAGAACGGCTACACAAGTGAGACAAAGGACACTCGGAGCTGTGCAGGAGGGGATGTGGACAGATGGTCTCTCTGTTGCATCTCTTATGGCACCGCCCCAAACTTGCTAGGTTTTGAGAAAAGGTATTAACTGATATTAATGCCGCATTTGACACTTCAATCCCACGCTTCCCAAGTACACTATACTCGGTTTGTCCAACCCCCTGATGTTCCCGCTCCTCTCCATGCAGGGTCGTCAGATGGCCCTGGCACTGAACGCCTCACGCCAGGTTATATTGGCGCACTGGGGCTCAAGGGACGTCCCAGAGCACACCTCTTGGCTGCATAGGCTGTGGTCGACCCTGGCATTGGAACGATTATATTTGGTAGTGGAAAAAAAAGCAGAGACATACGCGGAACTCTGTGCCCCGTTTATACGCCTGCTCTCAATAGAATTCAGAGAATTGACATGCACCAAATATCTACAGATTTTGCATATATTACCCCCCAAAATAATGCAGGCGGATCAGAACCCCAGGCAATGGAGTGGAGCTTACCGGGGAACACGTAAGGGGCTAGAGGAGGCCTGGGAGCAAAATGGTACAGACGGCTGGTGCGGAAGAGGGGGGGTGGAAGGGAGGGTAAAGGGTCTTTAGGTTCATAGAATGGGTGTTATTTTTTCTTTTCCTTCTTTTTCTTCTTCCTTTTCTCTTGTATGTCAGCGTAGCCATCAGCACCTTCAGTTTACCGATCGCTACCGGCCTCCAGGTTGTGGCACAAAGCCGTGTATCCCTCTTGCACATAATATACGCTGCCGGCCATTGGTTGTAGGCATAAGCTGTGCTACTGCTGCTACAAGCTGACTTCAAAGAACAAATTTGTTCCATAAATATGGCACTGTATCTACAGGACACTGGGAGCAAACTGGCTGGTGCTGGTAAATGTGATACTTGGAAATGGGAGAAAATTTAAATGATGAGTTTTGTGGAATCCATATAAAAAAAGTTAACTCTTCAGTTTAATTTTCTCCCATTTCAAAGTGTCGCCTTTGCACACAACAACCATCTTGGCTGTTTCACATGGTGCCATAGTTATAACAAAAAAATATAGCCATTATTTTAAGTGGGAGAAATTTAAAGTGCAGAAAAATGTTCCTTTTTTTAAACATCTTTTTATTTGGTTTTGTAACATATACAATAATGGCGGTAGGACAATTCAATTTAGGGCAATACAGCAAATGGCATCACACAGAATGGGATATAAGCATTAGATAGTACAGAGGGGTAGGAAAAGAGTAACGTACATAATTGGTGAAATGTGAAGCACTGTTTAGAGGACTAAAGAGGTCTGTCCATGCTCTGTTTTGAGAGTGGTATGGGTTGTCGAAATGAGAAAGGTGCAGGTAGAGCTCAAGACAGGAGGTCAGCTATGGGGGCACAAAGTAAGGTGAGGGGGAGGAGAGGAGGGTGGAAATGGGAGGTGGGAGGGAGAGCGCAGACAGAAGCAATGGGTACTGAATGTTGCCTTGAATGTTAGCAGTGAAGGGCAGGGGGTAGTAAAACAGATGAGGGTGTTCTAATGGAGTCATATCATCATTGCTCTCTGTCTGCTGGAAATCCATGAGGAGGGTGGCTAACTTGGGGGAAACGAGGCGCTTACAAATGTGCCGGATCTCTTCATAGCGGAGGGCTTCTTCCTCTGCAGCGCCCCATTTGCGCAGTGCCCCTTGCAATGCCTCCGCTGGTTGGGGGCATTGGGGTGCGCCAGTAGAGTGTGTGTGTGCAATTGGTGAGGAGAAGCACTAGGGCTGCAAAGCGGGTACGCACTTTGTGTTTCTTTCTGCGCCTGAACATGCCTAAGGCACATGCTTCCCACGTGTGTATGTCTGCAAGCTCTGTGACCTCTTGCATGGTAGTGCGTATCGCATGCCAATAGCCTCACAACGTCTCACAAGACCACAATATATGCTTGGGGTCGGTGTCTGGGGCATGACAGTGGGGGCAGCCAGCATGTGCATTAGGGTAATAATGGTTCCGCTGAGCGGGTGTAAGGTACGCTCTATGCAACATAAAGAATTGGATGTTCTTAAAGCGGGAGTTCCGTGAGACCTGCTGAGGGTATACTAGAGCCTGCATATCATGAAGGTCCCTCCCAAACTCCTCCTCCCATCTACTACTCAGCACGGTGAGAGGAATATCGAAGCAGTCACAAATGGCCTTATAGGGTGTGGTCTCGCCAGCGGCAAGATGGCTGCGCGCTAAGCGAGCTCCGCTGGCCGAGCCAGTGAGATCCGACACCATCCGTCTCCAGAGGGGGGCTGCCACTACACTAATGGCAGTCCCTTGCTCCTAAACACCCCCTGCAAGGGCTCCGCTGAGCTCGTTGCTCCAGAGGGCTGAGACTGCTCAGGGTGCGAGGCAGGCCGGTCCTACGAAAGCTTCATCAGGCCAGTACTGCTGCATCGGCCCCTCGTGAGGACTGCGAGACCCCGCTCTGAACGTGGCCTGGGCTGCAGCGATCTGCGGAGATCTGGCACCGGGCCGTGCTGTTTCCAGCTTGCCGGAGTTCCCGGCGCCACCCGCTGCCCGCACCGCGGACATCATGCCGCCGGGTGGAACGGACGACTCAGCTCCCCGGCGGCGCGGCCCAGCTGAGAGCCCTGCCCCGCGGGCTCCTCTTACCCGCGCCCTTCACCCCCGAGAGCTGCACATCCACGGCGAAGGCTGCGACGTGGCGCTGGATGTGCCTAAATACACAAGTAAGGCCGCGGCGTCTGGGGGCAGCTGCACTCTTCTGAATACGCCCGCCTGGGTCCTGGTTCCCTGCTTGCACCGGACGCGGGCCACGGCGGGCACGGCGCCCCGGTCCGCAGAGGCTCTGTCCTTGAACTCCGCGTCTTAGGCTGGCGCTGCTACACCGCTAGGCCACGCTGCTGATCTGCTACCAAGCCAGCTCGAGGGCAATCGGAGACCTGTGGCCCCCAGCTCTGGGACCGGCAATTCTGTGTTCATCCCCCCCACACGCCCGCCTATGAACTGCCCAGATTAACTCGGAGACTCTGTCCTCCACTAGACCTCCTCTTCTTGCGGCGCCCTGCTTGTTGGGGCCTGGCGCGCTGGAACTCCCCTCTGCTTGGCTCTTCAGATCGAAGCCCGGCCTGAACCACCGCGGGCCTCCATGTGTCTGGCAGGACCCGGGTAGACACACAGAGCGCCTCTGGCAGCGACCTCAGGTGGCCGTTCACTGCAACGGCCAGCCTGTTATCCTCCCCGCATGCCAGGCCATTGGCGCGAGCTAGACAATCACAACCATCTGAGCAGCCCGCGCTCGCTGCGCCCCAGGATAATCAGGAGGGGCCACGCGGGGTCCCACCGGGTACTGAACGCCGGACCTCCCCTGGCACCTGAATACCCCACTAACCTCTGTCTGGCCTCTCTTCATTCGCATACCCTGCCGCTCCAGCACACCCATGATGGGTAAAGCCGACGCCAAACAACCAAAGCTCACATTTGCTGGTCGAGGGACAGGCAGAGTCGGCGAGTTGCCCCGACGCCGGCGAACAATCCACTCAGACAGGCTATCCTGAGGAGCAGGACGACAGTCTTCGTACCATACTGCTCGATGTCAAATCTAGCTTAAAGTCAATCGACTCCAAGATTGATCACCTAACGTCACGCCTTGATCAGGTCAAGCAGCAGGTTGACAGCCATGACGCCCACATCACTCAACTCGAGACCACGGTCTCTGAGGCCAACGACGTTGGCACAGAAAATCGGCAGCGACTCTTCAAAATGGACTAAGTCTTTGAAATTATACGCGCCAAGAATGAAGATCTCGAGTCGCGCTCCCGTAGGAACAACATACGCATTATTGGCGTTCCGGAATCTACAGCAACGGGGAAAATGGAGGACTATCTCGAATCCTTACTACGCGAGCTCTTTGGCTCGGCCCGGTACGAACACTTCATCATTGAACGGGCGCATAGATCCCTTGGCCCACGGCCCCCTCCTGGGGCTACTGCAAGACCCATAATAGACGGTCTGTTAAAATTTCGGGATTGAGACTCCATCCTCCGAAGGGCCAGAGAAATGGGTGAGGTCAGGCACCAGGGTAACGTACTGTCATTCTACCCAGACTTCACCTTATCCGTCCAAGTGGCCCGCATACTTCAACAGTTACACATAGCGTATGCACTAATGTACCCTGCGAAGCTCCGCATCGACTCGGGCGATAAACCTAAATTTTTCACGGACCCGAAGGCTACTCTAACATTCACCAAACAACTACAGAAGTCCCTCTCGCGGAGTCGCAATGCTGTGTCCGAGGATGGCCGTACCAGTGACAATGATTGACTTTTGTAACCTCTGATCCCAATTTATATAGGTACTCTGCCCTCAAGCTTAGACTTTGCCTAACCGCATTTCATGTTCCTAATTATGCCTATTGCTGCCTTATGTACCTTAATCATAACTCCCCTCTGTAACTTTCAAAGTTCGACCACCCTGCCATACTGGCATGGGGTAACTGGATGAGCCCTCGCACCCGAAGGGATAATTCCCAGCTCTGTTCAATTCTCTCCAAGTTGGGGAACTGTGGGTGGGGGGTGGCATGAAGCTCAACCTAATTGGGGGGTTGGAGTGGGAGGGGGGGACGGGGGTTGCTACACAAGGGGTTTGCACAAGACACCCTGACTCCTGGGTTTTTTCTGTTTTTTTATAAGCATGATATTGACTGCATTCACTGGATAGCGCATCATCCTTCTTGACATCGGGTATCCCGACATGACTACAGACAGCAGACAGCGCACTTTTTATCCACATTCGACTGAACCATGACTGACACGACCTTCCTGACCTGGAATATTAGAGGCCTGAACGATCATCGCAAGGCGCGCCTCATACACACATACTTTAGCAGGAAAAAGGTGGACGTGTGTTTCCTTCAAGAAACCCACCTCCTCTCCACCAACGCATCCAAATTGCACCCAAGGTACTGGGGGGAAACATATTCAGCATTCTATTCTAACTACACGTGTGGCGTCACCATACTCTTTAGGAAAGACCTCCCATGGCGTGCCACACAGACCTTCATAAACACCGAGGGCAGGTATGTGATACTAGCAGGTACACTTTACAACTAACCGGTGATTCTGGCAGCACTCTATGGCCCAAACACTGACGACCCAAAAGTATGGAGTATAATATCCTCCATCGGCCCCCTCCCACTGATATGGGGAGGCGATTTCAACATCACACCCATGGAGACTCTAGATCGCTCGGGTGATCGCATACAACACCCCCAGGCCACTGCTACCCTGCGCACCATCTCCGAAGACAACTCGCTGCTCGATGCTTGGCGCCATACCCACCCAGACACACGCGAGGATACTTGTGTGTCTAACATGCATGGCTTTTGGTCCCGCATTGACCTATGGCTCATTACCCGCGACGTCGCGTCCTGGGCCACGTCCGTAGACCACCTGGCCCACACCCTATCAGATCACGCCCCGGTATGCATGGGCTTGCGATTCCCACTTACCCTTCGCCGCATGTTTGCATGACGCTTATCTCCCAACACGCTCCGTGACGCTGCATTTTAAGAAGAAATTCGGGGAGTCATTGCTGAATTTAGCATAATACCGACTCTGTAGAATCACCCTCGACCCTCTGGGAGGCCTTTAAGGTCGTGATTCGGGGGTAATGCATTGCTAGGCAATCTGGGGTGCTTAAATCCATCAGAGGAACCGTTGAGCGTCTGGAGGCAGACATTAAATTGCTTGATCAGCGACAGGCACATGACCCAAACCCTACCATTCTTGCTGACATTAGAACTAAATTATCTGAATACCACACAGAAGCTGAAAGGGAAGTAGCATTCCTAGGCAAAGAGTTTCGAGCCCCCAGATACGGGGAAGGCGACCGCCCCAGAAAAACCCTTGCAAACCTATTGAGAAAACCGCATGCCTCCTCATACATTACAGAGCTCTGCGACGAGACCGCAGGAAGGACCACATCCCCCAGCGAGATCATTGCTAGGGTCTCCGCTTTCTATTCCCAATTGTACACTGCCGGCGCTGCGACACCTCGCGAACTCCTAGATCAATATTTCGACTCGATCGAGCTACTGTGGCTCGGCAACGAGCATCGTGAATACTTAGATGAGCCATTCACCACTGAAGAGATAGGCAAAGTAATCGCTGGTTTCACGGGTGACAAAGCGCCAGGCTCCGACGAGCTGACACCCGCGTTCTATAAAGAATATGCGCCCCTTCTCATTCCCCACCTTGCCGAAATGTACAACGAATCTGTCACCCTTGGTAGGTTCCCCCCAAGCTTCGCGAGGCTTTGATCACTCGCCTCCTCAGACCTGACAAATGGCCTTATAGAGCCAGGTGATGAGGTGGCGGCCTGCACCTAACATGAGTGTGGCCTGTAGGGCCGGGGGGGGAGGGGGGAGTAGTTGGCTCTGATTCCAGGGTGCCCCAGAGGGTACAGCAGGTATTACGAAGTTGCCCGTACATAAAAAACTGGCCCCGGGGGAAAGCGTGATTCTCGGCCAGCTGGTCAAATGAGAGGAGTTGGCCCTCAGACTAGAGGTTGCCGATCATGTGCAGGGATCGCGTTGTCCAGGCTGTCATGTCAGCTGAGGAAGAGAAACCCGGAAAGAAGGGGAGGCCGACCAAAGGGAGATTAGGGAAAATATGTCAGTTTGTAATGTGAAAGGATATGGATCCGAAGCATACATGCTCGTGCAACAGCCACCTGTAGGGGCCAGGGAGAAGGAGGTAATACTTTTGGAAGGAGGAAATTACACACTGTGGCAACTCCTCGGTGGCACTAGTTTCCCCCTTGTATCGTCCTGCGGTCCAGCGCGAGAGCCTTTGTAATTGTGCGGATAGATAATATGCTTCAAAGGAGGGGGTATCCAGTCCCCCTCAGCCTACTGGGAGTTGTAACTTATTAAGGGCGACGCAACGCCGTTTAGTACCTCAGACAAGCATGCATAGGAGGGAGTCTAGGTCAGTAAAGAACAACCATGGAGGGCTGACAGGGAGGTTAGGAAAGTAATATAACAGCCGAGGCAATTTTGCCAATTAGAGCACGGGGTGGGATTGCCAGAAGCGGACTTGTGATCAGATGCCCACCAGGGTTTTGCAGAGGCTTCCTCATACAGATCAAGGGGAGTGTGATACAGTCACACGCCCAGGTAGCAGATTGCCTCTTGGCACCAACGGAGTTGTGCCTCACCAAAGTATATGGCACATGGCGAATGACTGGGATAAAAAGGAAGGATCGCTGACTTGGTCCAATTAACTCAGTCCGGAAACTTTGGCGAATCTGGACAGAGTGTCATGAAGCGGGTTGATATTATGTCTCCGAGGTATAAGAGCAAGTCATCCGCATATAAGGAGACGACATCGTTGGCCAGTGGCTCCATCGCTAACACAATGAGCAGGGTGGAGACTGGGCACCCTTGCCGGGTATCCCGACCCACTGAGAAAGAGGCGGAGATGAGGGGGCCCAGTTGAATCTGAGATGAGGGGTTCCTATAAAGTAACCGAGTGTACGCAAGCAGGCATTTTCCAATGCTCATACTGGCGAGAACTAAGAAAAGGTAATCTAACCTTCTCAAGATCCAGTATGAAACAAGCAGAATTTGGAAAGTGGTCTTGGACCTGTAGTTGTATATGGAAGAGGCGCTGTATGTTGGAATGTGCTTCAGCCTGGGACAAACCCATTCTTGTCTACATGTACAAGCTTCAGGATAATCTGAGAGTAGCTACTAGCAGGAATTTTACCCAGACTTTTATGATTGGCTCCAAGAATGGCTATGGGTCTGTATGACCGAAGAGTGTGGGGTCCCGGTTCGGTTTAGCAATGGAGACCAGGAGAGATTTCAAGAGGGACAGGGGAAGCTCCCCAGAAAAGAGGGCAGCTTCATACATCTCGTAGGTCGGGGTGCGAGGATTGAAGAGAAAGTGGCATAATATTCCAGGGGGAGCCCATCAAGGCTGATGGTCTTGTTATGCGCTAGGTCCCAGATAGCTTGTGTCACCTCTTGTTTTGAGATTGGGGCCGTGGTGGTGGAAATAAGTGGGAGAGTCATTTTTGCCAACAATGCTTGTGTTATGGTCAGTGAGGCCTTTGAGGGAGCCTGGTAGACAGCAGAATAATAAACCTGAAACTCTCACAGTATCTAGCTTTGGGAGCGTACCACAGCGCTCGATTGCGATTTTCAATTAATGGGGCCGGTAAAGGTGGCCTGCCTGATGAGCCAGGCAAGCAAACAACCGGAGAGGAGCATGGGTAGTTTTCACTTCTGTGTAAGCTGAGGTGACATTTGGGTCACAATCTGCCCTTTTCCTAAAATCAACGAGGCGACTCTGGGCCTCGGTTATATCCCTTTCTAAGGTACTATTGACCCCAGTTATTTCCTGTATACAAGCACTCCTAATTACTACTTTAAATGCATCCCATTCTACGGTTCTGGTGGTGGCTGGATTATGGTTCTCTGAGAATTTTTGGGGGATGTGTGCGTCTTGCGACGCGCGGAAGACCAGGTCTTCCAGGCTGTTGCGGGGGAGGCACCAAGCCAGTGTCAGGGGAATTGGTAGCAGCCATCTCGGGTCCACCACATGAGCGTCATGGTCGGAAATGATGCGCTCTAGATAATTTGAGTGCCGCATAAGGAGTATCACGGAGTTTGAGCAAAGGAATCGGGCCCACCGGACATAAAGATTGTGAGGGATAGAGTGAAAGGAGTAAAGTTTAGTAGTGGGGTTTTGTGACCTGCAGGCATCAGTTAGGTACCGGTGATGGGCCTAGCTACGGAGTCGGTCCACCTGTGCGTAATCCCCGCCAAGGATTCATGGCACCTGGGTTTTGTGGGAAAGGTCAGCAGAGAATGTTCCAGAAAGTCCCTTGCTCTGTGTTAGGTGTGTAGATACTGCCAATGAGTATGGGTCTGCCATATAGGCGACCTTCTAGCAGTACATGCCTGCCATCCCTGTCCACTGTAACACCAGTTTACTAAAAGGGGACGCCAGGTCTGACCCATAATAGGGCGCCCCATGCATATGCTGAGTAGGTAGTAGACAGTAGTATGCCTCGCCATCGCTAGCACAGGTGCCCCAGTTCTGCAGTTGTTGTGTGGGATTCCTGGAGGAGGCGACGTGAGCCAGTTAGCGCTTAGCATAGGCATAGACATCATAACGTTTTCTGGCCATGTGCATCCCTCGCACATTGAGGGTAAGGAAACTCATGTCTGTAGTGGGTGTCATGATGACAGTGATAGGGTGTATCAGGGAAGTGTGGGGGAGGAAGGTGAGGAAGGTGAGGAGGCGCCCTCGTCCAGTTGGTGTGACCTATCCATACCATTTGACATGTGTGGAGCCCGTTTGCTGTCTGTTGTGTACATGAGGGAGGAGGGGAAGTGACTAAACTGAAAAATGTTCCATATTCTGAACATTTTTGCAAAACATTTTTCTGCACTTTAAATTTCTCCCATTTAAAAAAAAATGGTTGTATGTTGGTGTTATACATGTAACGGTGCCACATATGGTGAAAGATATGTCCTGTGCCACAAGTACATATGACGCAGGCTCTGAGTCACCCATACACATATTTCCCATTCATATGCACACATGTTCATACGTCGCCAAAGACCATGCTCTCACTGACACACATGGCAGCCCTGTCATAGTGCCCCTAATCAAAGTATTTTATTCAAACCTTAGTATCTGCCTCTGTGGACATTAGGCTTAAATTCAATGAAGCTGGACGTTGGGTGTCTGATAACAAGCCTTCAGTAGCTCACAATGATTTTCACTGATCAGAAGTAGCTCTCACTAAAGAAAAGATTGGAGACCCCTGATCTACGCTCTGTTGTTTTACTTGTATGCAATGTTTATTCCACACTGCAAGCTCATGCTATGTTTCCACCACTTCTAACCACTTATCACAGTACTTTGTATTACCTTTACCACCATTTTTACTTTCTCTTTGTTTCATGGTATGATGCTCCAGAACCTTGTATGTGCTAAACAAAAACCTTAAATAAATAAATACTCAATGTTTAGAAACAGAGTTTATTTTCCGGGGTACATACTACATGTCTTCCAGATGAGGCTAAACCACTTACTCGTGCCTGTGTGTGAAAACCTCAACAACCTTCTGCTCGCAGTCAGATTGAAATGTAGAGTTAGCAAGAAAACTGATTGAATTCCCCAGCTTATTGCCATTTTGTAGGTCAGCTTGGCGTAATTCAAAGGTGGAGGCTACATGGAATTCCTCTGAACAATTATGTCCCACAAGGTATGTTTCTTAAGATTTCTTCTCACCAAGCAATAAAAGGACATATCTGGGGATTTAGTTGAGGCCAGGGCACCTATGTACCCAACCCTTACAGGGATGATGGAAACTTTGTAAAACTTTGCTGATTTAAATCTCTTCATCCCCCAACATTTGGGCTCGTTCTTAGCGAACTACCTACTAGACCAGTGCTTTCCAAACTGTTTAGAATGTCAAACTTTCAAGATCCACCTAAGCTTAAACGAACATGAGGTGGGACAATTTTTCAATGCAATAGTAGATATGCTTTCAAAATGCTGTGAATTACCAAATAACATACTCTTTACAAGTTTTGCATTTCTATCTAACAGCAAATGTTTGTAAATGTCATGACCTTGACAACTCCCTTCAATATGTCTTTGTCAGACTGTAGTCAAGGTATTGGTCTGCCCAGATGGTGAACTACACTGGAGCTAGAACACTTTTCAGAGTGGGTTATTGGCCTGTGGAATCTATTCAGTAAAATCAAAATCCTTCTGACAAATCTTGGTGTAGATGTAGGAAAGTGGAATATTATGTGGTAAGACTGAGTGGCCTTAATAATAATATTATCACAATACCCTAAAGATGGACCTTGAATTCACACTAATAAATCCTTAGCTCAGTCTGGTAGAGTGACAAAGAGCAGTCAGGCTTTACTAGAGGAACATGTGTTAAGCATTTCAGAGTACCAACATGGACGATAATTATTTGAAAAGACTCAAGCGAAATTCGACACCAATTTATAAAAATACAGGGCATATTTTTCTTAATTTAGACACCAAAATGAATGTGATGTGATATACATATAACCAGAGGTATAGATTTCTGAAGCAATAATAGACCAGTGCAGTAAAAACGTAGACAAAATAACATTACGGTCAACGGCAAAATCCACTAGTGACAATCCATCACTTGCAGGCCGAGTTACTTGAACCATTATAGGGGTAAGGTCATGCGGGCCCCAGGACTAGGCCACAACAGTCAGATCAATTTTACCTAGCCCGTGGAGTCCAGGTGCAGAGTTGTTCTGGCAGTCCATGGTGCTGAATGGGAGCCGCGGGTCATGCTATTTTTTTCCACTTACACGATGCTGCAAGAAACAAAATGAAAAACACAACTGGTACACAGCTGCTGACGTTGAATGATGGTTGCACGATGTTCTCTGTAGCTGCAGCGTCGAGTGTGGGGATCGGTTACCAGACTGGTGACCAACACGCCTTGGCAGCAGTTAGCACAACGAAAACCTTTGGGAACTTCACTGGGCCCGGGAGAGTAACGTAACGGCCTGAGACTTCGGGGCAGGCGAGACTACAACCCCACAATGCAGTAGACCACCTGGATCTGCGTGATCCCTTGGAGGAGATTCTTTAGATCTGGTGAGCCTTTTTACCTGCAGTGTGGAGGGGACTAGTGCCAGCAGCCCAGGGGAGACTGAGGGTGCTTCTGGCCTCCACAAGGGTCCCTGTTTTCGGGAGTGTTGTGTTTTAGCCAAGGACATGGGTCGTTCACTCAGTTCCAAGTCTCTTTTGCTTTGTGCTGGTGGGCAAAGTCCTGTTGTCGGTGACACGGGTCTCCGCTTGGTCCTTCCTTGAAGTAAGTTGTTCAGATCTGAGGTTCTGGTGTCATGGGGTACCTTAAATCCTATATTTAGGGGAGTTAGGGGCGTGGGAGCTAGTAGCCAATGCGCAGCTAGTCCCTGCAGCTAGTCCGTTCCTGACGTAACCACATCCGGTGGTGTAGGTCACCTTTTCCACCCAGAACCCACTATTTCTGCCCTCCTAAAGATGGCAGAATTCAATTTGAGGTGTACAGACCAGGCTGCCCACTCTAGAGGTGTGATCAGCCTTCCTGGGGGTGTATACCGCCTGTATAGCTAATTTCCCACCTTGCAAGCAAGGCTGGGCCAATGGGAGGGCTGTTTCCCCCTCAGGGGGACAGCCCAGATGCATATCAGAGGCAGTGTAGCCTTTGAAGCTCACCGCTCTGATGTGCCAATTCACTAGCCATCTATGGAGGAGGGAGGTGTGACCTCCTTTCTACCCAGCCTTTGTCTTGGACTCCTGGGAGTGATCACACTTCCTGGAAGGAGGTCAGAATCTTGTCTTGGTGGCAGCAGGTGCGGGAAAGTGCAGGCTGGTCAGCCAGAACACTGTAAAGCTGGGGGCAACCAGGGATAACCTCTAAGGTGCCCTCTGGGTGCATGCCACGTCACTCAGGGCACGATAATTGTGTCAGGGGTGAGAAGGCATGTTGTTTGATACCAAACAGGTCTTATTTTAGTGGTACCATAATGGAGCTGCCAATCTCGAGGGTGCCCGGTTGACAGCTCAAGTTATCCTATGGACCGCTAAAGCATATAGTGGGTTCAAATTGAGAACGCCACTATAGAGACATATAGGCTTGTACTTTCATGTCCACACCTTGAATATAATGCACCCTGCTTCCTGGGCTGAGGAGGCCTTCCTTAGGGGTGCCTTACATACATTAAAGTCAGTGTAGGTGACTGTGCCACACATGGTGAGGGCACAGTAAAGTACAAGCAGTTTGCACTGCTATTGCAGTCTGCAATGGCTGGCTTGCTATCAGGAGGTTGCATGGGACACCCAGGGTGCTGTAGCCCTGGGGACCCCTTTATCACCAATGCCCTAGGTACCCCTGGTACCATATACTAGGGACTTAAGGGGTAAAGCTTTTGCCAATTTGGGATTACCAAGTCGAACATTTCAGTTTTAGAAGAGAGCACAGGCAGTGGGGTCTGGGCAACAGACTCCAATGCACTATCAGAGTCATAATCATCAGCATTTGGAGCACAAAGTGGGCGCTGACCATACAAAAAGGGGCACTTTCCTACAGTTGATAACTATTACTTTAGCAAATCGGAATAACCCCTTCTGCAGCATAATATGGAGGCCAGGCCTCACATCCATTTTTGTTGTAAAACATGGCCCAGTGGTGTGTGTGTGTATGTGTGTGTGTGTATGTGTGTGTATGTGTGTGTGTGTGTGTGTATATGTATATATATGTGTATATATATATATATATATATATATATATATATATATATATATATATATATATATATGAGTCAATATTCATTCAGCATTTAGAAATGTGCATAAAGTTTTGTGCAAAACCACTTGGTGTGCCGTCTTCTTTCATTTCTAAATGCTGAATGAATATTGACTCTTAAGTTTGGATGGTGGTTGCTCCCATCGACGGCACCGCGAGGCCAGCGGCGGCGTTCAACGCTGTTTCCTAGAAATATAAATATATATATATATATATATATATTTGTATATAACAAACGCAGGGCATTGGAGCACTTTGCATGAGCACCACATTACATTACATAGGGTCAGATTCATTTTATTTTAAGCACAGGAAATTAAGTGATCGGTCCATAGCCATCACTGACTCAAACCTGGTTCCCCAGATCCAAAGGTAGCAGCTCTGGTTGTTAGGACATATCTATATTTCTCAATTTATGTGTGAAAGTCATACACAAATGGGATGATTGTGTATGATTACATATAGTGAGCACATTCTCTGTAGAAATGGCTTTGTGAAGTAGAAAAAAAATAAACAGCAGCAAAAAAATACCGGATGGGTTACCCAGAGTCTTCCTTGGGAATACTTGCAAGGGTTTGTTTGAAAACTGAACCTAGGGACATAGTTCAGCATCTTTGCACCAGTAGTGCTGAAATAATTCTCAGAATGGAGGTGCCAACATCAACTTTACATCACTGAAGTCATAGGGATTCTAAAATAAAAAACTAGCTTCACAGAAATTGTAGCAAATGTATTCATCAGGAGAGTAGTAAGTGTGTACTATGTAGCTGGTGGTGCATTTTGGAGCACACTGTTTCAAATATATTACTAGAACATTGTGTGGTGGTAGTGCATTGTCATTTACAGACAGCACATTTTCCATTGGAATGTCTCCTAAATTTGCACAGACATACAGTTGTCCTGATAGAACTATATAGCACATAAATGATAATGTGTGGAAATTGGGTTTCTGTGAATATTTATTATTTGCACATCACCGAGTAAATGTGTTTTAATTTGTTTTGATCCCATTAAAATCTTTGCTTCCATCAAATTTCAGAAATACAAAACAAATGTGCTACATTTTTGCCTAACTGCTCATATATTCTGAAAAATGCTTACAGTTCATTTACAATTATTTACATTTTGTTGGGTGTTACAAAAAAGAGATTCTACAGCCTTTTCCTTCACACTCCATGTACACCAGCAAGATTGTCACATAGTTCACTTTAAAAACTCTTCTCACTTTGTAGTCAGAGAATGAAAAGTAAACACCAATCCCCATGTGAAAAGAATAATCAGTAATTTGTCAGAAGACATAGCCTGACATTTGACCTCTACTTTAGAAGCACAGCAAATGTAACAAGAGAATTACAAAATACAAAGACATCTTTATTTATTGCTCTATTTCGACCCACCAGAAATTGGCTGGTGGCCCACAAGTGGGTGCCGTGTTACACCCCAGTCGAAATACAGCCCCTAGTGAAGACTTGTGCAAATACTTCAACAAGCAAATGTTTGGACACTGTGCCTTCTCGATAGTGGGGCAAAGATCTAGCCAGGGCTCCCCTCGTTGTCTGAAGACATCCTGTGCCACCGCAGGGTGTTGTCTCCATTCGTGATCCACCACGTACCAACAGCTGAGCTCGTTCGCCCTTTCAATCAATGATCCTGCCAGGTGGTTCACAATCAGGAAAAGGTCCTGATGTTCCAACCACCTCCACAGGAATAGAGCTGCCTGGCATAAGACCAAGGACTCCACTCTGCCCTGCTTGCTGTAGTACAACTTGGCAGGGGTGTTGTCCAGGAAACATGTATCAGCCTCCCCCTGGCAGGACGCAAGATGAATGGCCTGAAACTCTAATAGACTGATATGGAGGCAGTTTTCTGGCAGAGACCAAAGTCCTCTGATCTCCACCCCCGTCAAAATGACTACCCCCCATCCTGGCTGTGTCATCCTCCACCACTGTCCGCTATGGGTGGGGAAGGAAGAGGGGTCTGCTGCAGGTCAGGTTGCGGTTGAGCAGCCATCACCGCAGATCTTGTGCAGTCTCCTCCAAAACCTGAATAACATCAGATGGGTTTCCTTGGTGATGGGCTCACTGAGACTTCAGATCCTCCTACAGAGCTTGTATATGCAACCTGGTGAAATGGACAAGCAGAATGCTATGAGGCCAACAGGCCTAGAAGCCTCAGAGTCACTTTCCCCAAGATCTAGGAGCAAGGCTGAAGCATTGGGATAAGAGCCCAAATGTCCTAGACTCTTTGCGGCAGAGGAGAGGCTGTGACCTAAATAGGCCCCAAGATAGCTCCTATAAAAGGAAGACTATGTGAAAGAGTCAGGTGTAATTTTAGCTCATTGATTGAGAATCCCAATGATGACAGGAGGCTCGCCGTCATCAGGAAGTGGTCTCCGACTGACTGTGGCGGGACCGCCTTAAACAACCAGTCATTCAGGGAGGGGAAAACTGGTATCCCCAACCTCTGAGGATGTGCAGTGATCACCGCTATTAATGTTGTGAACACACCAGGGGAGCTGGTAAGGCCAAAGGGAAGTACGTAAAACTGAAAATGCTGTTGGCCAACTTTGAACTGCAGGTAACGTCGATGGGACTGCAGGATGGGCACATGAAAGTACGTGTCTTGCTGGTCCAAGGCTACCATCCAGTTGCCCAGATCTAGGGAAGCCAGACTCATTTGAGCATTTTAAATCTATCCTTACACAGGAAGGCATTCAGGAGGCGCAGATCTACAACAGGATGAAGGACTCTGTCCTTCTTCGGTACAAGGAAGTAGCAGGAGTAACGCTCAATTCCTACTTTCGAGACCAGAACCCAATCTTTGACCCCTTTGGCCAAAACAGCCTGCACTTCCTACCGAGAATAGACAGCTAATCCTCATCAGTGCCCTGATGGTGATAAAAGGTGAGGTGGGTCGAAAGAAAGGGGAGGGCATAGCCCTGATGGACAATTTGGAGGATCCTTGTCTGAAGAGCCACCCCTGGAAGACATAACATATCCTGCCTCTGACAGGATGCTGTGTGCCGGCAAGGACATGCTAAAACGGTTTTGCAGCTGCGGATGCTGGAGGGGTGGGGGACTGAACTGCATGTTGTCCTGGCTGTCCTGGGCATTGTCTCTGAGAACTGTGGCCTTGACCACCAAAGGACTGAAAGGCCTGCTGGGCTGGTGACGAGGACTGACGTTGGTGAAATGGAAAACCCTGACTGTGTCCATGAAGGAGACGAAACTGCTGGTATAATTGCCTTGTGAGAGTGGGAAGACCAAGGTACACTCCTTAAAATGTTCCAGGAACAAATGAGCTTTTTCTCAAAAGGGTGAGAGCCGTCAAACCGCATGTCCATTAATGACATCTGAACATTCCTGGAGAAGCCCTTAGACCTCATCCAGATGTGGCGCCGAAGAGCCACACTAGTGCCCACCACTTGAACTAATCAGTCGGCTGCGTCCAAGCCAGAGGGTATGAGAAATTTTGTGAATTTGTGAGTCTTGAATCGCCTGAGTAAAGGACGCCTGAAGGTTGCCCTGAACAGCAAATAAACCTTGTGCACTGTATTCCGAAGGGCATGAGATAAGTGGCCTAGAAGGCAGCTGGCGTTCACTGACCTCCAGGGCAAGAATTGTAGATGAGAAAATCAGTTTACCAAATGTCTCTATTTTTTTAGATTAACAACCAGGCGGAGTGAAAGGAAGAGCATGGAGATTTACTTTGCTTGTGGACACCTAAACCACCAAACTCTCAGGTGTCTGATATTGTGTAAAAAAGGCTGGGTCAACTGGTGTGGGATGATGGCGACGAGAGACCTGCCTATTAACCGCGGATCTGAACGTTGTTTCGACTATGTGCACAAAAGGGTATCCATGAGGGCCTCGTTAAATGGTAACAAGGGCTCTGCAGGGGCCTGACCCACTTTAACTACCTCAATTAACCCATTAGTACTCACCTGCATAGTGGGTAGCTGTTAAGTCTAGAATCTCTGCCACTCTGCGCATAACAACTGCGAAGAAGGCACTTTCCTCTGTGGCAGGATCAGCGGGAGACACAAGGCGATGTCTGGAGAAGTATCCAGACCACTGGCATTGAAGTTCCACATACCAGTTTTCCTCATCATATTGGGGAACACAATCATTCCTTTCTTCGCAGCTGTTATTGTCAGAGTCAGTACCAAAACACTGAGTAAAGTATGTGCACCACCATGTGGTAATGGCAGAGTATTGGAACCTGAAAGATTTCCTATTGACTGTGTGCTGGCCAGAGCTGGGCGCAATCTCTTTTGGGATAGATTCTGCTCAAAGTGTGATAGCAAGATGGGCTGCACATCCTTCTTCAGTGTCGGCATTATCGTTAATGCAAATGAAACCTGCGCAGGGGATGGCGCTGGTACCGAAGTCATCATCAGAGTCAGTGCGGACTTCCATACAGGCTCCAGGGGAACAGACGGTGCGCAGGGTGGGCGCGCTCGTGAAGCCTGACTGGAGTCCCCTGCAGACGCTGGGGCACAAAGGCATGCCAAAGGTAGCAGGTAAAGTATTGAAAATGTGCAGTATGGCTTCACTGAAGGCCTCTACTTGATGTGAAGTCGTCGACGGATCCAAAAATTTGGGGTGTGCCAACACAAGCATTTGATTCGGCTTGGATTGGATCAGGAGGGAGACCGGAAGCACAAACGGGAAGAACATCGACAGCCTTGCGCCTTCTCTGGAGTTTGAGGGTGGTGGGAAGGAGCAGATTCCCGCTTCGACGACTTATGCCTTTTTTTGGACTTACCCGAAGACTTCAACGGCAATGATGATCTGTCGCGGGAACGACTTAGGGATGGGGACCTTCCTTTCAACTTTGGACAGTCACTTTGTGGGGTCTTCTTGTGTTTGTCGATGTAAAAGTTAAGCCTCATGTTCCTCTATGGCCTTCAGGCACAGTTGTTGCAGGCCCTGGAGTCGTGTTCAGAACCCAGATATCATAAACCTTCTTCACGAGGGTCTGTTACAGACATCTGTTTGCGACATTCTCCACACAGTGTGAACCCAGTTGTCTTACGGGAGTTGCATTTTCAATTGGACACTAGTAAATCCTGGTAAAATTTGTAGTCAGAAAGACCAAAGAAAAGCATAGGATTGGTAGCTGAAGGTGCAGAAAGAAAGGTGCCAAAGCCAGCGTGCATGGGTGATGCTCTGATGCTCGTCACATCCAGAACAAAATGACGGTGTTGCAGAGCGGCAAAGCACCACCTACTGGAGAGCAGAAGTACTGCTCAAAACGTTTCCGGATCCAGTCTGCAGCTCGCAGGAATAATGACAAGGTGAGGAATCTGCAGTTAAAAGTATCCATTAGAAAGATGACACACATGTGCACAAGGTAATATGCAAGTTTTTGTTTAAAACAAAGAGCAAGCTGTGCTGCCTTGGTGCAGAATAATGACTTACCCGTAAGTCTTAAAAATGTTGATGATAAGAAAACAGGAAGCTCACAGCAGAAAAAGAGATGGGAGGGAGGGAGGGAGACACCTTGAAAAATTCCACTATCCTATAATCGTGGTAAGGGTAAGGTAATGGACAAACTTAAAGAGCTACTACATAATGAGAGAGATGAAAAGCAGAAAGGTATGCATACCATTGCGATGCACGGAGTCATTGGAGTTCCGATGCATGTTTGATGCACGCTTGGGGAGCAGGGGCGGTGAAGTGCTCCACAATCAAATATTGTGACAAAGGATCAGAATATATATATATATATATATATATATATATAGCCTATATGAGCCCTCAATATTTATCATATAGTAATGACTCAACAAAAACGTTTTTAATACAAGGTTATATTTTATCCTTTTAGCACTTCTGAGACCGCTGTACCTCTCGAATGAACTGTTCTTCAGTGTATATTTGCAAACATTGTACATGATCATTCATGCGATGACACACTACACGAGCTTGTGATCACTTTAAGAAATACAGACAAGTGGTAAAACTATAAATGCATTCTTAATGTGTTCTCGTAAGAAAACCTCTGATGATTAAATAAACAATATGACGGGGCACGTTATGTCCCAGGAGCCTCGTTTGTGTTTGTATGGGGGTCGCCATTACTCCCAGAACTCGGCTCAGACGAGGAAGGATAGTATTTTCTCTGGAATGCAAACCTGAAGTGAGCAGCTTGTTGCAAGGCTGTATGTGTACTTTGCCACGGAGCGGATGTCAAAACGTATTACAGCAAGCAATTTAAACACATGAAATATGCATACTTTGTTTAGGAAGTGGAGGCCATCAATCTTCGAAACAGATGTGAAATCGCTTGGAGCGAGTTAACTAGCAGCTCCTCAGCACCAAGAGCTGACAGGACAAGTACAAGGAAACTGGTTTCAGACCAGCTGTGAGAAGCGAACAGATGAACGCAGACACTGACTGAGCCGGAACAGGCCGATTACCCGACTCTCTACGTCTCCTCAATCAACCTCACTTAATGTCCACTTGTGTCTGTCACTCGCCCCCTTAAATTCTATTACTCCTTGGCTCTGACCAAGTCTCCTGGCACCGATATCTTACTAGTCAACATATGAAAAATGCAAAGAAGTGGGAGCCGGGGAGTAATGCGCCAGCACAATGGCCTTATGAAAGAAATGACACCGCTGCTCCAACCTCCTCCCTTAGCTTCAGCCCTTTACCAGCCCCCACTCGTCTTCACCTTCTTCATCCTCCTCTAGTGAGTTCCCCTCCTCAGCTGATAACAATGATCGCGGGTTCTTTGCTTGGGTCTATGTCCTGTTTTTTTCTTTAGACCAGCCGACAAATGTATACAGAATTATTAAATGTATACAGAATTCTACCTAATGGAAGCACATTCCTACAGTGTCTTGCTGCTTCGTTGCATGGCATTTTTGTACCCTATAGGACCTGTCCACACTTCTAAAATATTGAGATGATTGCCAAGGCATTTACTGCCTCTATCTGCATCTTTTTTTGCATATAAACTTTTTAGTAAATGGAGTCAAATATCTTAATAGATACTGCACATTAATCTGTACAAGACATGCGATTCACATGTTCGCATCCCAGCACTGCCTCAGTCCTTTATCTTTCCTAAGTCGATAAAATTGGATCTTTCCATAACTGAAGCACTTGTTATTGACAGTGTTATGAAGAAACAAAACTAGAGTAGCAAGCACTATGAGAATACGTTAAGGTGATTATCAATATTCAATCAACTTATAACTTGCTTCAGTGAAAGAAAAATATCTGCTGACCCAACCCTCAATCCATTAAAAGCAGGCATTCTATAGTCTTTGGTGCTTTTATTAACTGCTCTGGACTTTTCATCAGGGGTCTGCTAGGTAACAAATGAGGCAGGAGGCTTGCAACGTTTAGGGCTGATGGAACAGCTAACCTCTTGAAGTATGACTGCTAGACACATTTTGGGGCATCCTCGGACTTCGAATATCACCATCTCAGCGAGCATGAGCAACCAATATTTTCCCCTACTCTACGATAGTAGGTGCTGAGTAGCTTTCCTATCTACAAGTGATATCTTGCCTTGCCACCATCAAGGCTATGTTGCAGAAGGAACATGTATGCCTCAGTATGGTAGCATCCCTCCATAGCCCCCGTATCGCCAGCTGGGACAGTATGTCCACACCTATACCTGTAGTCCGTTTTATCCTACACTTCACTCTTATCCAGAATGTTTGTATTTGGGGGCAGTCCAACAGGGTGTGCAGGAAGGTGCCACTTTGCTGTACCTATAATTTCTAACTCTTCCAAACTATGCTAATGGTACACTTGCGTGGTATGTATGATGCAAGATTTTCAAATGATAGTATATTCTTGTGGTCTATGTGCTGCTTGCATGGTTTACTGTAAAATCAATAAAAGGAGTTTAAAAAAAGCCTTTCCATATTCCAATAACAAACACCTTCTTCTCTGCTCTAGATGAAAACCAGTCACAATCCTTACGGGTCACATAAAAGGCCTTGCAACATAAACACATATTTTCATTAAGCATCAAGTGAGTTCTGTAAAGAGAATGTTATTGTTTAAGCGAGACATAAAATGCAGTCTGCTCATCTCCAGTAGAGTCATCATACATATTTATGTGTGCTACAATATTCAATTTCATTTTTAGAGACAAGAACAAATGCGAACAAACAAAAAACTTTTAAAAATGGCATCTATGTTAAGAATAATACCATAGAAAGGGTGGAGATTAACAGGATGGCAACGGAAACATTTGAGTATTTTCAACTTTTCTAAACAGATGAGCACTCAAGACGTACCTGATCGACAGTTAATGGGAGTTCTAAACCCTGGACACTGTGATCCGAAGGACTGCTTGCTTGGGGATAGCGGGATCATTTTCAGAATGGGGAGTAGGCCGTTCTCGGAGAAGTAGGGGGAAGTTTAGCCATGAGTAACCAGTCAGCTGGGTCTGTAGACACAAGACCCAATCTTCTTGCAAAGCCTTCTAGTTTATAGCAGCTAGCTGGAGCAAGATGCAGACCTTGACTGGGTCCTTTACAAAGCAAATGAAGACAGCAGATAGTGTAGGTGATGCACTAGAAGTGACTAGCCTCAGTAAGCGAACCTTGCACAATAATTTCTATTTTTAGGTTCTTGTTACCACACGTCTGCAGTTTAGTAGCACGATAACAAACATTAGTAGTATCCATAACTGGCCATTTAATTGACCTCAGATGAGATGTGGTCCACAAAATAAAAACAAACCAATGGTCAATCCAGAGACTTGTGTACAGGCTAGAACAGGAATCTCGGATGCTGTAAAATGAAAGACCCAGGTACATGGATTTCCTATAATCCTTCAAACATGATGTATAATTTATGCATTCATACACTGAAATCACTATAACTCAAAGAGAAAGGACATTTTTTACTTACTTGTAATCCTAGTTCTGCATAGTAGGTATCCTTACTGAAGTCATAAATTTATAACATTCACACCTGCGTGTGTGGACCCCTTAAAATATCTTTTTACCAATGTAGCATGAATACATCTGGAGGTGGGCACTTCAAACTTTAAAACGAGTCACCTCCATAGTAAAAAAGAAAGGTCGGCTATTATTGATTAATTCTTTCTGGAAAAGCCAATTTAAAACAGTCGAAAGACTGCATTGCAGCACATAGCTGAAAAATATGTCACAGTAGTAAAAAGAACCCTCTAGACCCTTGTATTGCAGAAGAGAAAAATGAAGGAACAGGATGTAGGTTAGGTCAATTGTGCAGAAGGTTAAAAAACACTCTACTCTGCTTCTGAAGGAGCCAAAAGTTTCAATCGCTCGAAGTGCACTGTACTATCAGTTTGCCTCACAGCCTCATTTCTTTTTGGAAGACAACATCTAAAACCATTAGAGTCATTGTTGCTGGAATTATTGACACCAGGAGGATGGACGGTTGCTTATGTCTTTAGTGAGAATAACTACAGAACTAGGATGTATCTTAGTACCTCACTGATAGTCATAAACACAACAAGCGTATCTCTCTATAGTGGATGTCAATCAACAGCAGAGAAAGAGGGGCTACTACAGATGCAGGTGTTGAGTAACATCAACCAAAGAGGTTCTTTAACGCCGATGGTAAAAAACTAAGGAGTAGGCTCTGGCACCTTCATCTAAACAGGAATTTTTAGTCAATGCAAGAACAGACTTCCATCTGGCTGCTTTACATATGTTTGCCAGAGGAACATTTATCAACCAGGCAGCAGGAAAAGCCTTTCCCCATCCAGAATGTGCTCTTGGTCTGCCAGGAATGAATAAATGACAACCATTTATTGAACTCACTTTTACCCAAGGTCATCTTGGCGCTGGAAGAAGCCTGTCCTGAAAGCATGGAAACCACTCGCCCACTCTTTAAAGGAGGAAAGCCAAGTTTTAATGCATGTCCTAAAACAAGAAGGGTTATCAGTGGCTTTCATTTCCATAGGTAGGGAATACCAGAGGTAGGCTGTGAAGTAGGAGAACAACACCCCCCCCCCCACGCCCTCAGATTCTGGAAACCTCAACAGTCTTTTTTCCGCAGGATCTAAGAGATCTCCTAGGAACATACCATCTAAATCTGGCCTTAACAGTGGCTGTACCGATCTCATGTAGTGCGCTGTGTGCCAAGCATAGAGCCTTAAACATGGGCCGTTTATGGACTGGCAACCAGTGCAAGTCCTTCGAGGAGAATGAGACAGAAATATGGAACCTCCAGAATCAATATAGTTGCTGCATTTTGCGCAATCTGCAATCTACTGAATATAGCGTGACTTTCGCCTATATTTAGGGAGTTACAGTAATCCAAGAGAGATGTAATTATTGCTTGGGTTATCGTTCTGCAAGCTGAAAGAGGAATAAAAGCAAATACCTTTTTTCAGCAGCTTGATAACGTACAAACATGTCGCTGACACTTGGTTCATGTGTGCCGCAAAAGAGAGATTTATGTCAAAAACGACAAGGAGAGTCTGTGTGGATTCTACTAGCATAGGTAGAGTTCCAAGTTTAGACGCCCACCACCGGTTGGACCAGATATTTAGAGCACAGTAGAATATCAGGATCTCCGTCTTCTCATTTAATTGCAGACAATTTATCTTCATACATGAGCTTACCTAATGCATACGTTGTCGACGTTTTTCCTCAACAGCCAAGGGGGCCGTTCGATATATTAATTACAGTTTGGGTATCGTCAGCATAAGAGATGCTTAGAACCCAAAGATCAAACTATCTCAGCCAACGATTAAAGATTAAAGATTAAAAAAAGAGTTGGAATGTGGGTTGAACCCTATGGGACACCACAAGGCAGGGGGAAACATTTAGACCTGAAAGATTTGCATGCCATGGTTTGTGATCTCTCTGTCAAAAATGACTCGAGGAGCATAAGAGCATTATCTTTAATGCCAATTTAAGATGGCCAAGCCACTAGCACGAATTGAGCCACTGTGTCAAACACCACAGCAGTGGTTTAATAATTTCAAAGCAACTGAGCCTTCATGGTCTACAATCCTCCTGATGTCATCAGCCACTGACAACAGTACTGATTCCGTGGTGTGGCCTTTCCTAAAACCTGCTTGCAAACTATTTTGCAGATTAGGGTATTCCAGCACATAGGACAGCTCCTAGTTTAATGTTTTCTCTAACATTTTAGCTGGAAGTGGCAACAATGAAATAGGCCTGTAATTCTTCCATACTGCAGGATCTGCAGTAGTTTTTCTTCAGGACAGGAGGGAAAGTAGTTTATTAACAATAGACTATGAAGGAAACTATCCATCTAGTTAGAGTTTATTGCAAGGATGCCATTCTAGTACAGAGAGGTTCATAGCTGTTGAAAAGTTTATTGTTCTGCGTATGTCTGTTGTACTAAGTAAGCTACCCAAGTAAAATCTCAAGACTCTCCTAATATCAAGTGAGAGGAGAAAGGCCACAGCTGGAATAAAAGGGTTTATAAAAATAATGGCAGAGAAATTGGTTTATATGAAAATCCGTGGCTACTTTAGGTAGAAAAATGGGATTTGTTCTCAATATTACTGTGTACAGTTCTACTGCTAACAATGCCTCAGTTCACTGACCCTCCTAGCTGATGTAATAGATACTAAAAAGTCTATTTTCGAGGAAATGTGCCTTAATGAGGCCTGTGTATAGGTTCTAATGGAGAAGCCATTCATTTGGAGAGAACCAAACTGGGATCCCATGCGGCAGAAGGCTACCATCTTCGAAGACATATTTTATTTAACCCTCCAGGAAGTCTTTAAGTATTTGAACTGTGAAGAACGATCACTAGTTAGGTCCTTTCCTCTACACCGTGATGGGAGCCAGGTGAACTTTCATGAACAAAAACTGAAGATTTGATTTTGTTAAATGCAGGAGATAGGTACTAATGACACCTTCTTGACAGGTATTTGGGTCATGATCATTTTGGAGACACCAACTTAGAAATCTCTTACATTTAAATGCACAGGAACTTCTAGTAGGGGGCATTGGACTTCTTTGAGAATATTCACGCAGTCCTCAAGTAAGTGTAGGTGACCATATTGAACGACCTCAGAAGACATACTGTCAAATTCAAGGATTGTTTGAAGATGTATAGTATCTTCTCTTGCATTCTCGACACAAAATTCAGTCTGCACAGTAGTTTCTAGTGTTATTTCTGTGCAGGTGTAGCAGTTCTGGAAACCACAACTGCCTAGGGCACTCTGAAGCAATGTGAATGACTGTGGCATTGAACTGTTTCAGCTTTATCAGCACTGATGGGATCAACAGCAATGGTGGAAAAGAGTAAAGACATCTGTTGGAGCAATTCATCAAACCTGGATCCTGTACTCTTGTGGCGAATCTTGAATATTTTGCGTTTTCACTGGTGCAAAAGGTCTACATGAGGAAAACAATAGAACTAAAAATATCCTGCCGACATCGCTGCTTAATGCCAATTTGAGGTTGTCAACAAAGTATCTGCGTAGCAGATCTACTTGCCAATTTTGGAGACCTTAGATGTCTTGTAAATGAGCTTCCATCCCCTCAAGGATGCATCTATTACAACTGTTTGAGAAGGTAGGTCCCGAGGAAACAGGATTCCTTTTAGGAAATTGGATCTTCTGCACCACCATATGGCCTGGGTGGATAGGGTCAGCTTGTCTTTCCAGTTATCCTTTTACTCAGCCCACTATATTCAATGCACAGC
Organism: Calotriton arnoldi; assembly: GCA_963921515.1. NCBI lineage: Eukaryota > Metazoa > Chordata > Amphibia > Caudata > Salamandridae > Calotriton > Calotriton arnoldi. The sequence goes on from CAWUFW010001391.1 coordinate 974,496, forward strand.
TGGAGACGTCTTATGTGGAGATGCAAATTGAGTACCACATAGCTGCACAAAGCCATTGAACCTAGCATGGATGAGACTTGATGTGCTGTGGTACAAGGTGTTAGCAGCAATTATTTACTTTTCTACAAAATGGGAGATATTCTGCCTTCCGAAGGAGACACTTCTCCCTTTTTTGGAAGTGGTGTTGAAGTCCTGGCGGACTTGTATTGCAAAGAGGAATATTATCAATCAATCATAGACATAAGCAGTGCTGAATTTGAGCCGATGGTTGCCGGTAAGGCCCTCCAGCACTCATTTTGGGGACAGGCACTTATTTTCTTCAAAAAACTTCGATTTAGAGAAACAGAGAGGAAAAAAACGAGGGAAATAATGAGGGAGAAAAAGATGGAAAATCAGTAACAAAGAGAGAAAGCAAGAATGAAAAAGAATCTGCAAGAGTAAGATAAAGAGGCAGGAAGTGTCTGGTGCTGGACTAAAGAAGGAGGTGAAATAAAGACTACACAGCCTTGGTATTTGTCCTCCTATTCGTTAGCACCAGCCGTAGGCTTCTGAACAAAATTAGGACCGGCACTTATTCTTTTAGAAATTAAGCACTGGACATAAGGGTAGATGTAAATCCTTAGCCTGTGAAAATGACACTAGCAAACCATACATATGTATGGATCTGTGGCAGCAGTCTTCCTCCAACAGGAGGGACCCTTCATAAACAGTGAAGGCATTTTGAAGAAAATCCACTAAAAAATTGTAGAAAAAAGGGACGATTCCCAGATGTATTTACAGTCGAATGAAAATGTCAAAAGCTAATTCTGAGGAATTTTTCTAAAAAAAATAGGGTGAAAAAATAACTTAAGGGCGCAGTGACCCTCTTAGCATGAGCAGGAAGAAAATCTGAGGGGTTGAGGTAAACTGCCAGTACAGTGCATGCCTGGAGATAGCTGCTGGCTCTTTAAAGCAGCAGTGACCTTTTTTTAACCTAATGCACTCTTGACCCACCAGTCACCGTTTCCCTGCATTTTTTCTATTTTAATACAAGGGTCTGCAGTGTCCTGTTACAACTGGGATACATTTTTCAACTCGGTGTTGCATTTTAGTTTTTCTCTTGTTTTAAACTGGCTATTCCAGAAAGAAAAAGTCAGCAAAAGCCAATCTGTTTTTTTTTTCCGCAGAGTATTTTTGACGTTTGAAGATTCCACCGTCAGTTCTAGGTGTATTCGTTCTACACCGATGAAAAGAAGTGTTCTGGGGTCCCCTCATGATGGTATGAATATTCTACATATAAGACAATCTGTGAGGATCGTACAATGCAGAGTGGCCATTTCCAGACTCTATGCAACAAGGAAAATTCAAGATTTTGTAGTCTGCCCAGGGTGTCAACAACTGTGTTGTAGTACAGTCAAATCTAGAAGAACACTGCATCTGAAAGATATGGTGATAAAGCGATGAGTGGGGTGGGGTGGGGTAGAAGACGAATCATGGAAGTAAAACTGCCCGAGGTTACTTATTGGGTCAATTCACGCAAGAAGACTCTAATCCGATCCCAGGCCAGCCACTGGCCTCTAACACTGAATCAAGATCCTTTTGCCAACTGCTGTGTATTATACCCTTGCTTTTTACGCCATAATTTAGGGAAGATACTTAAAAATAAATCTCTCAAGAGCTGCTGTAAAGGAATGAAACCAGGTATCACAAAATTTCAGTAAGCAATATGCTAACATTTTGAAAAAAAAGACACTAAAAAAAAACAAACACAAAAACGAAAGTAAATATTAGGAAGTGGGGTCAACCTGATTGAAATAGTAAGAACATTAGATCATAACCACCATTTCAAGAGACAAACTTCGTAAGCCCCCACCATTTGTGCCCTCATTAAACCTCTCAAACGTCATTACGGACAAAAGGAAAACAGCTGTCAAGATATGAATCTCAATAAACTGTCACAAGATCATGCGCTTCACAAACCTATACAATCACACACAAAGTATACTGGTTAAGTGTTCTTACATCAGTGAGCTGCTTACTGCGTGGAGGTGTCACTGCATTTGTTATCTGCTTGCTGGCAGCTTTCAAAGCGGCATCTTTTCTGGCCTGCTCAAGAAGAACCCGCGCCCTCTCCTTCAGCTCTTCTTGTCTTGATAACATTCGCTGCTATAAAACAAAAAGGCAATGACTAAAGCAACTAAAACGGATTCATTTCCTGCAGATTTCACACCAGTAAAAGAGCGTTTAATGTCCCGTACAAGGTAGCGCAGAAGCTGCCTGTTGCAAGAAACACTGCTAGCTTACAGTGGGCTTAGAGACCGCCTATTACTTACCATTGGGTCCCTTCATTGGCATTCTCATGTCTTTGCTTTTTATTCGTTAGAGTATATAGTCTTTCCTTCCTCTTCTTGTGTTTCTTCCTCTCCTGGTGCATGGGACGCATTATTGTGTCCTTCCACTGCTCGCTTTTTCAAGCTCTACTTCTTTGTTTTCAGTTAAGCACTCTACGAGGGTGCATGTATTTTCCAACTGTCTCCCTCATGTGCTTCTCTCCCGTGCTCTATGTTCTTCTCTCACCTGTGTGCTTCTCCCTCACTACTCCCATTGTGACTTTCTCCCTCACTACACCCATGTTGCCTTCTCTCCTATGTGCTTTGTCCCCATATTGCGGTCTTTGTCCCCATGTTGCGGTCTTTCATTAGATCCCCCCCACGCCATTGTTGCTTCCGCTCCTCATCCGATCCTTGTCCTCCGTATTGCTTCACCCCCAGCATTGCTGTCCCAGGCCCACAAAAAAAAACCACTTCCGCACTTTTTTCTTTTTAGTTACCGATCCAACTCAGATCAGTCACTAAAACAAAAAAAACACCTGTGTCATTTTGTAGGCGTGCGCATGCATCGGTGTGCACACCTACATGATGAAGTAGCTGGGCGCGTCAAAAGCTTTTTTTAAAAGTTATTTTGGCCATATGGCACAGCAACAGGGATGCTATGCAAATGGCTAAAACCATTGGCAAAGCCAATAGGTCCCAAAGGCAAGACCTACTGGTTTTTCAAACACTTTTTTACTTCGTTCCTGCCGAGTAAGTGCTTTTCAAGTAGTAATATGTACAGTAACAAACTCCGCTCCACAATGGCAAAGACTTCATTGCGATCTACATTTTGAATCATTTGTCAAGCATGAATTTACAGGCAAATTTGAGTGTGGGGTTCTATACATCTTCGTGAAGTACTGCAGTTTTTATATTGCAATGAAGAAAAAATAGGAAAAGAGGTCAGAGAAGAAAGCCACGAATGGAAAGGAAACTCAGTCTTTAAGCCTTACTCTGTCCCCATAACTGCACTCAGAGAAAAGAAGTGATCCTTGTGAGTATAGGCACGCTCTTGTTGTATAGAACGTGTGGTTGATGTGCTGGTTTTTGGAATGAGGGTGCTGCTTTTGTTGGCTATGGAACAGAGAAAGAAACGATTGCCACCCATTTGATCATATTACGATCATTATCATGGTCTCCGGAACAATAATATGGAGTGAAATGCAGTCCATAACTGTCAATATACAATTGGCTGGGTTATTGATGTCCACCAACTAGTCTGGCCCTGTGCTCTGACACTCGCCTTTTCCCTTCTCCTCCTCTATAGCAGCATGCCCCCTCTATTATCATCAACATCATCGCTCTCCATCCAAAATGCAAAAGACAGGGTCAGCATCTGCCTTAAACTATCAGTCTGGATGTGCCCAGTTACGTGCTTTGCGTCGGCAAACTAAGAAGAGGACAATGAGTAAGAACCAATGATAGCAGAGGAGGGCCTTCCTGCCGGGCCACTTAGACCAAATAACTCTGAGGTGGGCACAAGACTGATGATGGTACTGGATGGATGCCCCTGCAGTGCTTGAAAAATCAAAATGGCCAAATTATGATTACAAGAGTAGGATAAGAAACTCGATAACAAGCATTAAAACGCAGAGTGCGAAGGTATTCCCTAAAGAACGATTAAATAACTGACACCTTGCTGAAAGCATGCACCAATTATCATCCAAAAAAGAATTCATTTCCACCTTCCTGCTGACTTCATGGGTCTTCACACCCTTCGGAAAGAGTCACATGACTGACTAATTCAAATCATAAGTACAATTATTTGAGATTTGCCCCCTGGCCCTCAAAGGCATGCTGCTTGTGGGCTCCTCTTTTGACCTTGCCTCCAGGTATGTGGTCCTGCCCTTCATCAGAGGTAAAATTTTGCTTTTTCCGCCTGACAATTATGGACAAGATTCCCTTTGCACTCTCCTTTGTGGTCCACTCTGCTACTCGCCCCACTCCTATCTGGCGTTGGCGAAAGCCAAAATCTTCGGAACCTCAGTAAAGTGGTTTCTAAGATGGTCAGACAGGTTTGGGACTGCCATCTGTGCCATGTCCCATAGGGCATGTTTAGAACTCCCCAATAAGTGCACCGTATTAAAGGAGCAAGTGCCAGACTGCCGGCAGAAAATAACTTCTTACCCAGTACCTCCAGTTTTTTTGACTCTCTGTTCTAGGAGTGGAGTGATCTTCAAAAGTTCTGGTTCTGAAGACAACTCCACAGGCGTCAGAGAGCAGCATGGTGACTTGCTCTTAGAAAGGGAGTGGTACTTTGATGAAAAATCCCAATGCCTTTTCTTCTTCTTGTGTCTTCCCCCCGTTATCCTTCAAAGATTTAAAGGAAGGAGACGATGAGGACTGAGTCCTAGATTTGGAACCTAAATGGTTTCGAGCCCAACACTCGTCACAGACTTGGGCCATGAAATTCTTGGCCTTGTGTTCTTGGAAGGCCTTGAGATTCATGCAGTGACAGAGCTCGCAGGAAGCAGAGTCATGCTTACGTAAAGTCCCTAAGGTCTGATTCCATCTTAGTTCACAGAGGCCATCATCTTCTTTAACTCAGACAATGGAAGCCGCCATATTCCCTGATTTATGTAGAATCAGTGCCATGTCTGCCTTTTAACGCAGATGTTGCCAGACCGTATCTTTCTAGGAACTGTGATAGTGTCAAGTTCTTTGATTAATGACATAGTTACAACATCTAAAGCGACATCCATCTGGGTCAAATGTCTACTCCTCATCATGTGAAGGTTAAATAGAACACATACAGACATATAACCAAAATAATGTGGTCTGAATTGAAGTCCTTTTGCCTTATATGTGCAAAAGTAAATGTCCGGGATGCATACCTTAATGCACATAATCTATATCAGACATTCCTAAACTTATGTCAGAAATTCCAATTTCTGATAAGGTTTAGATTATAAGGATTGCCACTTGACCATTTGTCAGGAGAAGTTCTTCGTCCAGGTTATCGCCCGTGATTCTGTCATAGACGGTCAAAGCTGCTGCCAGCGCACTTCGTAAACGAAACATCCCGCCTGAAAACTAAAGCACGCTGATTTTTTTTTTTTTAACATATTTTATTGGGTTGTGGTGCGGTACACCTTCTCATGTTGTCGACACTTAAGATTACATATCTCATGTTACATGCCTGACTATTGTTGTGTTACATTTTGTTTTCCTTGATAGCCCAGTTATTGTCTTGGCATCTCCAAGCTGTTTGAGTTCATTCAAACTCCCTTCCTCCAACTCCCCCCAACTCCCTCCCCAACTCTCCCCCCTCCCTCGCACTGCAGGCCGTCACAAGTCTTGCCTTCCACTATGGGCCGCTTTTACTTTAATAATCGGTAGCGGGCTGTGTAATCTTCATATCTGCACCTCCTAGACATACTTGATCTAGCCCGCTTTTCTAATTCTGTAGGGCATGTTCCTCGGGTCCCAGCCCTGGGCCAGGCTCAGGGTCCTGTCTCTGGGGGCTCCCCTGTCTGGACCCCGCCATTTGGGAGGAGTTGCCAGACTCTTGGCCAGTATGCTTCATCTCCTCCACCAGTATCTCCCATGCTTGGGCCCTCTATATTCTGCCTATGCCGCGTCTCGCGTTTCTCATCAGGACCCTGCTCTCGCAGCCCGCCCATAGTTCCAGCTCCCGCCTCCACCTAGTGAAGCTAGGGCCCTCTGGTGCCTTCCACCTGCTGGTGATTTCCCGTTTGGCTAATATGAAAGCCAGGTCTTGGAATCTGGCCGTTACTTTGGTCTTAGCCGTGTGTGAGAACATATTGAGCAGACAGTGTGCCGGCGTACAGGGTACTATTTTTTCAGTGATTCGGGCCGTCTCCCTTGTGACCTCCTGCCAGTAATGGGCCAATGCCCGGCAGTTCCACATCATGTGAATGAAGTTCGCGCCTGCTTCTCTACATCTAGGGCACTCCGCGTCCTCCCTGTGGAAGTACCGGTTTATTCGTTCCGTGGTAATGTATGCTTGATGTAACGTGTAGAAGCTTATGAGCCTGAATCGTGTGTTCCGAGATACCCGTGGAGCCCTTTGCAGTGTATTTTCCCAGTCCTTGTCCTCCATGGGGCGCCCTATGTCCTCCGCCCAACGGTTCCTTAACCCCTCTAGGGGTCTAAATGAGTCTCTTCCGATCGCCCTGTACAGACAGGTGATTGCCTTAATAACCCCTCCGGCTATTCCAATATATTCGCATGTGGCGTGTTGTGGTGGTTCTACTGTGGCCATCTGCCTGTGCCGTCTCATCGCCCCTGTGACTGCTCTGTGTAGCAGAAAGTGGCCCTGCGGGACATCCCAGTCAGCTCTGAAGTCTTCGAATGGGAGTAGTTCTCCATCCCTATAGAGGTCCCCTATCTTAGTCGCCCCTGCCTGTACCCAGTCTATGCCTCCCCATTGTCCCCCGTGCGGCAGTGCTCTGAGCACCAACAGCGGGAGTTCCGGCGAATATGGGTATTTCGTCTGGGTCTTTTGGAGGCACCTATTCCAACACCTCTGTATCACTCTATGCTCGCTGGTGCATATGTGGTGTGGCTTTGCAGTCCTTAGTAGTGTTCGGAGCAGCTCCTCTCTCCCCGGGGTAAAGGGATGCACCCCCCTGTCTGGCATGAGCCTCCCTGCTACCCATTGTGTGAATCTCTGCAGTTGCCCCACCAAGTAGTACGCTTCCAAGTCCGGGTCGCCATCCCTCCCTCTATCAATGGCCTCTTTAGTGTGGCTTAGGCCACTCGCCGCCTCCCAACGGTTCCTTAACCCCTCTAGGGGTCTAAATGAGTCTCTTCCGATCGCCCTGTACAGACAGATGATTGCCTTAATAACCCCTCCGGCTATTCCAATATATTCGCATGTGGCGTGTTGTGGTGGTTCTACTGTGGCCATCTGCCTGTGCCGTCTCATCGCCCCTGTGACTGCTCTGTGTAGCAGAAAGTGGCCCTGCGGGACATCCCAGTCAGCTCTGAAGTCTTCGAATGGGAGTAGTTCTCCATCCCTATAGAGGTCCCCTATTTTAGTCGCCCCTGCCTGTACCCAGTCTATGCCTCCCCATTGTCCCCCGTGCGGCAGTGCTCTGAGCACCAACAGCGGGAGTTCCGGCGAATATGGGTATTTCGTCTGGGTCTTTTGGAGGCACCTATACCAACACCTCTGTATCACTCTATGCTCGCTGGTGCATATGTGGTGTGGCTTTGCAGTCCTTAGTAGTGTTCGGAGCAGCTCCTCTCTCCCCGGGGTAAATGGATGCACCCCCCTGTCTGGCATGAGCCTCCCTGCTACCCATTGTGTGAATCTCTGCAGTTGCCCCACCAAGTAGTACGCTTCCAAGTCCGGGTCGCCATCCCTCCCTCTATCAATGGCCTCTTTAGTGTGGCTAAGGCCACTCGCCGCCTCCCAGATCCCCAGATGAATGCCAAGAGACATGAGTCCAGCTCCCGGAACCACGCCCTGGGTATCCACACAGGCAGTGTTACAAAGAAGTACAGCAGTCGGGGAAGGGCCACCATTTTTAACAAAGCGATCCTTCCCGCCACCGAGATGGGGGGTCCCCCCCAAAATCTCATATCTTTTAGGGACCTTAGCGCCCCCCCTAGGTTTCCCTCCTGCACATCTTGGAGCGAGTGGCAAATTTTTACTCCCAGGTATCAAGAGCAGCGAGGTTCCCACCTCAGGTCCCCAGCCCCATGGGTGGTTGTTGATCTGCCATCATAGGGAACAGTCTGGACTTCTGCCAGTTCACCTCTAGGCCCGAGAGAGCCCCAAACTCCTCCATCATATTCCTAGCCCCTCGCAGGTCTTCCCCTGGGTTTTTCAAGAACAGCAGGAGGTAATCCGCGTATAGTGCTATATGGTGTACCTGGCCCTCCAGGTGCAGACCCCTATATCTGTTTCCCATCCTCGCCACGCAGGCCAATGGCTCCACCGCCAGGGCGAACAACAAGGGAGAGAGGGGACACCCCTGGCGAGTGCCCCTCTCCACCCGATACTGCTCTGAGATCGTGCGGCCAGTGCGCACCCTTGCCGTCGGACCTGTCCCATTCCCATCCTTTCCAGCAAGGCGTAGAGAAACTCCCATTCCAGGCTGTCAAAGGCTTTTTCTATATCAATGATGAATATCATTCCCTCCCGCTCTGCTCTGCCCCCCAGGTCTAGGATTGAGAGGAGTCGCCTTATATTCTGGGTTGTATTTCTGCCCGGTATGAACCCAGCCTGATCGGAATGGACCAGGGAGGTCATGTGCGGGAGCAATCTGGACGCCAGTATTTTACTTAGAATTTTAAAGTTGAGATGGAGCATCGACAAGGGCCTGTAAGCCGTGCAGTTGAGAGGGGACTTATCCGGTTTTAGGAGCGGGATCACAACTGCCTCCCAAGTAGTCTGTGGGAGGATTCCCTCCTCCCTTGCCGCCTTGTATAGTTCTACCAATCTGGGGGCCAAATCCTCCACGTAGGTGGCGTAGAATTCCGTAGGGAATCCATCTGTTCCTGGGGATTTGCCCCTCGCCAGGCCCTTGACAGCCACCCTGATCTCGCATTCCCCCCCCAGCTGGTTTGCATCTTCCTCAGATATAGTGGAGAGGGGAATCGCCTCTAAGTATTCCCCTATCTCCCCCTCCCCTCGGGCCCAGAGCTCTTGTATAAGCGTTTGTAGTAATCGAGGAACCTGTTATTTATGTCTGCCTGCTTGTATAGGAGGTGGCCCATTGGGTCAGCTAACTCTACGATGGTGTTCCCTCTACGAGAAGGGTTGGCCAGCCATGCCAGCAGTGTGCCCGCTCTGTCCCTTTCCGCATGTGTCCGATCCATGTACTTTTTGTGATCGAAGCATCTTAAGCGCTCCTCCTGAACCGCCACTTCCTCTTCTGCCTCCAGTAGCTCCTGGTGGAGCTCCGGGTGCTCTGGGCGCATCACCTTTAGCTCTCTAAGCGCATGGTCAGCTTTTTCTATGTCCCTGAGCAGTGTCCGTCTCACCCCAATTGACGTTGCCATGCATCTCCCCCTTAGTACTGCCTTGAAGGCCTCCCACTCCACCAGTCTGGAGTCCGTGGAGTGGGTGTTATCGGTGAAGTAAGAGGCGATATGACCCCTGATCTCCTGTTGGAATACCTGGTCTTCGAGCGCCTCTGGTCTAAGTCGCCATGTTGGGATGGGCTGGAGCAGGGCCCCCAACTGTAACCTCACGAGGAGGGGATTGTGATCCGATATAGTGCGATTCAAGTACTCCGCCCCTCACATCACAGTGTGCATGTCCGGAGTGCAAAGGACCGTGTCAAGCCTTACATGGAGCTCATGTGCATGTGAAAGTTGGGAGTACTCTTTATCCAGCGGGTGCGTGCGTCTCCAGGTATCAATCAGTCCCCACCTGGCCTGCCAATTCCGAAAGCCCCTGGCCGTTCTATGCACAGGAGAGTCACAAAGAGGAGGGTGAGAGCGGTCCAAGTCCAGATCTGCTACACAGTTGAAGTCTCCTCCTATAATGACTGAGCCCACCATATGAGGTGCCAATACCCCACTCATCTTTTCCAGGAAGGCCGCCTGGTCTGTATTCGGCCCACAGAGGTTTATCAGTGTAATCTCTTGTCCGTCCTGTGACTATAAGGTACCTGCCCTCCGGGTCAGCTTTGTGTCCTGTGTGCTGAAAGGTGACCCCCGCCCTTATCCAAATTAGTACTCCCCTTGCGAACGCTGAGAACGAGGTGTAATACGCCTGGCCCCTCCTGTAGCGATGCCCCCTCGGAAGCCATTGTGTGTGTTTCTTGCAGCATGGCGATGTGTACTCCCAGTCTACTAAGGTAGGAGAAGATTTTATGTCGCCTATGCATAGAGTGCATGCCTCTTAATTCCAGGATATCAGATTATACGTTACTCTATCCCCCATCTCTCATTAGATGTCTTGTTCCTCTCCTGGCCCCAGGGCCGGGATCCCCTAGTAGTCGGATTCGGCAAGCATGCCCTATGTGGATTCTTACTAGTCCCATTTCTAATGGCCTGCAGTGCCCCCAACTTAAAACTCTAGAATAACCCCAACACCCCCTCCCCAGGACAAGTGAGGTTCTCTCCCCCATCCAAACTATGCACTCAAGTGCAACTTTTAAGAAGTGTCCAAAGTTCCGGTAGTGACGGGTCTGGCGCCTGCTTGGGAAGGAGCCATCCTCCCCCGCTCCCTCCCCCCCCCCCCGGGTCTCCCCCACCCCAGTGGTTGTAGGTTTGAGTCAGCAGAGCGTGCTCATGGGTTCTCCCCGCCCTTCAGTGCGCCTGAGCAGTGTGCTGGGTCGCCCCTCCTGTGCGTCAGTTTTTGCCAGAATATACTTGCGTGTCGCTCTGCGGCTTCATATGATGTCATCTGCTGATCTGGGGGTAACGTGCGGGAGTTCCTGACTTGATTCCCCCACTGTGCTTGTGCTGTGCTCAGAGTCCGAGTCTCTTAGGTCTTCTCCGGACGCTGCAGCTACATCCCGCCGTCCTTGGGCACTGAGGGATGCAATCGCCGCCACCGCACTGTCTCTCTCCCTCTGCGTTTCCTCCGCCGTGGGCTGGCTCGCCGGTTTCCCCCCCGTTTCCTCCAGGTCAGGCCCTGCTTCTGTCCTGTCCCTCCTGCCTCTGGTCTCCGTTTCCCTGCGGGCTGTGTTGGTCGATCCATTCCCATACCTCCTGTGGCGTAGTGAAGAACTTGGTCCCGCCTGCTATCGACAGCCTTAGCTTGGCCGGGAACACCATCGAGTATTGGATGTTCAGTTGTCTCAGCTTTCGCTTGGCAGCTACAAATGATGCCCTCTGTCTCTGGACCTCCCGGGAAAAGTCTGGGAAGATCCTGACTATGCTGTTCACCACCTTTAGCTGGCCTTTCTGCCGGGCCTGTCTCAGTACATGATCCCTGTCCTGGTAAAATAATAACTGTGCTACTACCGGCCTCAGCGGTCGTCCCGGTGGAGGTGCTCTTGCCGGGACCCTGTGCGCTCGCTCCAGCGCAAAATATTGGGACAGCCCCTCCTCTGCCACTTCGGTGCGGATCCATTGTTCTAAGTAGGCCACCATGTTGTTTCCTTCCACTTTCTCCGGAAGGCCTACTATGCGTAGATTGTTACGCCATGCTCTGTTTTCGGCGTCCTCCGCTCTGATGTCCAGCACTTGTACTCTTTTCTCCATGTCGGAGAGCCTTTGGTTGGCTGTGGTCATCTAGGGTTTCAGTTCCCACACTTCTCCCTCCGTTGTTGAGACCAAGTCTGCAAGTTTTTGGTGGTCCGCTCTCAGTAAGCCCAAGTCTTCTCTGAGGGTATCAATTTTGGTCTCCACCGCTGTCCTTGATGTCTCTATGGCCCTGAGGATGTCCGATAATGAAGGGTCTTCCGGCGTCTCTTTCACCGTGCTTCGGCTCGTTGTCCCTCCTCTCCCGGCAGCTCTTGCTGATCCTGATCTCTTCGTTTGGTGGGTTTCCCCATAGTGAGTGCCTCCCCGCGACGAGAGCTGCGCTGCGTGCTTCTTTTATGTTCCCTCCGGTTGCTCTCTTCAGGCCGTGACTCGGGTTCCGGCGCTCCCCAAACCCTGGTTGGGCCCGAGCGATCAAGCCCAGGGATGCGTTCTTAGTTGAGTATGGACTTGTCCCGCTTGGATTCTTTTGTTCTCCGGCCACTATATACTCTGAGCGGAGGGCACAGTGTCTGGTTTGGATTAGGGTCAGCTAGGGGATGAACCCCAGATAGTCTCAGCTCCTTGAGCCCTCTTGCACCTTCTCGGTCGCCCCTATGCAGTAGTTTCAGGTCCCTGGAGTGCTTCTCGTGGGCCTGCCTTGTTCCGACGCTTTCACTGCCCTCTCCGCGGGCCTTCGCTCTCTCAGCCCCGGTTCTTACAGTCCTCGGTCGGTCCTCCCCTCCCCTCCTCCTGTCCCCAGCTGGCGAATCCCGGCCTGCTCACCGCTTTATGCCGGTTGTCGCTGTTTCTGCGCTGGGCTGGGGAGCTAGAGGTCACCGTCAGCCGCGGACCGGGCTCTCCTATAATGTCTCTCCAATTGTTTCGGTGGGGTAATATGTTGCGCCCTGCTCCAGGTGTCTCATGCTCTTTGGTGGCTCACTGCAGGATGGTCACTGGGCCCCTCTGCTGGGTGTGGTGGTGGTACGGAGATCTGCACTCTGGCAGCGCTGCTCTTCTGGCGCTTCAGCCTCCCGTGCACGCTCTGCCCTGTTCACTCCACTCAGTAGGGTGACTTTGTGTTGCGTGTGCTCGCAGTAGGGGCCCCACACATCGGCTCTAGAGCTCGCCGATCGCGCACTACCCCCTCAGGCCTCCTTTCCGTAGAGCTCACTGGCCCGGAGGTCAGGGTCCCACCAACATGTTCCTTGAAATGCTCTCCCTCCGGTGCGGTGCTCACTGTGCTGCGGTACTCCCCGCGTCCGGCCCCCTGTTACCGCCCGCCGCCGGGCCTCAGCTCGCCGCAGTTTGGCCTTTTCTTCTTGCTGCAGGGACTCACCGGCGGGTGTCGTGGCCTGTTCCTCTCCCCCGAGGCCGCGGCCGAATTCAGCCCAGCTCCGCAGTCGCCATTTTGGTAGTCCACTCCCGCAGGTCCGTCTCCCGCAGCATCACGGGTCGCTCCCGCTCCTCTCCCCCGATCAAGCTGCTGGGCTCAGTGTGTCTCACACACTCTCCCTGCGGGGGCGCAACGGTGGACGCTATTGGCTGCCTTTGCCCCGAGGATCTCTACCTATCTCAGCTCGGCGCCGCAGGCGCCATTTTCTTCTTGCCTCGCAGACTCGTCGCCGGGAACCCCACAATTCGCTTCGTCTGCGTAGCGCAGAGTCGGGCGGCAGGCCGTTCACTTGTCCCTCGTGTCAGGAGCCTGGGGGGGTCCTTTGTTCACCTCTGGGCCCCCCACGAGCTTCAGGATGGCACTAGATGGGGGATTGCCAGCGGGAGCTCGGATCTAAGCTTCCTCCGCCATCGGCGCCAAGCCACGCCCCTCAAGACTAAAGCACGATGATAAAGCAAAGTCCTGGAGGAAGACCAACTGACTGCTACAGCAGTGGGTGTTTGCCCTATGCTGGGAACACTGTCTTCACGCCTCCACTGACAAAGACAGGCTTTGTTGTCAACAGGGTATGCAGTGCGTCTCTTCTCCCTAAGAAACTCTAGATTGCAATTTGCTCTGCCTTTCATACTCTCATAGAAGTAGATGTTAGGTTTTACATAATATGTAAATAACATTTTAATAATGCTGTAAATGTTAATTTTATTCTCGTTATTTGTAATGTGTCTTGTTACTGTTTTTATAATACTCTGCATAGTTGTTTTAGATGTACTGAGAAACAAATTGTCCCTGTAGTACTAAATACTTTTAATGTAGAAGTGTTCATTCTTCTTAGTACAGTGTGTGTAATACTGTGAATAGCGAAATAAGGTTTGTTGCTGTTTCCTCAGTGCTCCTGATCCCTCTATGGGATTGTTAGTAATCCAAAAGCAATACTTCTATGTCAATTACACATTTAATAGTGCTTTTTTCAGGACTTTAATAACTGTCATAAACGCATGCAATAATGCCTTGACCACAGGCAAAACTCATGGGGGTCAGTGATGAAAATATGCTTTTGTGACAGGGCTTACAACCTGACTTTTAGAGGGAGACATTTCCAAAGCACTGCACAAATCCGAAATTGTAAGAAGAATTTCTCTGACGAGAAAGTTTCAAAAATGAAGAAAGAAAGCTCAGATCTGTGTCGAAGATCGTGGAAAAAAGGGAACTTGTGCTAGTGTAAAAGTGTGGACACTTTATGGCTTTAGGAACATTGCAATGGTGTCACTTTTGGTGCAGAGTTGGAACCGGAGTCACCACTGGCGAAAGAAAGCTATGGGAAAGTAGCTTGATCCTGCCTGGGGATAGTCAACTGGTGAGGATTTACAAGTAGAAGTATCCATGAGAAACCTGTATTAGTACTGATGCCAGTTGTAAAAGGATTTGATCCCATCTTGCTGCCAACAATGAAGAGTGCTTTGTAACTCTGGCAAACGTGGAATGGATGCCACTATCCTAAGTTACATAAATAACATCTGGCTAAAACGTGCAACTCACCTCCACAGACTGAGCATTAAAATCTTTCACAAAACGTACTAGTCAGAAAGAAGGCAACCTTTGAGTAGGCAGAGCTAGAGAGAAACATTACGGTAAATCTTCCTGTAGTTAAAAAAGCACCTCAAGTAAAAACTGCACGGCAGATGAATTACAGGTTGCGAAAGCAGAAAAACAGTATGAGCTCTGGATGTATGGTCACAGAGAAAGCAGGTTGAGTGGGAAGATTTACTCTTTCTTTGTATTTTGCTCTACACTAGTATGGCAATGTGATGGAGTTCAAGATACCAGGGGGCATTGAATAAATAGCTTTAACAGTCATGAGAGGAGGCAAGCAAGAAAAGCAATGCACTCATGTACTGGTATGCAAGTACTGTTTTTCATGTAACATGCATCTAGCTAGGGTGCAAAAGATGGCTATATAATAATGAGGAGATAGGAGATGATTCAAGATTGCGTAGATCACGTGATAGTTTACACATTTGAATTATATTACATTTCAAACAATGATAGTTTAGACACAGTGAGAAAAAGTGATGTGCCAAGAATTACAAGATTTTCAGACAAGTGCGAAACCCAGGCCCAGGGGTTCCAAAGTCAGAAACTAGCCAGTGGGCAACATATCCTCCTTTGGATATTTAACATGGCCATCTTTTCCAGATGCTGACTAAATGAATGTAAGTTTTGTGGATGGCAACGATATAAAAGGTCAGGAAAGAGTAACGCTGTGTTATACTGTGAATTACAGAACAAATGGTTTTAGTCTGTAGGAAACAATGGGGCTTACCAAAAAAATACAGAGAAACAATAGAAGAAAGCCATAAACTAATAATTTTAAAATAGGAACAATCTGCAGTAAGTGTCAGAGGAAATGCTACAAGGCTCTCCCTGCATGTGAGGAGCCGACATTGGTGAAGTACACTTTGATCATGGGGGTAAAGGGAGCCTTGTTGGTGGAGGACCCTTTGATTATTGAGGGGGTGCAAATGGTCTCCATCCTGCAGGTGGCGGGGGCCTTTGTTGATGTATCCAACCACCTTTAAAAGGTGGGTTCCAAGAGTTAGCAGCCTCTTTTTGTTGGTTCGCTGTGTAATCCCCGCCAGCTGTCTGCTGGGGCAATTTTGTAGAGGCAAGCATCTCTTCCAAATCTTACAGCTTCGGGCATCTGAATTGGGGGAATTCGGCCAGGGTTGTTTTTCGGACAAAAAGTCTGATCATGCATTTTGTTGCTTATATTTTCTGAGATTTGTCTGATTGATGTTTCTTTGTTTTAAGGGCATAATTACCTTTTAGTTTGTTGTTTATCACAATTTCATTCCCATATAGTATTTGATTGTTCACTTGCAATGAAACTTTTTCAATTTTTATTATTTACCTTAAGCCTTGCAGGCCTGTTCTTGTGAATTTGCATAATCTTGTGGGGCTACTATCATGACTCCAAAGGCAGTTAATAGGACGTCAGGGCTCGCCAGCAGGGACGAGGATTTGACCAGGGACATGGGGAGGCTTGACTCCATAGAGGAGTTACTCTCCCTATTGCGCCTGTGTTTAGTACCATTTGGGGAGGTAGGGCGGGGGGCAGGGGATGCTCAGTTGGCTCCATTCGATATATATCCAAGAAAGGGGTTCCGCCCCATCCAAGATGGTTAAAAAAATCGGGATGTGGGAAGAGGGGTTTTGCTGAGGATAGGTCTGAGTGGACTGAGGGGGGCTTTCGCCAATCTGGCTGATCTGTAACCTGCAAAGCTAACACAAGTAGCAGTTACTGCCCTATGACTGAAGGCTACCACAGTAACAGAAGGATGCAATTCCTGTTGCAACCAAGAGGATCTCAGGGTATGGTTACTCGTGTGGGATTGATTAACCCACTGGGAAGAGTGGGGGGCAGCCAGGCAAGATCCAAGGTGATCTGATCTCTAGTTTGGCCAACGTAATGCTTTGGTTGTTTAAGGTGGGAGAGTTTATCTGCCTCTGTGTCTAGTGATCTAGCACCAAGTGGGTCTGAAGAAGACCCTCTTGCAAAAGCCAAGACCCTCTTGCGAAAGCCAAGAGATTAGTGTCTTTATTGGAAGGAGGCCCCTTAGCAGTGGGTCCCAGAAGTCACTGCCCTGTGTCTTCTATAAGGTGGTCAAATTCCAGGTGACAAAGCGCTTTTCACTTAGAGGGAGAGTTTCCAGGGTCTGTGGGCCCAATCTCTATTTCCTGCACCCTTAGGCATTCATGTGAGAGGTGGTATGCTCGCCCTTTCTTCTGGGAGTCGACATTCAGTGCAAGCCCCTGTGATCAAATCAGTAGCTCCCCTCCCCCCACCCCCCTCTTTCAGGTTGTACCCCTTCTTTGGCAGAAGAAAGCTGTTAAAAGTGACAGCAAAAAAGGTGAACTGGGTGTGGTTATGGGACAGCTACGTAGTTATGTCATGTCCCCCAGGGGGCATTTGAGGTCACACCTATCTGTGTTTTTAAAGAAGAATATCGGTTAGGGTTCCTGTGTTGAGATATTTGATTTAACTGTGTACACACTGGTGGACGAGGATGATAAAAATAATAAGAAGACCTGCTCAAGCCCAAATTGGCCCTGTAAATGTAAGCATAAGTGCTCCTTCTGTGGACTGCCTGAAATCAAATGCTCCAAGAAGGAAAAGGACATGGAATTTCAGAAACCGTGAGTTAGGCCACAGTAAGGGAAAAAACCTCCCTCTACAGTCCATTTACAGGCAAGGATTCCTTGGCTCAGTCTGTGCCCTGACCTCCTGACTGCTCAGCAACTGCATGCCAGTGCAAAGAGTGAAGCATTGGGTGGAAACCAGCAGTCATAGTGTTCTACAATTGATGTAGGAAGATATAAGACAGAGAAGAAAAAGGTCCAGGCAGAGTTGCTTGCCCTTTCGTTCAAGAACCTTTTGAGAATTGTGTTTGTTCACGACTCGGCTGGGGTGGCCCCATAAAAGGAACAAGGATAATTCTGTCAGATACATAACCACTTGGCTCCTAAGACAAGTCTGTTAATGATGTGATTGACCCTTGTGTTCAGTGAACTATGCGTCTTTAGAGCTGGCTAATTTTATGCTCAGATCGTTGGGCCCCGAGCCTCTTCTGACCAAAGCTACTTTTCATATTTTATGTGCAACACTGGTTCTCATGGGTATCATTAAAAAAATGCATAATTACTTAGAGGCAAAATAACCACATGCAATCAATGCATTATAATGAGAATGAATTTGCAAATTCCACCACCAGCTAGTTGAGAACAATTTTATATAATTGGTTGTATCAAAACATAAATAAAAAAACAAAGAAAAACAGTCAAGCTAGTGCAATGTGACCCCAGTGTGAAGCCCAACACACAATACACAAAAATGTGAAAAAATACAACAGGGCTAATCAATTGGTAGGAAACGACCACAAAAAATTCTCAATTCAGTCCTTTAGATAATAGTTCCTAAATTGGTTTGTTTATGACTTCTATTTATCGACGATGTTTTGATCCACACTAGATATAAGGGTCACATCAAGATGAATGGTAATATGGGAACATCTGAATGATCCTAAAATAGGACAACTTCGGCATGGATAAAACCAAAACCAACACCACCTCATGACTAGGTGAAGTAAGCAAAATGTGTACTTACAGTGGGGGAACAAACCCCAGAAAGTACCAAAGTAAATAGGGTAATGGAATGTACACGGGGCTGCAGCGGGCAATGAAACTGCCATGTATAGATGCCTTCTACAATTATGAGGCGCACTTATTGTTGTTTTGGGGTTTTATCCATGCACAAGTTGTCCTATTTTAGGATCATTCAGATGTCTCCATATTTTATTCGTCCTGATGAGACCCTTGTTTCTAGTATGGGTTGAAACGTTGTCGAAAAACAGAAGTAACAAACAAACCAATTTAGGAACTATTATCTAAAGGACTGAATTAAGAATTTATTTGCAGGTTGTTTGTTACCAATTGATTAGCCCTATTGTATTTTCTCACATTTATGTATATTGTTGTGTGTTGGGTTTCATAGTGGGGTCACATTGCACTTTCTTGACTGTTTTTCTTTGATTTTTTTATTTATGTTTTGATACAACCAATTATATAAAATTGTTCTCAACTAGCTGGTGGTGGAATTTGCAAATTCATTCTCATTATAAGGCATTGATAGCATGTGGTTATTTTGCCTCTAACTAATTGTTCGTTTTTTTGAATGATACTAATGAGAACCAGTGTTGTACATAAAAAGCGATTTACCCCAGTCCCCATGGTCAAAGGATTGCTCTTGTAGCATATTGAATGCAAAATCACTTTTCAGGCTCCTTGCAGTTCCCCCAGATGATTTTCACCTTCTAGGTTTTCAGTTTGAGGGTGCTTTTTATTTTGACAAATGTGTGGCTATAGGGTTTGCAGTTTCTTGTGGTTATTTAGAAACGTTTAGTGCTTTTTTGAGTGGGTTTTCACGTATGACTGATTCAAAGTTGTTTTTGCACTACAAAGATGATGTGTTCCAGAGTCCACCTACTTAGAGACATTGCTAGCAGTCCCTATCAACATTTATGGATTTACTGTCTAAATTATGATTTCCCTTGGCAAAAGATAGGACCAGTGGCTCTGCAACAAAGATGATTTTCCATGGTATTTGGGGGAACATTAATATTCATCATGAATTGTAACTTGTTTATTAGTAAAGTCCTTGTTTGCCATTCATTACCTTTCCGGATTTGCAAAATAAGGTCTTATTAATACATAGTAAGTCAAAAAAAAAAAAAATGTAAGTCCGTTTTTATATAGCGCAGCTACTCACCCTTACGGGTCTCAAGGCGCTGGGGGCCGTCGTGGAAATTAAGTGAGCTATTGCCCAGAGTCACATGGTGCTGAGCTGAGCTGCCGCCGGAGCCGGGGATCGAACCGTGAACCCTGTGCTCCGAAGTCAGCTGCCCTGGCCGCTGCACCACACCTCTCCATAGGACTAACATGTTTATCTCTAACCAAACAATTCTGTCTCAGGTCGGTTCTTGTGCTGGTGGTCTCTTGCTTGGGCCCCAAAGGGGCATCTCTCGGTCCCCACCTTAGATCAACAAGGACGTATTGCAGAGACCTTAAATAAACATGGCAGATGACAAAAACACATGTTCACTTATCTGACTGAGTGAAATAAACTCTTTGGGGCGGGAATAACGCATATTTATGCCAGGATGTGTATATCTGTATCTTGAAGATACAGCTGGTGTCAGAGTGGTTAATTGCATTAGATAAACAGTTAACCTGATGTCCCTAAATAGATGCAATCTTGCACAAACAACTAAATATTGCTACATTTGCCCAGAGCGTTAACAGCAGTTAACACGCTCAGTACAGGACATTAATTGCTCAAATGCAATTAAAGGCCCGAAGGGCAAATGCATAATGAGAGGGCAGATAAAATAGGAGCTGTTAATGCCTGACAGCATGTTGCCAATAAGACTATTAGCATGCATAACCATCATCTCAAATAAAACATGTAAATAATCATAGCTATTGTCTCCATTTCTTTCATGACTGACAGTGAACCTAGAATGTGGGCAAACACCAGCAATGAGGGCCAGCATTCCAAGTATACTAATTGGCTGAGCCAATCTCAGCATGCGACGCAGGATACTATTGGAGATTAACAGCATTCTATTATGGATTGAATATTGGTTAACAGCTATCTATAGTCCTTGTGTTAATTTAAGGATATCAAGTAAGTGTCTAAACACAAGTTTTGCAATGTCACCTTTTTAACACTTTGACACCAACAGCATTACTTTTACGTACAGAAAACTAACAAATGAACAGAGTCTGCTCCATGAATGAACAAAAGCAAAATATTATAGAATACCTAGAAACTGGATTCCCCTAAATATATCAGCGCACAAGATTGCCATATGTTGCACTGAGTAATTTAAATGACCACTCATGGACACAAAACAAAGTGAGCATGCAAAGAAAAGAAATAAAGGACTCTAGGGATTCTGTAAATTCGGCTGTGATACAATACGGTTAACAAGGCTGACACAAGCTCTAGGGATACCACTAACTGATGGTTCTTCAAAGCATAGAGCATCACCTAAGGTCTTACCTGTGTAGATTCTGCAGGTTCCTCTACATGGTTAACATCAGGTCTAGTGTTCGGATCAGGAAGAGACTCTGTCTGTCGCAGGGAGGCACGTTTTTTCTTAGCAAGATCTGCATCCCTGTTGTAAGAGTACCCAAGTTTGCAAGTGGGAGACAGGCTTGGCTTGATGACCTGCAAGCCAGCTTGCGGACTCCAATCCTCCATTGGGCTTACAGTACTTTGCATTTTCTGCTCTAATAAGCCACTAGACTGGCACAACGTTTTGGGCCTCTGATCGTTCATGTTCTCGCACAAAGCTGTAGAAGATGCCTCCTCTTCAGTATCACTAGCAAGTGCCAAGTCATTAAAGTGAAAAGTGTCCGCTTTCAAAAGTTTCTTTCTGCCCTGCAGAGGTTGAGCTTGTGATTGTGCCACTTCTGTGCTGTCACTCGCCCTAGCTTCTTGGGATCCAGAAGTCCTACATGTACTTTGTACTGATATTGGTGGGCCGCTGTCACGGTTAGTCCTGCCAACAGAAGAGGAGGCCATGCTCGAGTTTAGTTGATCATTGGGCATATGGCTTTTAATTTCTGACTCACGAAGCAAACAGTTACTTTGGAATACAGATGCATCCTGAGAAGCAAAGTCTGCTCCATCAGTGTCGAGTGGTCGCAGCTCAGGCTCAGGCTCACGGTTCAAATCGTTGAGCTCCGCATAGAACTTCTCCTGGTTGATGGAGCTGTTGGTATCTGTTTCGTAGTTTCCCACCTTGTACTGGCTTTTACTGCTATTTTCTTCAATCTGAACCACGTTTAGCTCCTGACCACTGAAATGAGCCCTTATTTGATAAAGATATGTCATAACTGTCAGTTTATCTGGGATTGCTAATAAAACCATATCAGAAGGTTCCAGAAGCCGTGATATTCCTATATTGGCAAACCCATCATATGCCTTAAAGGAAGATAAACAAAACAATTATTGATACAGCACTCAGGCCAGCAACAGTACAGAATAACACCAACATTTCAGCATAATGTGATTTTACAAATCTAACCTCATAAAGGTTACATTCTGTGCAAAAATAACAAGTCATTTTAGAATAATTACTCGCTATGAAACAGATTAGTTACATTTCCAAGTGGAAAACACTATAGTGATGCTGCTTTTGAAAGTCTATAAATCAGGAATATGTATGCATATGAAGAAAAACTACCGTATTGGCACTGGATGTCATGCCCTCAATGAATGTCAGACCATAATGAAAACAATCCCAAGAACAAAAAATGCATTTCCATAACAAATCTATAACAGCATAAAACGATTTAATTTCAAGGAGTAGGAAACAAGGAAAGAAGAAAATGGCTTAAGTAGGTAAAAAAAAAAAAAGAGCGAAGGATAGGTTGTGAGATAAGGCCTTGAGATATAAGGAAACACTACACTAATCCGTCCTGGGCTTTATCGTCGTTGATCAACCTTCTCTTTTGTACTTACCATGTAATTGCTGTGGTTTCTGCTGATGAGGAACGACAATACAGATAAGGAAGGGGAGCTACACACCAAGTTGTTATGCGCCAGCTACATATTCTGGTTTGCAAACACTGCATATTCGCAGCACTTTATTAACAGGTGCTTGATGTATTATTTTGAACATTTGACTCGCACGAGCACATATATGTTTATTTTTCAGCTTTTGGGTCTGAGAACGAAGAGAAAACATGGCAGGCCTTGTTGAATTATTATTTGATAGCTCTTTAAGTGCCAGTGGGCAGACAGGTTTTTCTCGTTCTGAAGCAAAGCTATTTCTCAATTTACAATTAATTATCACTATCCTGGACCAACTTTTTAACACAGTATTGTATTGCAAAGGAGCTTTCACTAAAAAAAAAAAAAAAAAAAAAAGCTACGGTGGCATGCACCAGGCATCTTGGATGTGAATTTGCATTTGTTCGTTTTTCACTCGGCGTTCAGGGCCTTATCCTTCCCGAGACTTTGAGGCCTAAGGGATCGCAAAAGGAAACCAGGGGCAAATATCCAAAGTAGAAAAATAACAAATGCGTTTTGGGAAATCAGATTTTTAGGCTTACGTTCTGCGACGTATTAAAAGCTCTCAGATGTAATCCTTCCGTAATAATTTGACTGTAATGTGTATAGCTGTTAAGGGTTGAAACAAGGCAGCCCACAAGTTGTAAGCAAAACATGGTCGGATTCCGACCTCACTCTCAAAATACCCAATCGGGCTTACTTTAGCCCATTAAATTGTGAGCGCAGTTGTACATCATCAACCTGCGCCTTGTTTTTCTTGTTTTGCGGAAAACTTTGTTCCCTGCTCTCCACTTCCTGTTACCTGACAAACTGATTGACAGACATCAATTGCAGTCCATCAACAAAAGCACCAGAGGCAGTATTCTAAACATTTCCCAATTATACAACACACTGACATATTGGCCGAGATCGGATGTCACAGGTAAAATACCCTTTTAATTCAAACCCGCTTACAGATATGGCGCACGATTAAGCTTAGATAAAATAGCCGATGGGTAAACACGTTGCCCACGTTTTTGCTACCGGTTATCAATTTACTTAAATCCTGTTTATATAAATAATTATACTAAAAATGGTCTTCAACGCACAGCAAGCAAGGTCAACCCCGTCTGAGGGGCACTGCGGCTGCTACTCAGCTTCCACCACAACGGCTGCCGTCCCTCGCGCTGCGGTCTGTTCCTCCCGCCCATTCCGCGCGAGGAGGAAGGAGGTCACGCGCGAGGAGGTAAGTCAACTTCTGCATTCATTCACGATGTTCGTTTAATTGGTTGGGCGGAGTAATTGTCAAGCGGGTTTGGCATCTGCATGGAACCTATACGAGGGCATTGTTCCTGGCGCGCATTCATCCCAGCCAAGGGCAGCGGGGTTATCGGACAGAACTCTGTGAGGCCAGGAAATAAATCTGCAGGAAGCAACGGAGGACTCTATGTAGCTGTCAGGCAACGGGGTTACACAGTGATGAGAGAGGAAAAAAACCTGCACAATAACAAAAATAATTACTTCTTTCATAATGGGGTCATCTACCCTAATGAAACAGAATAAATGAAGAACAAAATCTCTCCGCCGCACTCCAGTTATCTTAAAAATTCCCAGCCACCTGAAGCCATCCGTGATTTCAATGATTTGTTTTAAACGATTTCTCGATGAACCTTTTATTTCTCATTAACCTTCATATTTCTCCTCACTCTTACCTCGAGTGCAGAGAAGAGCCCTGTCGTGATATTTTAGGTTATCAATGCACTGCGAAGACGCAGCACTTGGTCACAATGTAAAATCCTTCAAGCTATAAAGAGACTTTTAACAAAACATCATCACCCTCAATCACACGAGGAAAGCACAAGCCTCATTTTTTATTATTGTTCTGTACACACGATTAGGGCGGCTCTGTCTTAATCCTCCGATTCAATACATGGATGCTTTAAGGACCATAGCAATTAATACTGAAAACATAATAACTTAAGTAGCCCTTGTGGAGGCATGCTTGTTTTTCTTATCTCTATGCATCGTTATAAGAGACTGCACATTCAACAATTATCAAAACATCAATAATAAACCAAGTCATGGGGAGGAGGGAGTATTTAAAAGTAAGCTTCCGCAGCAGGTGCAGTAGTACACGTCACGGCACAGCAGGGGCGCCTGGCCCTCACACCCAGGCACAGACACACTGAGCATGGACCTCAGTAGTATTCACCCACATCATCTGGCAGCCACAGCTGCTACTCAGGAGCAGTTTTACAGGCACACCGCAACTCTTGGAGGGCAATACCAAATACAACACGGGCTATCTTCGGGAGAATGCAAGGCTCTGAAACTCAATTTACAGTATTTACACCACAGACACCTTATCGTGAATCATCTCGAAGAGGAGAAGGTACAACAAACTGACTTGTGTTTGCTTAAGGGAGCGAACACTTAAGTCAAACCTGGCCAAAGGCAGGACCATGTACTAGGAAAGAAGGAGGACCAATCACACTCTTTTGGCATTACTCCTGCATTATGTGCAAGATTCCTAAAACTAGTTTTTTGACAGAAGTACATCTAAAAAAAATCTTCACTATTAGCACAGAAACTTTCGTCGGGAGGGGCTTTTTTTCTCTTATCAACACCTCCAGAGTGGTGTAGCAAAAAATAGTAAATACGACAACGTAATGCTCTTCTCTCTGTATATAACTTAACAGGGTCATTAAAAGTTAGAATATCAACAGGCAATAATCCCGGTTTTAGTCAACATTTCCTTAACTGCTTATAACGTGCACAGCAGACAATGCAATGACGTCATGTTTACACATTATGTCTATCACAGGTGTAACGTGTGCTGAAGTTGGATTGTCTGTTCCACTTTCATAAAGCTATATAGTGCAGTGCTTGCCAAACTTTTAAGAACCGTGGCCCAATGTTTAGAATTACAAACTTTTGTGACCCATCTAGCTTTAATGGACATGAGGCTGTAGATTTTTTAATGTAACGTAAGCATTGTGTGGTGGCACACTGTCATTTACGACAGCACATTTTCCACTGAAATAGCCACTAAAGTTTGCACAGACAAAGTTTTACTGATAAAACTATATTGTATACAAATAGTAATGAGTGGAAATCGTATTTCAGTGAATATTTATCATTTCTGCCTCACCAAGTAAAGCATGCGACTTGATTTGTTTTGATTGTATTAACGTCTTTTCTTCCATGACACTTCAGAATTACAAATAAAGTGCTTCATTTTTGCTTTCCTAACTGCTGAATGTGTACTGTCCATTTACAAGTATTTACATGTTGTTGTGCATTACAAAAGTGGCATCCTAAGCCTTTCTTTTCAGGCTCTTTGTACCACAGCAAGATCGTTACATAATTCACTTTCTTTTCTTTCTCTAACTGCAAAGTGAGAGAAGTTTGTAAACACCAGTCTGCATGTTAACATAAGAAGCAATGTGTCAACAGACTAGCCTGACATTATAGCTGTCTTGAAGCACAGCAAATGTGACAAGATTAATACAGAATTTATACATATTTATTTAATGCTTGAACTTTCCCAACCCACCAAAATCGCCTCACAACCCACCAATGGGTCGTGACCCACAGTTTGGTAACTACTGCAATAGTGGTTTTTGTAGTGCTTCTTAGAGACAACAGTCGATTTTTCCTAAACATTAATTGAGCAGCCATATTACCTAATTTTGAAAATTGTGCCTGTGTCAGGTGTGTTTCAATGTTATAAGTTTTCTAAGAGTTCACAATATTTAGTCTATGATGGCTTGTTACTCTATTTGGGCAGATTCAATCTGAAGACTACCTAAAGCACAAGTTACTAACTTGTGTAACGATATATCTGTAAGAGACAGTAGTTAGTGACAGATTCCCTACCTTAGAATATCCCCAGGCGTCAGGCTGGATCCGGAAAGTTTTTGCGTAGCAGTACCCTTGCGCGTCGGTAGGCGGCGTCGTGCGGCTCCGCGTCCGTCGTCGGCGTCGTGATCGCCGGGATGACGTCGCGGGCAGTACTTAGACGCCGCCCCTGCGCGCTGACGTCAGTTCTGTACACGACTTTCCGTGCCAGGAACGCAGAGCCATGCAAGAAGCTGACATAGGTGTCTGAAAAATACTAGGGCCCTGAAAGGGATGTCCTTAACCCTAGAAATCAGTTCGCAGAACGGGGAGGATGGGTGGGCGGTAGTGAATCTGTCACTAACTACTGTCTCTTACAGATATATCGTTACACAAGTTAGTAACTTGTGCATCTGAAAGAGACACGTTAGTGACAGATTCCCTACCTTAGAATAGATACCCCAGCAATACCAACCCCGGTGGTGGGTCTGCGAACAAAGATCAGACAAGGAAGTCCCGGGAGGACAGAACGGCCAAAGAAGCCGTCCCTCCGGACCTGACTGTCAAGGCAGTAATGCTTGGTAAACATGTGCAGCGAGGCCCACGTAGCTGCCTGACAGATATCCTGCAGCGGAACACCGCGGCCTAAGGCCGTGGTAGCAGCCATTGCCCTGGTGGAATGGGCACGCAGCCCAACAGGAGGCTCCTTCTTAGCCAAAGAATAGCAGGCTTTGATACACAAGGTTACCCAGCGGGAGATGGTTCTCTTGTGCACCGCCTGACCTTTTTTGGCGCCCACGTAGCCAACAAAGAGCTGGTCATCCACCCGGAAGTGTTGTGTGCGGTTGATATAAAAAGAAAGCGCACGTTTTGGGTCCAGACGGTGGAGCCTCTCTTCCTCTCTGGAAGGATGCGGAGGCGGAAAGAAGGTGGGCAAAGTGATGGTCTGCCCAATGTGGAAGGCAGTAACCACCTTTGGCAAGAAGGACGGACGCGTCCTAAGAACAACCTTGTCTGGATGGACAGACAGAAAGGGAGGTTTGCATGAAAGAGCCTGGAGCTCACTCACCCGCCGAGCGGAGGTGATGGCCACCAGAAAGGCTGTCTTCAGAGTCAGAAGACGAAGAGGACAGTTAAGTAGAGGCTCAAAGGGAGCGCACATAAGAAAGGTAAGAACCAAGTTCAAGTCCCACTGAGGCATCACAAACGGAACAGGAGGGAAGAGGTGTGTAATGCCTTTTAGAAACCTGTTAACAACAGGGGACTTGAAAAGGGAGGGCTGATCAGGAAGCCTGAGGAAGGCCGAGATGGCACAAAGATAGCCCTTGATGGTACCCAGGGCAGAACCCTGTTGGGCCAGGGAAAGAAGGAACAGAAGAACCTCAGAAGGAGGGGCAGAAAGGGGATTCACAGCCTTTGCTGTGCACCATGCCACAAACTTGTTCCACCTGCAGGCGTATACCACCTTAGTGGAGGGACGCCTGGCTGCCAGAATCACATCACAAACTTCGGGAGGCAAGTCGAAAGGAATCAACTGCTGCTGCTCAATCTCCACGCAAGCAGGTGGAGGCTGGACAGGTTCGGGTGGAGGACCGTCCCCTGCTGCTGCGACAGAAGATCCTCCCGAAGAGGCAGACGGATCGGGGGATCTACGCTCATACTGAGTAGCTCGGTATACCAAACTCTTCGAGCCCAGTCCGGAGCCACAAGGATGACTTGGGCCCGGTCGTGCCGAATCTTCTTCAACACTCTGGGTAGAAGTGGTATAGGCGGAAAGGCGTACAACAGACTGCAACTCCACTCGCGACGAAAAGCGTCGCAGAGCGAGTGCCGCCTTGGAAATTCCAACGCGCAGAACTGATGACATTGCGCGTTCTCTTCGGTGGCGAATAGATCTAACCAAGGCTCTCCCCACTGTAGAGAGAGTCCTTGCGCCACTTCCGAGTGAAGACGCCATTCGTGATCCATCATGCACCTGCGGCTGAGTTCGTCCGCCCTGGCGTTCAGGGAACCTGCCAGGTGTTGAACCATCAGGAACATGCCCTGATGTTCCAGCCATGTCCAGAGGCGCAGGGCCTCCTGGACAAGGGTCCACGACCCCACCCCGCCTTGTTTGTTGCAATACCACATGGCGGTGGTGTTGTCTGTGAACACCTGCACTACCTTCCCTTTGACAGAGGGAAGGAATGCCTTGAGTGCAAGTCGGATCGCCCGGAGCTTTAGAATGTTGATATGGAGCCGGGACTCCGCCGGAGACCAGAGGCCTCTGATCTCCGCCTCTCCCATGTGACCGCCCCATCCCAGAAGGGACACGTCCGTCACAACTGTGTGCTCTGGCTGGGGAAGGGAGAGGATCTGCCCATGACCCATTGCCGGTTCGAGAGCCACCTCTGCAACTGTTTTGTAGTCCCCTCCGAGATCTGGACGTGATCGGACAGGTTGCCCTGGTGCTGCGCCCACTGGAACTTCAGGTCCCACTGCAGAGCCCGCATATGCCATCTGGCATGAGTGACCAGCAGGATGCAGGAGGCCATGAGGCCCAGCAGCCTCAGGGTCATCCGTACCGAAACCCAGGATAAAGGCTGAAAGATCGGAATCATAGCCTGAATATCCCGGACTCGCCGTTCGGGAGGATAGGCCCGAAACTGCGTCGTGTCCAGAACTGCTCCGATGAAAAGGAGCTGTGGAGAAGGAATCAGATGCGACTTCGGCACATTGATGGAGAACCCTAGCGAGTGCAGGAGTTCGGCCGTAGTCTGGAGGTGGGAGACGACTGCCTGGGACGAGCCCGCCTTCAGCAGCCAGTCGTCGAGGTAGGGGAAGACTGGAACCCCTGCCCGGCGCAGATGAGCTGCGACCACCGCCATCACTTTCGTGAACACCCGAGGGGCACTTGTAAGGCCAAAGGGGAGCACAGTGAACTGAAAATGCTCGAGGCCTACCGTGAACCGCAGGTAACGCCGGTGGGCCGGCAGGACGGGGATGTGAAAATAAGCGTCCTGCAAGTCCAACGCTACCAACCAGTCTCCAGGGTCGAGGGCAGTCAAGACCTGAGCTAGGGTGAGCATCTTGAACTTCTCCTTCCGGAGGAAGCGATTGACGTTCCGGAGGTCCAAGATAGGACGCATGTCCTCCTTGTCCTTTTGGGCACCAGGAAGTAGTGGGAGTAGCAACCACGTCCTACTTCTGGGGTCGGAACATGCTCGATGGCCCTCTTGGCCAAGAGGGCCGTGACTTCCTTCTGCAGAAGTACTCAAGTGATCCCCTGACATGCGGTGGAATTGAGGTGGCATGGCTGGGGGGTGGTCTCGAAGGGGAGGAGTAGCCCTTCGGACAATGTCCAAGACCCACCTGTCCGAGGTGATGGGACGCCAGTGGTGAAGGTGATGGCGGACCCTGCCCCCTACTGGCGTGCTGTGCACCGGAAAGGAGGGACAAGGAGGGCTTGGAGGCCGCGGACGGGTTGGAGGTGGTGGCCTGACCCGCACGCTGGTTGCCCGAACCGCCACAGCGGTATCCACGTCCTCGGCCACGCGAAGACGCTTGCTGCGTGGGCCGGTGGCTGGGCAGCTGACGTGACTGGGCGCCCCTTCCGTGGCCACGAAAGGGGCGAAAAGCAGAGGTGAGCGGAGGGCGTACAACAGAAAGGCCCAGGGACTTGGCAGTAGCCCGTGAGTCCTTAAACCGCTCCAGCGCATGGTCTGCCTTTGAACCAAAAAGACAGACTCCATCAAAGGGCATGTCCATGAGTGTATTCTGGACATCACCCGAGAAACCAGTTGTTCTCAGCCAGGCGTGGCGACGTAGCGCCACCGTCGTCGCAAGCGATCTGCCCAGCGAGTCGGCGGTATCAAGGCCACAACGTATGGTGTATTTAGCCGCATCTCGCCCTTCCGCAATGGCGCAGGTAAGCAGTGTCTGGACCTCCTCAGAACACTGCGGCAAAACAGCCGCCACCGAATCCCACAGGGAGTGGGTATATCGGCCCAAAAGGCAAGCGGTGTTGACGGACCGCAAGCCAGCACTGGAGGAAGAAAAGCTTTCTTCCCAAATTGGTCCAGGCGTTTGGATTCCCTATCCGGAGGGGCGGTAGGGAAGGCGGTTTGGGAGGCAGAGGCTTGGACAACCAAGCTCTCGGGGGTGGGATGTTGGGAGAGAACAAGGGGTCGCCCGGAGCAGGGCGATGGCGTCGGGCCACGTTCCTATCCACAGGAGCCCCTGTGGTGGGTTTGGACCAGGCACCAAAAAGAACGTCAGTGAGTGCATCATTAAACGGCAGCACAGTCTCCGAGGAGGAAGCCGCCGGCTGAAGCACTTCTGTCAGGAGGTTAGTCCTGACGGCCACAGTAGGCAACTGGAGATGTAAGGCTCCAGCTGCTCTACGCAACACCGTTGCAAAATTAGCTCCCTCCTCCGTAGCCACGGGAGGAGACAGCATGCCAGTGTCAGGGAGGTGTCTAGACCACTGGCATCCCCAAGTTCCTCAGCCCAGTCCGGATCATACTCACACTGTTGTGTGAGTGGGTCCTCAGACCCCTCCCAGCTCTCCTGGTCCTCCTCTTGTTCAAAATATGGAGGAGGAGGGACATTTGGGACCCAAGGTCTCATCGGCGCCGGAGCCGGCGTCGAGCGACGTCGGTCCGGCTCCATGTCCGGAGCCGGAGAGAGCCGGGGACCGACGCCGTCCGGAGCCCCGGACGGCGTCAGGAACGGCACCGGGGACATCGGCGGAGGCGGAGGCGTGGTTAGGTCAACCGGCGTCGATGGGGGTTGCGGCACCACCGGAGCCGGGATCGAGGCCGGGGCCGGAGCCGAGGCCGGGATGAAAGCTGGTGGGACAGGCGACGCCGGGACCGGAGTCGACGGCGTCGCCGGGGTAACCCTATCAGGGCCCGCGGGGCCCAAAGGCGCACCGGAGGGACCTGAAGGCCCGAAGAGGCGGGCCATGGCCGACAGGAATTCCTGTATTTCGGCCGGAGTCGCCCCCGAACCCGGAAAGGACGGGTAATGCGGGGGCGGCTCTACAGGCATGTCTGGGGCCGCGGGGACGGTGCCGACTGGGGCCTCAGCCGAGTCGCGAGACCGGCGAGGCGAAGTCTTAGAGCGATGATGCTTCTTAGACTTTTTGTGCTTCGACTTACCCGAGGAGCGCGAAGACTTGGACTCCGACGACCGGCGGGGACTCCGCGACCGGCCCCTCGACCTCTCTCGGGACCGGGTCTTGGTGCGGCGCGGAGCCGACTGCCGGACCTCGAGTAGCTTTCGAGACCGCTCTCGCAAAGCCTTCGGATGAAGTTTCCGGCAGTCAGGGACCGACTTCGTGTCGTGGTCTCGGCCGAGACAGAAGAGACACTCGAGATGCGGGTCCGTGATCGACATCATGCGACCACAGGCTCCGCATGGCTTGAAGCCGGGCATCCCTACGACACCTAGGAGTCGTGAAGACTCGATGAAGAAACAGTGAAAAAATTCACAAAAAAAGTTAGTCATAAATTGACTAGGGCACTGCTCTTCCCGGATCTGCGCTTACTGGCGTGGAAAAAGAAGAACTGACGTCAGCGCGCAGGGGCGGCGTCTAAGTACTGCCCGCGACGTCATCCCGGCGATCACGATGCCGACGACGGACGCGGAGCCGCACGACGCCGCCTACCGACGCGCAAGGGTACTGCTACGCAAACACTTTCCGGATCCAGCCTGACGCCTGGGGATATTCTAAGGTAGGGAATCTGTCACTAACGTGTCTCTTTTAGATTCTTTGTTTATCGTAATGTAACAATCCTTTAGTGAAAGTGAATATTCTATTTCCAAATTTTGGAGTTCTGCATTATTATTATTAAAACTTATATAGCGCAACGAATCATCCCCAGGGGGATCTCTCGTCGGCTTGGCAGCACATTCCAGGACACTCAAGCCACTAAAACCATTAAAACATCTATGTTTTCAACCGTTTCTTAAACTGCCCCAACGTAGTGCACGCTCGCATCTCCTCCGGTAATCTATTCCAATGGAAGGGAGCGAGATGAGAAAAAGCACGCTGTTAGACTTGGCATCTTTTGGCGTGTTTCCCCTGACTTTTTGCTTTCTGACCTCCTGGTTTTGACTCTGTTTTTGCTGGTGTAATGATTCTGCGCACTTTCCTCACTGCTGTCCAGTGGGAAAGTGCAAGTGCTCCTGTATAAAATGTGTTATGGATTGGTATTTCCATGATTGGCCTATTTGATCTATGTGTCAGTCCCTAGTAAAGTGCACTGCGAGTGCCCGGGCCTATAGATCAAATGCTGTTGGTGGGCTGCAGCACTGGATTGTGCAACCCACGCAAACAGCCCGTAAAGTGTAACTCTGGCCTGCCATTGCAGAGCCTGTGTGCAGCCTGGGGCTGCCATGTCGACTTGGCAAGTGCACACACTTGCAAGTCCCTAAACCTTCCCTTTTCTACATGTTAGTCACCCCTAAGGTAGGCCCAAGGTACCCCTGTGGGCAGGGTGCATTGTATGTGAAAGGTAGGACATGCCCTGGTGTGTGTGGCATGTCCTGATAGTGAATTCCAGCCTATTTCGTTTTCACTATTGCAAGGCTACCTGTTCCCCATAGGCCAGAATGGGCAGTTTTGATTATTACAGCTTATAATCCTAACTGACCCAGGGAACATGGTAGAAATTCGAGTTTAGTATGCCTGGACTCAGAATGATAAAATGCATCTTTTAGTAAAGTTGGTTTTAACATTCTGTGTTTGAAAATACCACTTTTAGAAAGTGGGTATTTTCTTGTCTAACCATCCAAGCCTGCCTCTGCTAGGTTGTGTATTCCTTGTCTGGAGTGTGAGTGACAGGGGCTGGGGGATGCCAGGAGACAGGGTGAGTCAGCACAGGGCTGAATAGCAAGATCTACATGTAGATGGGTGGGAGGAGATGCACCTGGGACCTGAATAGGGCTGGGCCTTCCCTCCACAATGCTGGCTCCACCTCCTGTGGTGCGTCTGATGTCCCTGGCCTGCACTGTGAAAGGAAAGAAGGAGACTTGTCTACAAAGTGCTCCAGGACTGACCAGAACTGGTTTGGACTAGGCAAAGGCCTCTCTGCCTTCAGAGAACAAAGAGAAATTGAGGATAAAAGGGGGACCCAAACCCCAGAAAATTAGATCTCGCTGGAATCAAGGAACCTGCCAAGAAGAAGAGCTGGAGAGCTGCTAGGAGGAGTACTGCCCCTTTGCTGAGTTATTGCCTTGTTGGGTTGGCCTGCAGTTGCTGCTTCTGCCTTGGGCAGTGAAAGGACTGGACTGAACTTTCTATTACTTGTGCTGAGAATCTCCAAGGACCTGAAACCGAGCTGGCCTCCTGTTAAGAAGTCTCAGGGACTGCAAAGACTTCACCACCCTCTGGGTACCGCTTCTGGAACCGCTGTTTCAGTTGCCACAGAGGAAAGGGAACCGCAACCGACTCCGTCAACCGACTCCATCGCTGGCCCGGTGTCCTGTTTGCACCGCAGACCGCACCGTCCGCATCTCGCACCGCAACCCTGGTCTCATCGACAACGACGTCCGACGCCATCGCCACCGAGCCGCTGCTTGCACCGTGACCTGTGGGCACCGCAGTTCGCATCGCATCGCTTCACTGTGCCAGCCGGACCAGACCGACGCTGTCGCTGCAACTGGCTCAACAATCGGGACCGCATCGCAGTTGGGGCACCGCTCGCACGCTTCGCGACGCACCGCTCCGACTCGCACCGCTGTCCGACGCCAGCTGCCGCACTCCGGCTTGGTCGCCTGCATCGCAACCTGCCAGCACCGCATCGAGCACCGTCTCGCCCTGCCCCGCACGCCTTGGACTCACCGACTCCGTCTGCACGATTGTCACCGAGCCGCTGCCTGCACCGCATCGAGAGGACACCGCGCCCTGCACCGCTTCCATCTTGCACCGTAACCGCGACGTACGCCGACCGGCTCGCACACTCCGTGCCTGCCACAACGAGAAAAGGTACTGTGAACGAGTCTGTTCACGACTCTGCTGGCCCGTATCGACGCGGTCAGCTGGAACTGTTAGATTCTGTGGTTTTCAGCAGCACGGTACACTCGGACGGAGCTACCGACTCGTACAAACTTTGTTTTTGAACTATTCCTACAAAGAAGTTATCTTGCAACGTAATCACTTTTAAAGTACTGTATTGTGGATTTTTATCGTATTTGGTCTCATCTTGAGTATATAAAAATATTGGTTATTTTTCTAAACTGGTGTGGTGTCCTTTTGTAGTGCTTACATTATATTACTGTTGGTTATGTGCAAATGCTTTACACACTGCCTCTAAGATAAGCCTGACTGCTCGTGCCAAGCTACCAAGGGGGTGAGCAGGGGTTATTTTAGGAGTGTAACTCCCTTATCCGGACTAGAGTGGTGGTTTCTGCCTGGCTCTGGCACATGCCCTAGCCTACCAGAAATCCCATTTCTAACATTGGTTGTCAGCGGTGAGGATAGGACTTGTGTTTGCACTTGACTTACAGTGATTGGTGTGCACTACTACCATATCACAGACCATTACGTACCACATACAGGTTCTTTTTCTTTTTGGCCTATTTTTGATCTTGCCAGTTTGAACTTGCTACTTCAACATGCCTGAATCTATAGTATCATCAATTGCATCAGTAGAAATTGCCTTTGAGGAGGATCGATTGAAGCCTACAGTGTCAAGGAGTTAAAATCGATTTGCAAGAACCTGAAAGTCCAGGTCAGAGGCCTCACCAGGAAGGATGAGCTACAAATGGCGCTGAGGGCCTGGGTAGCAGCCAGAGGTGCCAGTGGGCAACCTGGTGATCTCAATGGAGAGGTGGAGGAGCCTGTTCCTAGGGTGGATGTGCTTTTGGGAGGGGGGGAACCCTCCAGGCCAGGCAGCAGAAGTTTGTCCCCAGAGGAGCTGGAGGACAGGCGGGAAGTAATGAGGTTTGAATTGGAGAAACTCAGAATAGAAAGTGAGAGGGAAGAGAAAAGAATGGCCATGGAGGAAAGGAAAATGATACTAGATCATGAGAGAATGATCAAGGAGCTGGAGCTAAAGAGTAGATCCGGTTCAGATGGTGGCAGCAATTCTTCAGCACACACTGACAGGATTGTACACATCCCCAAGAATGTAGGTAAAGAGTACAAAAAGGGTGATGACATACAAAGGTGGTTTCAAGGGTACGAGTCGTCTATTCATATGAATGGGGTCCTTGAAAGGAACTGGGGAGCGGGGTTGTGGCCTCTCTTTCCAGAGGAAGCTAGGGATACTCTGAAAGCTTTGGGTAAGGGGCAAGACCTCACCTATGCTGACATGAAAGACGCTCTCCTCACTAGGTATGGGCTCACTCCTGAGAAGTACAGGGATCAGTTCAGGTCCAGTAAAAGTCTGAGGCCAACACTTGGTTGGAATGTGTGGATATGTTCTGTAGGTCGCTGGATGGTTGGGTGAAGGGCAGTAATGTAACAGATTTTCAGGGGCTCTACAATTTGATTGCATGGTAGCACTTGTCTAGTCTATGTTTTGCAGATCTGCGCCAGCACCTAGTTGATAGTAAGCTAACTGACCCCAGGAAGCTTGCTATGGAGGCGGACCGCTGGGTGAGTACCAGGGTCCACAAGAAAGCGTTTGGGGGAGACTCAGCCAAAGGTGGGCAGGGTCCCCAGCAGAAAGGTGGGGGACAAGGGTAAAGCACAGGAGTTCTCTAAAGGGCCCCAAACTAGTACCCAGGGTAAAGGTTCCCAGCCCCCGGTGATAAGAGGAAAGTGGTCTCTACAGGAAAGCCTGTTGAGACCGGCCCCCGCAAGTGTTATGCATGTGACCAGGTAGGTCACTTCAAGGGGGACCCCAAGTGCCCAAAGGGGACACAGCCACCCACCGGTTGACAGTCCAAAGTGTTGGCTAGTGTAGCGCTTGGGGAGGAGGGGTGCCCACAGGAGGGTGGGGATCCCGCAGAAATGACCCTTGTCTCACTAGGGGACAGTGAGATGGTCCCCGGAAACCAGGTGCCCCCTAACACAAAGAAATATAGCACCTGGGTGACCATCAATGGGAACAGGGTAGAGGCTCTCAGAGATACTGGAGCCAGTGTGACCTCAGTCCGGTGTCACCTGGTCTCTGAGAAGCAGGTAGTCCCAGGGGCATTCCACCAAGTAGTTGCTGTAGACAACTCTGAGCGCCAGTGTATGGTGGCGCAGGTTCCCTTTGAATGGGGGGGGGGTCTCAGGTCCCTTGAGGGTGGTTGTAAGCCCCACCATGCCTGTAGATTGTCTGCTAGGTAACGACCTGGAGCAGTCCTTATGGAAGGATGTTGAGCTCAGGTATCACTTGGAGATGCTTGGGTTGCCAGAGTGGGCATGCGTGTCTACTCGGTCAATGGCAGCCAGAAAGGGTGATCAAGAAGACTTGGAGCCTGGAACAGTGGCCCAAGTCCCTGCCAAGAGGAAGGGCAGGGGGCGAGGGAAACCGGCCCCCGAAGTTCCCACGGACCGGGAAGAGGCGGACCTCGAGGGGGACGCCCCAGTGCCTACAGGGGAGCAGGTAGCCGAACTGGGAGACATCTCTGAGCTGACCCATTGGCAGCAAGAAGGGGGTCCCACCAGGGAGGAGTTCTGCAGGGAGCAGAACGAGTGCCCTACTCTGGAGGGTCTGCGGCGGCAGGCTGCAGACCAGGCAGCTGGTAATCAGTCCGGGTCACACCTGATCTACTGGGAGAATGGTCTCCTATACAGTAAGCCTAAGGTTGCTGAGCCTGGGTCAGCCCGCGTGCTGGTGGTACCCCAGCGCTTCAGGTAGCTTCCTACTGGGTCTGGCTCAAGACGTGCCTTTGGCAGGACATTTGGGGCAGGACAAGACCTTTGACAGGCTTGTCACCCACTTCTTTTGGCCCCAAATGCGAAGGCAGTCAGATGCACACTGTAGGTCTTGCCAAACTTGCCAGGCAAGTGGTAAGAGTGGGAGGAAGGTCAAAGCTCCTCTCCAACCTTTTCCTGTTGTTGGAACACCCTTGAAAGGGTAGGGATGGATATTGTGGGGCCACTGGATTCCAAGACAGCCATGGGCAACAGGTACATCCTGGTCTTGGTGGACCATGCCACCCGGTACCCGGAGGCAATCCCTCTCAGGACAACGACGGCGCCAGTGGTGGGCCGGGCGTTAATGGGGATCTTTTCCCGTGTGGGCTTCCCCAGAGAGGTGGTGTCTGACAGGGGGACCAATTTCATATCCAAGTATATGACATCCCTGTGGAAGGAGTGTGGTGTAACCTACAAGTTCACCACTCCTTACCACCCACAAGGAAACGGTCTGGTGGAGAGATTCAACCAGACCTTGAAAGGCATGATCAAGGGTCTAACCGAACCCATGAGGCGTAAGTGGGATGTCCTCTTGCCATGCCTGCTCTTTGCATACAGGGAGGTGCCTCAGAAGTCTCTTGGGTACAGCCCCTTTGAGCTCCTGTATGGCCACCCTGTCAGAGGACCTCTGAGTTTGGTAAAGGAAGGCTGGGAGGCAGCTCCCAGGAAAACTCCCAGGATGTGTTTAGCTACATGCTGGCCTTTAGAAACCAAACTGCCCGCTTCAGGAAATTCGCTCAGGCGAACCTAGAAGCAAGCCAGGAAGAAATAAAAAGGTGGTATGACCAGAATGCCACTCTGGTCGAATTTCAACCTGGGCAAAAAGTATGGGTCATGGCCCCAGTGGAACCTTGTGCCTTGCAGGACAAGTGGACTGGGCCATATGAGGTGGTGGAGCGCAAAAGTGACGTCACCTACCTGGTGGATTTGCAGGCTCCAAGGAACCCTTTGAGGGTCCTTCACGTGAACCGCCTCAAGCCCCACTTCGAGAGGTCCGAAGTGAGTATGCTCTTGGCGACAGATGATGGGGTGGAAGAGGAGAGTGAGCCTCTCCCTGACCTCCTGTCTACCAAGGAGCATGATGGGTCAGTGGAAGGTGTGATCCTCTCCCCTACACTGACTCAGGAGCAGCAGGGGGACTGTCACCAGTTGTTGGGACAGTTCGCCC
This sequence comes from Calotriton arnoldi, assembly GCA_963921515.1. Taxonomy (NCBI): domain Eukaryota; kingdom Metazoa; phylum Chordata; class Amphibia; order Caudata; family Salamandridae; genus Calotriton; species Calotriton arnoldi. Next base: position 1,012,317 of record CAWUFW010001391.1, read on the forward strand.
CACTGTTCTCTCTGACCCCCGGTGTTACTCACTGGTGTACCCATGACGTGGACACTAGTGACAGCCCTCCTGTAAAGCACAAAATTTACAGGTTGACTGACCTGGTCAGGGTCAGCATCATGGAGGAGGTCTCTAAGATGTTGGCGTTAGGGGTGATTGAGCCCTCCAACAGTCCTTGGGCCAGCCCAGTGGTCTTGGTCCCAAAGGCTGCTGCGCCCGGTGCCACTCCAGAACTCCGGTTTTGTGTGGACTACCGTGGGCTCAATGCCATCACCAGGACTGCCGCGCACCCCATCCCCAGAGCTGATGAGCTCATTGATCGGTTGGGAGCTGCCCGGTTCCTCAGCACGTTTGATTTAACGTCTGGGTACTGGCAGATTGCCTTAACCGATGGGGCCAAGGAGAGATCAGCATTCTCAACCCCAGAAGGTCATTACCAATTCCGGGTGATGCCCTTTGGGTTGAAGAATGCCCCTGCCACCTTTCAGAGGTTGGTCAATCAGGTGTTGGCTGGGCTGGAGGATTTCAGTGCCGCCTACCTGGATGTCATTGCTGTGTTCAGTTCCAGCTGGGAAGAACATTTACGATACAAAAGGGGGTGATGGACGGAACGTTTGAGCCAATCAAACAATCACCCCCAGTCAACTGATCTGGGTTTAATCCATCATCATTCTTTAGCTCACTCCACCACCCCAGTTCAGACATGGCCATATGCAAATCAGTCTGACCCTGTGCCTCATGGGAACAGTCCAGCACGAACTGCCAAGCCATGTCTTCCCTGGACCGGAAACAAGCATCCTAGGACCGGTTTCTGGCATTCCAGCCGTCATCAGCCAGGCTTGCTTGAATCCAGTGGCAAAGTGAGCAAGGGACCCACGTCTGGGCATACCCCCGCCAACTTAGGGCGAACAAAGCGATACAAAAGGGGATGATGGACGGAACGCTTGAGCCAATCAAACAATCACCCCCAGTCAACTGATCTGGGTTTAATCCATCATCATTCTTTAGCTCACTCCACCACCCCAGTTCAGACATGGCCATATGCAAATCAGTCTGACCCTGTGCCTCATGGGAACAGTCCAGCACGAACTGCCAAGCCATGTCTTCCTGGACCGGAAACAAGCATCCTAGGACCGGTTTCTGGCATTCCAGCCGTCATCAGCCAGGCTTGCTTGAATCCAGTGGCAAAGTGAGCAAGGGACCCACGTCTGGGCATACCCCCGCCAACTTAGGGCGAACAAAGCGATACAAAAGGGGATGATGGACGGAACGTTTGAGCCAATCAAACAATCACCCCCAGTCAACTGATCTGGGTTTAATCCATCATCATTCTTTAGCTCACTCCACCACCCCAGTTCAGACATGGCCATATGCAAATCAGTCTGACCCTGTGCCTCATGGGAACAGTCCAGCACGAACTGCCAAGCCATGTCTTCCCTGGACCGGAAACAAGCATCCTAGGACCGGTTTCTGGCATTCCAGCCGTCATCAGCCAGGCTTGCTTGAATCCAGTGGCAAAGTGAGCAAGGGACCCACGTCTGGGCATACCCCCGCCAACTTAGGGCGAACAAAGCGATACAAAAGGGGATGATGGACGGAACGTTTGAGCCAATCAAACAATCACCCCCAGTCAACTGATCTGGGTTTAATCCATCATCATTCTTTAGCTCACTCCACCACCCCAGTTCAGACATGGCCATATGCAAATCAGTCTGACCCTGTGCCTCATGGGAACAGTCCAGCACGAACTGCCAAGCCATGTCTTCCCTGGACCGGAAACAAGCATCCTAGGACCGGTTTCTGGCATTCCAGCCGTCATCAGCCAGGCTTGCTTGAATCCAGTGGCAAAGTGAGCAAGGGACCCACGTCTGGGCATACCCCCGCCAACTTAGGGCGAACAAAGCGATACAAAAGGGGATGATGGACGGAACGTTTGAGCCAATCAAACAATCACCCCCAGTCAACTGATCTGGGTTTAATCCATCATCATTCTTTAGCTCACTCCACCACCCCAGTTCAGACATGGCCATATGCAAATCAGTCTGACCCTGTGCCTCATGGGAACAGTCCAGCACGAACTGCCAAGCCATGTCTTCCCTGGACCGGAAACAAGCATCCTAGGACCGGTTTCTGGCATTCCAGCCGTCATCAGCCAGGCTTGCTTGAATCCAGTGGCAAAGTGAGCAAGGGACCCACGTCTGGGCATACCCCCGCCAACTTAGGGCGAACAAAGCGATACAAAAGGGGATGATGGACGGAACGTTTGAGCCAATCAAACAATCACCCCCAGTCAACTGATCTGGGTTTAATCCATCATCATTCTTTAGCTCACTCCACCACCCCAGTTCAGACATGGCCATATGCAAATCAGTCTGACCCTGTGCCTCATGGGAACAGTCCAGCACGAACTGCCAAGCCATGTCTTCCCTGGACCGGAAACAAGCATCCTAGGACCGGTTTCTGGCATTCCAGCCGTCATCAGCCAGGCTTGCTTGAATCCAGTGGCAAAGTGAGCAAGGGACCCACGTCTGGGCATACCCCCGCCAACTTAGGGGCGAACAAAGCGATACAAAAGGGGATGATGGACGGAACGCTTGAGCCAATCAAACAATCACCCCCAGTCAACTGATCTGGGTTTAATCCATCATCATTTACAGCACCTTGAGAAAGTGTTGAGGGCTCTGCAAGGTGCAGGCCTCACGATCAAGGCCAGTAAGTGCCAGAACGGGCAGGGTTCTGTGGTGTACTTGGGACACCAGGTAGGAAGCGACCAGGTGGCGCCCCTACAACCCAAGATTGACACCATTCTGGCTTGGGAGCCCCCCAAGACCCAGACAGAGGTGAGGGCCTTCTTAGGTCTCACCGGCTACTATAGGAGATTTGTTAAGGGCTATGGCACCATCGTTGCCCCCTTAACAGAGCTGACTTCGAAGAAGCAGCCCAGGAAAGTGATCTGGACTGAGTCCTGCCAGAAAGCTTTTGATGCCCTGAAGGCAGCCATGTGCACGGCGCCCGTGCTCAAGGCACCTGACTTCTCCAAGGAATTCGTCGTGCAGACTGACGCTTCAGAGCATGGTGTGGGAGCGGTGCTCTCACAACTGAACGAAGAGGGCCTGGATCAGCCTGTAGTCTTCCTTAGCAGGAGACTACTCCCCAGGGAACAGAGGTGGAGTGCCATAGAAAGGGAAGCTTTTGCTGTGGTCTGGGCACTGAAGAAGCTGAGACCGTACCTGTTTGGGACTCACTTCCGGGTTCAGACAGACCACAGGCCCCTCAGATGGTTGATGCAAATGAGGGGTGAGAATCCAAAACTGCTGAGGTGGTCCATCTCCCTACAGGGAATGGACTTTACGGTGGAACACCGCCCTGGTACAGAACACGCCAACGCAGATGGTCTGTCCAGGTTCTTCCGCCTTAGTGAAGAGAACTCCAATGGGGTTGGGTAGTTCTCCCTACTTTCAGCTGGAGGGGACATGTGTTAGACTTGGCATCTTTTGGCGTGTTTCCCCTGACTTTTTGCTTTCTGACCTCCTGGTTTTGACTCTGTTTTTGCTGGTGTACTGATTCTGCGCACTTTCCTCACTGCTGTCCAGTGGGAAAGTGCAAGTGCTCCTGTATAAAATGTGTTATGGATTGGTATTTCCATGATTGGCCTATTTGATCTATGTGTCAGTCCCTAGTAAAGTGCACTGCGAGTGCCCGGGCCTATAGATCAAATGCTGTTGGTGGGCTGCAGCACTGGATTGTGCAACCCACGCAAACAGCCCGTAAAGTGTAACTCTGGCCTGCCATTGCAGAGCCTGTGTGCAGCCTGGGGCTGCCATGTCGACTTGGCAAGTGCACACACTTGCAAGTCCCTAAACCTTCCCTTTTCTACATGTTAGTCACCCCTAAGGTAGGCCCAAGGTACCCCTGTGGGCAGGGTGCATTGTATGTGAAAGGTAGGACATGCCCTGGTGTGTGTGGCATGTCCTGATAGTGAATTCCAGCCTATTTCGTTTTCACTATTGCAAGGCTACCTGTTCCCCATAGGCCAGAATGGGCAGTTTTGATTATTACAGCTTATAATCCTAACTGACCCAGGGAACATGGTAGAAATTCGAGTTTAGTATGCCTGGACTCAGAATGATAAAATGCATCTTTTAGTAAAGTTGGTTTTAACATTCTGTGTTTGAAAATACCACTTTTAGAAAGTGGGTATTTTCTTGTCTAACCATCCAAGCCTGCCTCTGCTAGGTTGTGTATTCCTTGTCTGGAGTGTGAGTGACAGGGGCTGGGGGATGCCAGGAGACAGGGTGAGTCAGCACAGGGCTGAATAGCAAGATCTACATGTAGATGGGTGGGAGGAGATGCACCTGGGACCTGAATAGGGCTGGGCCTTCCCTCCACAATGCTGGCTCCACCTCCTGTGGTGCGTCTGATGTCCCTGGCCTGCACTGTGAAAGGAAAGAAGGAGACTTGTCAACAAAGTGCTCCAGGACTGACCAGAACTGGTTTGGACTAGGCAAAGGCCTCTCTGCCTTCAGAGAACAAAGAGAAATTGAGGATAAAAAGGGGGACCCAAACCCCAGAAAATTAGATCTCGCTGGAATCAAGGAAACTGCCAAGAAGAAGAGCTGGAGAGCTGCTAGGAGGAGTACTGCCCCTTTGCTGAGTTATTGCCTTGTTGGGTTGGCCTGCAGTTGCTGCTTCTGCCTTGGGCAGTGAAAGGACTGGACTGAACTTTCTATTACTTGTGCTGAGAATCTCCAAGGGCCTGAAACCGAGCTGGCCTCCTGTTAAGAAGTCTCAGGAACTGCAAAGACTTCACCACCCTCTGGGTACCGCTTCTGGAACCGCTGTTTCAGTTGCCACAGAGGAAAGGGAACCGCAACCGACTCCGTCAACCGACTCCATCGCTGGCCCGGTGTCCTGTTTGCACCGCAGACCGCACCGTCCGCATCTCGCACCGCAACCCTGGTCTCACCGACGACGACGCCTGACGCCATCGCCACCGAGCCGCTGCTTGCACCGTGACCTGTGGGCACCGCAGTTCGCATCGCATCGCTTCACTGTGCCAGCCGGACCAGACCGACGCTGTCGCTGCAACTGGCTCAACAATCGGGACCGCATCGCAGTTGGGGCACCGCTCGCACGCTTCGCGACGCACCGCTCCGACTCGCACCGCTGTCCGACGCCAGCTCCCGCACTCCGGCTTGGTCGCCTGCATCGCAACCTGCCAGCACCGCATCGAGCACCGTCTCGCCCTGCCCCGCACGCCTTGGACTCACCGACTCCGTCTGCACGATTGTCACCGAGCCGCTGCCTGCACCGCATCGAGAGGACACCGCGCCCTGCACCGCTTCCATCTTGCACCGTAACCGCGACGTACGCCGACCGGCTCGCACACTCCGTGCCCGCCACAACGAGAAAAGGTACTGTGACCGAGTCTGTTCACGACTCTGCTGGCCCGTATCGACGCGGTCAGCTGGAACTGTTAGATTCTGTGGTTTTCAGCATCACGGTAGACTCGGACGGAGCTACCGACTCGTACAAACTTTGTTTTTGAACTATTCCTACAAAGAAGAAGTTATCTTGCAACGTAATCACTTTTAAAGTACTGTATTGTGGATTTTTATCGTATTTGGTCTCATCCTGAGTATATAAAAATATTGGTTATTTTTCTAAACTGGTGTGGTGTCCTTTTGTAGTGCTTACATTATATTACTGTTGGTTATGTGCAAATGCTTTACACACTGCCTCTAAGATAAGCCTGACTGCTCGTGCCAAGCTACCAAGGGGGTGAGCAGGGGTTATTTTAGGAGTGTAACTCCCTTATCCTGACTAGAGTGGTGGTTTCTGCCTGGCTCTGGCACATGCCCTAGCCTACCAGAAATTCCATTTCTAACACACGCCCACCCATTTTAGCTTTCCTGATCTTGCACGGGCATAGCAGTTTCTGATAGCTCAATCTGAGCTGGCGCTCCGGTACATAGGGAATTACCTTCTTCCTTAGGTATACAGGTTCCAACCCTTGCATTGCCTTAAACACTAACGTCAAGAGTTTAAACACTGCTCTCTTTCTAATAGGTAGCCAATGCAATGATTGCAGTAGGGGTCAAGACGGGGTACGGCCTGGCTTGTTAAGGGCCAGCCTCGCTGCAGTGTTTTGCACTACCTGCAGCCTGGAGGATAGGTCCTCCCTTACGCCTACTAGTAGGGCATTGCCATAGTCTAATCTACTAACTAGTAGTGCCTGAATTAAGGTCTTTCTGGACTCAAGGGGGATCCATGGAAAAATCTTTCTTAGCATTCGCATAATCCCGAAACATGTGCCTGAGAGTGTCTTCACATGATCTTCCAGCGAAAGTTTAGTGTCAAGCAGGATTCCCAGGTTCCTTGCATGCTTTGTAGGAGTGGGTGCCTCCCCAAGTTCCGAGGGCCACCAGTCCGCCGTCCACAGTTCCTCAGCCTTCCCAAACAGGAGGATCTCCGTTTTGTTGCATAATGTATATTTTCATGATCTCATACAGCGATTTCAGCATTAGTTTTACTACTCCCAAACTTAGCATTATATTTCAGTAAAAATATATTTTTTCCTGCATCATTACATATGGCAGATTCCAAATTTAAAGTAGCTACAAAAACACGCAAATATGAATAACTTGTTATTCTGTCCAACTAGTTTTCCATCCATATTTAGACAGTTTAGTTTCTCTCTCAAGAAAGAGAAGATTGCAGTTTTTCCTAAATGTGCCCAATTTACCTAATGTCTGTCCATCTACTCTATTGAAAAATTACTGAAGCCATGCTTTAATTCTACTACATACTACTATCCTCAAGAAACTAATGACATATGGAAAGACTCCTATCCCACGTACCGACCAGAAGAGCAGGATTACAAAAACCGTCCAAAATACAGATGAAATGCAAGTCTCTTCCTTGGAAGACAGACTGCTGAGAATGGGTAAATATACCGTGTTGCAGAATTACAAGTATGCATTCTAACCCCTTATCAAGGCCTTAAAGTGCCTTCCAAACCATCAGGTAAGTGGTTCCAACTTCTGAGGTTCATGGAAGAAAGAAGAGTATTGGCTGAAGTATAGTTTATAAGTGGTGAGTATAACTGTCATATGTGAGGCCCATAATGTGTTGTCCAGACTTGACGTAGTGGAAACCTAGCACATTTTATGCTTTTTTTGTTTTTTTTGTAAACGTTTTTATTGGGTTTTTCAGGTGTTATGAGGAGCATTACAGGTTGTAACCATGTGCATCAAAGTACATTACATAAGAAGTAACGTTGTAGTCCAAAGGCATATCAGATTGTTCAATTGCATGCAGTAAACTTTAGACGGTGCCAGTAGGTGGGTCTAAAAGCTTTAAGTTGCCCATGTGGTTGGTGTTGCATTATTGTGTCTGACTCATAAGCAAAACTAAACTGTTAACTTGGTGCAAACACTGGGGGGCGGCAGGGAGAGAGGGGGAGGGTGGGCATGGTTCTAGTTCCATGTTGGAAATATGGAGCTCAATACTAGGCTCAGGGAGACTATACTATGGTTCTCAATTGTGCTAGACAGTGGTGCGGCTAAATATGCACTGGGGGAGGGCAGCCCTCATGGGGGTGGTTAGTCAAAGCCGCGGAGAGGAGTGCCCGCATGGACATCACAAATGAGCCCTAAGGTGGTGGGGGCGCAAGATCTTTGTCAGAAATTTGGCGGATGTGTGTGAGTAAAATGGCCCACTGTGGGGAGATAGGGCGTCGGCGTATCCGAGGCACCTCCTCGTATCGAAGTGCTTCCTCCTCTGCAGCGCCCCATTTGCGCATCGCCTCCGCCCATGCTTCTACTGGGGGGCCTGTGGGAGCGCGCAAGTGTAGTGTGATTGCGCGCTTGGCTAAAAGTAGGGTCAGGGCTGCGAAGCATGTGTGCACCTTGTGCTGCTTCCTGCGCTTGAAGACGCCCAGAAAACAGGCTTCCTGCGTGTATATAACCTGTAGACCTAGTGTAGCGAGGATGGTGCACCAGTAATGCTGTAAGGCCGAGCAGGACCATAATATATGCATAAACGTAACGTCAGGGGTTTGACATCAGGGGGCAAGTAAAGTGTGACTCTGGGAATTGGCGGTGGAGCTGCGCTGGTGTTAGATAGGCTCGATGTAGGATAAAGAACTGTATGTTCTTGAAACATGAGTTTTAGGAGACTTTCTTTGGGAATACTAGGGCCTTTTCCCATTCTTTATCATGAAGCACCCTCCCGAACTCCCCTCCCACTTTTGGCGAAGTGTGTCTAGCGATGAGGCCAACAACTCACGTATGGCCTTGCACAGGTCCCATGGTCAATACGGCCTGGAGCACTGGGTGTGCCATTGGTTCAACCCCGGATAGATCCCAGAGGCACTGGCAGGAGTGTATGAGTTGTCTGTGGAGGAGGAACTGCCCTGGAGGGAGCCCACTCTCCTCGGCTAGTTGGGCAAAGGGGAGAAGCTGGCCCTCTGAGAATGGACTCCCAGTTCAAGAAGCAAGTGCCTGGTCCAGGAACGCAATTCCCTGGCCCTGTAATAGCCTCGGCCTCTGGGTAAGCCAACCAGGGGTAGCAGCGGGGTATAGAATGGAGTGCCCGGGAGAGACGATGTATCCTAGCCATACTAGCTTTTGCTACTGTGGCGGGGTTGCAATAAGGGGTCTGAGGCCAGGTCGGGTTAGAGATGCTTTAATTTTACCAAACACCCGTTTTTGTGTACTAGTCAGTCTTTCCGGGGAATATGGTGATGGCTCCGGCTTCCGTCCAGGGTTCCGGGTTCTTTCCAGACTGAACCGCTCTTCCTCCCGGGGCCCAGGTCTTCGGCGGGGTGTATTCTCCGTGGTGTCAGATGGGAGCACAGGGAAAAGAAAAGGAGAAACAGGTGTAAGGGTTCCGGTCGCTATTGGTGTATAGGGTAGGGGAGTGAAGGAACACCTCAAAATAACCCGTGAAACACACTGGGAGGAACGAGTGATGGTGTTCGGGGAAGGGTGCAAGCGGGAACGCTAGAGAGGTACACGCCCCAGCTCTCTACCTGTCAGAGGAATCCCTCCTCCCTAAACACCCTGTAACTCGCTCCCGTACCTGTGTTAGCCACGCTCCTCCGGGAGCGTGGCTCGGCGAAGCGTGATGCCGTTGGCCTCCTGGCGTATCCTGTATTCCTGCCGGTCCGGTCCCACTGCTCGCACTCAGGTCTCCGGTTTCTCGACTCTCGCTGCTCACCGTCCTCGCTCCTGAATCTCCTTCCTCCACTCCGGTGTCGGTGCACACCGCCCTCCGGGAATCCTCGATTCTTATTGCAGGGAACGCCGTGACGTCATTCGGGGGAGGAGTCCTGTCATCAGGGAGTCCCCAGTTAAAGGAGCCGTGCCTCGCGTCACCCGTATTGTCCAACAGAGGCAGGGTAGCGGAGTTCCACTCGTCCTGCTGAGGGGAGAGAAGAGGGGGAGAGAGTGGCGTTGCAGTCCACCAGTCTATATCACTCTCCTGCTCTACCCCGGCCAACCCCACCTTGTCACAGGTACATCGGGATGGGACAGGCCCCTGGTAGGAGTAGGCGGCGAATTGCCGGCAGCGGCCCAGTTTCTGAGGACGCCTCCCCGATATAGCGCCCGGCCGTCCAACGGGACAGCCACTGAAGCTGCGCAGCCAGGAAATATGCTTCGAAGGATGGAGCTCCCAGACCTCATCAGTCCGTCGGCAACTGCATCTTGGCCAAGGCGACTCGCCAGTGGTCAGCTCCCCAAATGAGTGAACAGAGGAGTGCATCCAGTTCTTTAAAGAAGGAGTGGGGTGGGATGACTGGGAGATTTGCGTAGTAATATAATAGGCGAGGCAGAATGACCATTTTCACCAGGGCAATCTTGCCAATGGGGGCTAGGGAAAGCGTCCCCCAAAAACCTACCTGGGAACGTATGCCCATCAAGGCCCTGCAATGGTTGCCATCATACAAATCGCGAGGAGTGTGATACAGGCAAACTACCAGATAGCGGGGGGCTTGTGCATGCCAAACAAGGCAGGAGTCGCCAAAGTGCACCTCTCGTGGTGGGAGGTCAGTGCAAAGTGGGTAAACAGCGGATTTCATCCAGTTTACTCGCAGTCCGGCCGAAACAGCAAAGTCTGCAAGCATGGCACGGAGGGGGTCGAGATCAGCCGTTATGTCCCTTATGTACAGAAGCAGGTCTTTGGCATACAGTGACACACTGTGTATCTCGCCCACCAAAGGAATACCCCATTCAACTCCCCCTCTCCGGAGACGTATGGTTAAGGGCTCCATAGCCAGCGCAAAAAGCAGAGGGGAGAGCGGGCACCCCTGATGCGTGCCTCGGCCTATCGGGAAGGGAGCCAAGATGTGACGGCCCAAACGGATCCAGGAGGTGGGGTTTGAGTACAGTAACTTTGTGTACGCTAGGAGCTTAGGCCCCACACCCATGCGGGTGAGTACCTCAAATAGGTAAGGCCAGGTCAGGGTATCAAACACCTTCTCCAAGTCAAGGATGAGGCAAGCAGCGCGGCGAAACCTACCCCTCACCTGGTCCTGGATGTGGAAGAGGCAGCAGATGTTTTTGGAGGTGCTTTGGCCAGGAACAAATCTGTTCTGATCTGAATGCACACGCTCCGGGAGAACCCGAGCGTATCGGTCAGCTAGTATTTTGCCTAGAATTTTATAATCGGCCTCAAGTATGGCAATTGGCCTACAGGAGGCCAACTGAGTAGGGTCGCTATCTGGTTTTGGAATCGAGACCAAGAGGGACTCACGAAGGGAGTGAGGGAACTCGCCACCTTCCAGAGCTGCCTTGTACATTGTCGCCAGCCGAGGTGCCAGGAGGGCTGAAAATGTATTATAGTATTCTAGAGGCAGGCCGTCTAAGCCCAGGGTTTTTTATTGGGCCAAGGCAAGAAGTGCCTGCTTCACATCAGTCGGGGTGATCTCCGAATCTAGGGAGTTCTTCGTAAGAGTGGGGATCCGAGGCCGGGGGAGGTCAGCTAGGAACTTGTCTGTTGAATCCGTCTGAGTGCTCAGCGGCGCCCGGTATATGATGGAATAATAGACATAAAAGGCTTGCAAGATGTTGTTTTGGGTATAGACCCTGCCGACAGTGGGAATGATCATGTCCGGGACAGGACACTGAGTCTTGTCGGATGAGCCACGCCAAGAGTGTGACCGGCCTATCGGTGCACCCTGGCAGCATGGGCCTTAAAGTTCTATCGCTTCAGGTTCTCGAGGAGGGCCGCGTAGATGGTCTTCGCTTCTGCTAACCGAGGTGTGAGTGTCGGGTTAACATCGGCCGCCTTGCTGAGGGTAGCTAAGTTGCGCTCAGCTGCCTTCAAATCTCTCTCTCGAGTTCTGCGGACCCCTGCAATCTGCTGAATGCAGTTTCCCATGGCCACCAGTTTAAAAGCATCCCATTCCAGCATTCCCGTGGACGCCGTGTTTTGGTTTTCAGAAAAGTAAGGGCGGATGCTGGTCTCCTGCTTCTTGCGTAACACTGGGTCCTTAAGGAAGTCCCGAGGCAGCGTCCAGGTGGGAGATGAGGGGCCCTCCACTTGAGGGTCATGGTGTGCGCATCAAGATCAGAGGTTTCCCGACCCAGGAAATCCATATGTTGTATTAAGGGTACAATTGGGGGAGAACAGAGAAAGTGGTCAAGGCGCACGTAGAGGTTGTGGAGGATGGAATGGAAGGAGTATAGTTTTGATGTGGGATGTCGGGACCTCCAGGCATCGGTGAGTGTCCAGTGGTTTGCCCAGGCATAAAAGCACTCCGCCTGCATGTATGGCGGGGAGTGTGGGGTGGGAGCTGTCTAAGGACATGTCAAGAACACAATTGTAGTCCCCCCTTAATATCCATGGTTGTGCTGTGTAATGGGCCAGCGTGCCGGGGAGGGCTACCCAGAATTTATCCGGATCAGTGTTTGGTGCATAGATGCTACCCAGTAGTACGGGCTGGCAATCCAGGCGCCCCTCAAGAAGGGCTTACCGACCATCTTTATCAACTACCCTGCGGGTTTCTTGGAAAGGGACCCCGGGAAGAATCCACACCAGAGCCCCTCGCGCGTACGCTGAGTAGGTAGTGGCACATAGAATACCTCTCCAGCGCCTTCACAGCCTGTCCAACTCCCCTGCGGTAAGGTGTCTCCTGCAGAAAAACTATCTGGGCCTGCTGGCACTTGATATAGGAGTGGACAGCATAGCGGCCCCAAATCCCCCCGCTTCCCCTATTGCTGATCTATCAATATTGCGCATAAGGGTCTTTTGTGTCGTGGTCTCTTGGCCTACCCACACAAGTGGGGTACTGTTCTGATCAAGGGACATGTGGGAACTCAGGGTGGTAGGAATGTTTTCTCCCCGCAGATTCCTGAACTTTCCGTCACAGAAATGGGAGAAAAAAGCATGTTTTTTTTACCAAAGTTTGACGTTTGCAAGAGCTTCTGGGTATAATTACCTAGTGAGAGCCATGCAAGTCATGCACCCCTGAACTCACCTAGTTATCTAGATTTTAGATTTAAAAAATGTGCAGGTTTGCTAGGTTTCCTTAGGTGCCAGCTGAGGGGGGGGGGGCCAAAATCCACAGCTACCCACTTTGCAAAAAAGGGTCAGTTTTGAGTGGAAAAATATGATGCATCCATGTTGCGTTTTGGGCCATTTCTCGCCGTGGGTACTAGGCTTATCCACACAAGTGAAGTACCATTTTTATTAGGAGGCTTGTGGGAATGCTGGGTGGAAGGAGGTTTGTGGCGCCCCACAGATTCAGAGCTTTCCATCATAGAAATGTGAGGAAAACGTGTTTGTTCAGTCAAAGTTTGAGGTTTGCAGGGCATTTTGGGTAAGAAAACCTTGTGCGATTCATGCAAGACACATCACCCTGGAATCCCCTGGTTGTCTAGTTTAAAAAAATATCTATGGTCGGTAGGTTTTAATGGTTGGCGGCCGAGAATGGCCCCAAATCCCACCGCTTCCCCTATTGTTGCTCTATCAATGTAGCGCATAAGGGCCTTTTGTGTTGTGGTCTCTTGACCCACCCACACAAGTGGGGTACCGTTCTGATCAGGGGACATGTGGGAACTCAAGGTAGTAGGAAATGTTTTTTTCCCCGCAGATTCCTTTACTTTCAGTCACAGAAATGGGAGGAAAATGCATGTTTTTTAAACCAAAGTTTGACATTTGCAAGAGCTTCTGGGTATAATTACCTAGTGAGAGACATGCAAGTCATGCACCTCTGAACTCCCCTAGTTATCTAGATTAAAAAAAATTGCAGGTTTGCTAGGTTTCGCTAGGTGCCAGCTGAGCTGGGGCCCAAAATCCACAGCTACCCACTTTGCAAAAAAGGGTTAGTTTTGAGTGGAAAAATGTGATGCATCCATGTTGCGTTTTGGGCAATTTCTTGCCGCGGGCACTAGGCTTACCCACACAAGTGAAATACCGTTTTTATTAGGAAATTTGTGGGAATACTAGGTGGAAGGAGGTTTGCGACGCCCCACAGATTCCACAGCTTTCCATCATAGAAATGTGAGGAAAGCGTGTTTTTGTCAGTCAAAGTTTGAGGTTTACAAGGTATTCTGGGTTACAAAAAGCTGGTGAGAGTCACACAAGTCACCCCACCCTTGATTCCTCCAGGTGTCTAGTTTAAAAAAATCTGCAGGTTTGCTAGGTTTCCCTGGATGCCGGCTGAGCTAGGGCCTAAAATCTACAGCTACCGACAATGCAAAAAAGGGCAATTTTTCTGTGAAAAAATGTGATGCATTCATGTCTCAGTTTGGCCCTTTTCCTGTAGCGGGGAACTAGGCCTACCCACACAAGTGAGGTAATAATTTTATCCGAAGACATGTGGGAACATAGAATAGAAGGAACATTTGTTGTTACCAATTGGGTTCCACTGCATTTGTGCATTCCAAATGTAAGCCAGTGTGTAAGATAGAATACATTTTGAAAAATGCCCTCTGAATCACATGCTAGTATGGGTACCGGCAAATTCACAGATGTACACATAATCACTGCTCCTAAACTCTATATCTGGTGCCCATTTCAGAAATACATTAATTTTCTTGATACCATTTTACTCTCGACATATTTCACCATATGAATTGGTTTTTACTCAGTACAGAATGAAAAACCTCAGTTGTTGGCTCTTGGTACTGCAGGCTCTTGGAGAATCTACAAACCCCATATATCCCGCAACCAGAAGGGTCTAGTGCACGTAATAGCATGTCGCTTTTGTAAATTATCCATCATGACAAAAAGATACAGATGAAATAGTTGTCACAACTGTCAGTTTTTTCCTACTCATTTTCAATATTTCTTTATCTCAACAGTTAGTTTCTGTGGGAAAACCTTGAGGGATCTACTCATATGACCCGTTGCTGAATTCAGAATTTTGTCCACTTTTCAGAAATCTATAGATTTCCTGGACCACTCATGGGTTTCACTCTGGTTTCCGCCGCAAACTTGAAGTAGGTTGAAAACACAAAAAATAGGAAAAATGGGCTACTTCTTTGAAAAATAACAAAACTGTGTTAAAAAATGTTGGTTTTTGATACAGCTTTGCGTGTTCCTGAAAGCTGGCAATATGGTGACTTTAGCACAGCAAACCTTTCGCTGATGCCATTTTTAGGAGAAAAAAAAAGATACTTTTTTGTGGAACACTCTAGTCCCTATTTTGCCCCAAAAACTCAAAATGTAGCTATATTTTGGCAATTTTTTTCGGTCCCGTCCTGGGGAATCCACAAACCCTGGTTACCTTCAGAATACCAAAGATGTTGGAAAAAGGATGCAAAGTTGGCGATGACACCTTATGTGGAAAAAAGTTATGGATCCCTAAGCGCAAACTACCCTAAATAGCCAAAACGGGGCTTGGAGGGGGTGGGGGGCCCCAGCAGTTAAGGGGTTAAATGATATCCCCCCCCCCAGGCCCCGAAAAAGTGCTCTAACGGTTGAGTAATGTTATCTAGTATGCCTAGGTAGGCAATATTGTTCTTTCAGTAATGGAAAATTACTTACCTTCGGTAACGCCTTATCTGGTAGAGACATGATCTAACCGCAGATTCCTTACCTTTGAATTTCCCAGGCGTCAAACTGAATCCGGAGGATTTTTCTCCGAGCAATACACCTGCGCGCCAGTAGGAGGCGTCGGTCGGCTCCGCTTGACGTCAGTGGCATCTGCGCCGTTAAGACATCCGAGTCACCTATATAGGCACCACCTTGGCGCGTTGACGTCGGTAACTTTTCATGACTTTCCATGCAAGAAGCGCGGAGCCATGAAGTGCACTGACTGGTGTGTTTTTGAACAACAAGGGCCCTGAAAGGGATCAGCCCTGGCTCTAGAAACCTCTCTGCAGTGTGGGAAGGATGGATGGATGAATCGGTAAGGAATCTGCGGCTAGATCATGTCTCTACCGAAGGTAAGTAATTGTCCATCTGATAGAGACATCTAGCCGCAGATTCCTTATCTTTGAATAGACACCCAAGCAATACCATCCCCGGAGGAGGGACTGCGGACAAGTTTAGACCAGGAAGTCCTGCAGGATAGAACAGCTAAAAGGCTGTTCCTGCAGACTTGACTGTCCAAGCAGTAGTGCTTGGTAAATGTGTGCGGGGATGGCCACGTTGCAGCCTGACAAATGTCGAGGACTGGAACTCCACATTGCAACGCTGTGGTAGCAGCTTTAGCTCTGGTGGAATGAGCTTTAAGCCTTCAGAAGGCTGAATTTTGGCCAGAGCGTAGCAATGTTTGATGCAGAGGACAACTCATGTTGAGATAGTCCTCTTCTGCACCCACGACCTTTCTTTGTTCCAACGTACCCCAGGAAGAGTTGGCCGTCCGCCCGGAACTCTTTTGTGCAGTCAAGGTAGAAAGACAACGCTCTTCTTGGATCCAGACAGTGGAGTCGCTGCTCTTCTTTAGAGGGGTGCGAGGAGTGTAGAAAGTGGGCAAGGTGATAGATTGTCTCTCATGGAATGGTGTTACCACTTTCGGTAAGGAGGAGGCCCTAGTGCGAAGCACCAACTTATCAGGGAAAATGGTCAGGTAAGGAGGCTTGGATGACAGAGTCTGCAATTCGCTCACTCTCCTGGCAGATGTGATTGCCACTAAAAAAGGTTGTTTTGCTAGTAAGCAGCCAGAGGGGCAAATTGTGCAGTGGTTCGAATGGAGCGCACATTAGAAAGGTGAGAACCAAATGAAGGTCCTACTGAGGCATAATATAAGGGGGAAGGTGGGAACATATGTTCAAGGCCTTTGAGGAATCTATTTACAATGGGAGATTTAAATAATGAGCGTTGGTCTGGCAGTCTCAGGAAGGCAGACAGGGCCGAAAGGTACATTCTGAGAGCAAAACTTGAGTAAGGGAAGCAGAAAGAGGATCAATAGACCTTTCTTGTAAAAAATTTTACAAATTTGTTCCACCGGCAGGCATACACGATCTTGGTGGAGGGTCACCTGGCCACCAAAATAACATTGCAAACTTCGGGAGAAAGTTGAATGCTATCAACTGCCACTGCTCAATCTCCACGCAAGATGGCGTAGAGTTGACCGGTTCAGGTGGAGGACCCTCACCCGTTGCTGCAACAAAATATCCTCCCGAAGGGGCAGCCTGATCGGAAGATCGATGATCAATTGGAGCAGCTCGCAATACTACTCTCTCCAAGCCCAGTCAGCAGCCACAAGAATGACTTGGGGCCCAGTCACTCCTGATCTTCTTGAGCACTCTATACAGGAGTGGTATGGGCGGAAAGGCGTATAAGAGGCCTGAGTTCCACTTGAGACAAAAAGCGGCTCTGAACGAGAGCTGCCTTGGAAACTCCAGCGTGCAAAACTGCTGACATTGTGCTTTCTCGGTGGAGGGGAACAGATCTAACCAAGGCTCTCCCCACTGTTGAAAGAGAAAATGCTCCACCTCTGGATGGAGACGCCATACATGATCCGCTTGGCATCGATGGCTGAGTTCGTCCGTCCTGGCGTTCAGAGAACCTACCAGGTGTTGAACCATCAGGGATATGCCCTGCTGTTCCAACCATGTCCAGAGACGCAGGGCCTCTTGACAAAGGGTCCACGATCCTACCCCGCCCTGTTTGTTGCAGTACCACATGGTGGTGGTGTTGTCCGTGAACACTTGAACCAGCTTTCCCTAAATTGAAGGAAGGCCTTCAATGCCAAACAAATTGTGCGGTGCTCTAGCAAGTTGATGTGAAGTCCAGATTCCGCCAGAGATCAGAGTCCTCTAATCTCCACCTTTCCCAGATGGCCGCCCCATCCCTGGAGTGATGCATCTGTCACTACTGTGTGGTCTGGTTGGGGAAGGGAGAGGGGTCTGCCTCTGACCCAATTGCGGTTGGTTAGCCACCACTATAGGTCCTGTGCAGTTCTCTCCAAGATCTGGATCATGTCAGAGAGATTCCCCTAATGCTGTGCCCACTGGAACTTCAAGTCCCACTGTAGAAACCAAGTATGCCATCTGGCATGTGTCATTAGCATGATGCAGGAGGCCATGAGGCCCGGCAGCCTCAGAGTCATTCTGATAAAAATCCAGGATAGAGGCTGAAAAATCGGTATCATAGCCTGAATATCCTAGACTCACAGTTCGGGAGGATAGGCCCAAAACTGCACCAGGCGACCCAAATTTCCAAAGAGAGTCCAGAACAGTTCCAATGAAAGGAGTCCGGTGTGACTTTGGCATGTGGATAGTGAACCCCAGCAAATGCAGGAGGTTCGCCGTAGTCTGGAGGTGGGGGACGACAGCCTGAGGCGAGCCTGCCTTCAACAGCCAGTGGTCGAGATAGGGGAAGACTGGCCCCCTGATCTGCACAGATGAGCTGCGACCACAGCCATCACCTTGGTGAATACCCGAGGGGCGCTGGTAAGGCCAAATGAGATCATGATGAACTGAAAGTGCTCATGGCCTACCGTAAACTACAGGTATCACTGATGAGCAGGCAGGACGGGAATGTGAAAATAGGTGTCCTGCAAGTCCAACGCTGCCATCCAGTCTCCTGGATCCAGGGCAGACATGACATGAGCTAGAGTGAGCATCTTGAACTTTTACTTTTTGAAGACGTATTTGAGGGCTGGCAGATCTAGAATAAGACGAAGACCCTTGTCCTTTTTCGGGACAAGAAAGTAGTGAGAATAACAACCACAGCCTACTTCTGGCGCTGGAACCTTCTCTATGGCTCCCTTGGCCAAGAGAGTCATGACTTCCTCCTGAAGCAAAGTCAGGTGATCCTCCGTCAGCCGGTCGTAAGCTGGAGGCATGGAGGGAGGGGTAGTCGCGAAGGAGTGCGAGTAGCCTCTTCGGACTATCTGTAGAACCCACCTGTCTGAAGTGATGTTCTGCCAGTAGTGGAGGTGATTGCTGATCCTGCCACCAACTGACCACCCATGATTTGGAAGGGCTGGACTAGGAAGATGTGGAGGCTGCAAGGGGGGTGGTAGACTGACACAACCTCTGGCCACCCGACCCATGGGGTCGGAACGAGCCGTGCCCACAGCCGTGCAGAGGTTGCTGAACTTGCGCTGTCTTGTGGCTGGGATATGGCTGGTGTGGCTAAAAGCCCCTTACGTAGCCATGAAAGGGGCAAAAGGCAGACGGGGGACGTGTGGCCACTGAGAGGCCCAAGGACTTGGCTGTAGCCCGTGAGTCCTTGAAGCGCTTCAGCGCCATGTCTGCCTTGTCTCTGAAGAGACCGGTGCCATTAGAGAGGCATGGACATTCCCTGAAAAGCCAGAAGTCCTCAACCAAGCATGGCGTCGAACAGCCTGCGTCAATGAAATTGCTCTGCCCAGCGAGTCGGTCGTGTCGAACTTTGCCGCATCTTTCCCGTCTGTCTGATACTGCTTGGGAGAGGATGACCCGGGCCTCCCCCGGGACCTGTGGCAGCACTTGTGCAACCGTTTCCCACAGGGAGTGGAAGTAACGGCTCAATAGGCATGCAGTGTTTACTGACAGCAATGCAAGGCTGGCGGAAGAAAAATGTTTTACACCAACTGTTTAGCCTCTTGGATTCTCTGTCCGGGGGTGCAGAAGGGAACGCGCCATGGGAAGAAGAGGCTTGGACCACCAAGCTATCGGGGTAGAGTGGTTGATCAGGAAATTTGGGTCGCCCGGTGCAGGGCGATGGCAGCAGGCAATTGTCCTATTCACAGGAGCCCCTCTGCTGGGCTTGGACCAGGTTCTCAGAAGAACATCTGTTAAGGCCTCATTGAAGGGCAGCAAGGGTTCAGAGGAGGAGACACCTGGATGCAGAAGATATTCGTCTTGGCTGCCGCGGAAGAGAGCTGAAGGTCCAGGACCTCAGCTGACCTTCGCACCACCATAGCGTATGATGCTCCCTCCTCCGTAGTCACGGAAGCGGGAGAAAGCAGGCCAGAATCAGGAGAGGTATCTAGTTCGCTGGCCTCACCCAATTCTTCGTACCAGTCCATGTCCTGATAAGGCTGGTCTGGTAAAGGGTCCAATGACACCTCCTAATATTCCCCCATTCCTAGCCCCTCCTAATAAGGCTGAGGAACTGACCTAGCACCTAAGGGTTCTGTCGGTGCCGGTATCGGCAGGCGCCGATCCGGTTCCAGGTCATCAGGGATGAGAAGGGGTCTGGCGTCACCGAGGGGTGCCATCAGCACTGGAGTCTCGTGTCGGGCCGGCGCTAGGGAAGATCGCAATGGCAGGTCCGGCATCAGTCCGGATCCACGGGGGTGGAGGGTCATCGGCTCTAGAGACGCCGGTGCAGAACCCGATGTGGCCCCCTCTGAACTTCCAGGGCCCGAAGGCTCACGAGTAGGGTCAGGCTGCCCAAATATGAGGCACATGGCGTCAAACTTCTTTGAGCTGGGTGGGGGTCACTCCCTATGCCAGCTTTTTTATGAACAAACTTATGTTAGGGACTCAAGCTGTGTTCCTACCTAAGGTGGTAATGCCTTTTTATTTTAGGCAAGACATTAGACTACCGACTTTGTTTGCCACACCTCATTCCTTGAAAGAGGAAACAAGACTCTACCATCTGGACCTCAAGAGAGTACTACATTTTTACATCAATTGTACCAAAGAACATCAGGTGGATGATTAGCTCTTTTGTGCCAAGCAAATATTTGTGCTACATGAACTTCCTACCTCAGAAAATAAGCTCCACTGAATCAACACTGATCCAAAATCCCATGCAAAGAAAAAAACACCAATTGTAAATTTTCTCTCCATTTTATTTACTTTATTCACCTCTGTAACCTTCCTTACTTCAAATCAAATTAGACGGCATTTATATAGCATGTGTCAGGCTGTGACCGGTAGCGCCTGCATTGTGCGTGGCCTTGGAGGTGGTGGCAGCAGGACTACATCTCCCAGAAGGCCGTCCTTCTGGGAGGGACCACGTACAGTTAAATGACGGTGAGCGCATGGAGCGTTGTGCGTAATTCTTTGGAGTATCGGGAAGTTCATCGCAGGGTGGCTGCTCTGCGTGTTGTTTTCTTCGCGTGCCTTACGAGGAGCGCACGCTGGTTTTCGGTGCCCGTCCTTCAGTATTGTGTCGGAGCCGCTGTTCCCGGGAGTTCCCAGAGCCGGTCTTGCTCTGGGCTCTACAGACTGCTGACGGCGAAGCCGCTCGAAGGAGCGGTAGAGCGCGAGTCACGTTTCCTGTCCCGCGGCTGCGGGAGGAAAGGCAGTCGGAGATCCTCGTCGGCTGACGAAGGGGTCGTTCCGCTCCATAGTAGGAGGTCGAGTTGGAGGCGGCTGGCTTCCCCGGGGAGCAGGTTCGTTTTTCAGCGATTTGTTCTACTTCTGGGAGGCAAACTTTAATTTTCATTGAAGTACTTTGACATTGGTTCGTCAACTGGGAGGCAACCCTTATTTCTCATTTAGCACCTTGACATTTGTTCTACTTCTGGGGGACAACCTTCCTTTTTGCCTTTAGCGTTTTGCCTCACATCAATTTGGAAGTATTTCGAAGGATTAAGAATTGGAGTCGAAGTTCCTTTGGCTCTCTTTGGTTTCAACCTTCGCTTTAGGATACGAGACAATTTCTTTTGTTCTTTTCTGTTATCCTCTTTTCATCTTTATTTTTGGAATGAGAGACAGGGTATGTATGAGGTTGTATTTGTTCCTTATGGTATAAGGACGGCATGGGTGAGTGGATTGGTAATTGTTCTGTTTTGTTTGTAGGTAGCTATTCCTCCAGGTGAGAGAGGCATCTTATCTGGTTAGGAAGACACCCCCGCAGCTGTTGGAGTCGGATGACAGGTACTGGTTTATCTAGTGAGACTCTTTGAGATTAGCCAGTGTTGTAGGATTATATTAACCCTGTGTTTTTTGTTGCAGGAATCCCATTCCCCGCTGCTCCTACCCTAATTCCTATCCCTCGCTTGATCGCCTCAATACTCTGTGCATACTGAAGTCAGAGTTGGGGATGTCAAGAGGTGGACCCCTTTGTGCATCGCCCAGATCCTGAGGAGTTCCTGTGGTTGTGACAGCATGGCTAGTCACCCCGGGGGGTCTACAGGTGCTGGGGAATGGTGAGCCTTAGTTACTTGGTTTTTCAAGCCATTTCCTCAAGTAATGCGCAGCTCGAAGTTCATTGCTTCACTTTTGTTTGTAGTTCCAAATCTCTACCCCATAATTAAGGAGATGGAGAGCTCTACTTTTTGTTTTTTTTCTAAAGAACATTTATACCAAACTAGATAGAGTTGCCAATACAGAAATGTGAACTAATTAAAAGATATATATTGCTAGATGCTTTTTTCGTTTTTGGAAGTAGAACAGGAGTCTAAGGTTTGACTACCTTTAGTGGATACTATGAACAAAATACATTTCTTTTTCAGTCAGGAAATTGGGCATTGGGTTATAGACCTGCAGGTTTGACAACATAATAATTCTCAAGCACACCCACAATGCTATGCTGGGGAATGCAACAGGCTTAAAGGAGGGAGGCAATAAGAACGCTAGGCAAACCCAGGCGGAGAATATTCATGGAGGCCAGTTCTGATGACAGATCAGACACATTCATCCAATGATGGAAGGCTACATGAGGAAAGACCCTCTGGATGATCTTCATATACTAAAACACATACTCACAGCATAACAACTTGTGGTGTCACGATCATGGCGACCACCCCACTTGTGCCTCCATCACAGCCGGAGGAGTCAGATTTCTAACCCCCTGGTGCAAGAACTTAGTTCACTGCAGCAACTCAAATTAGAAATCCAGTTGTACTGCGACCCCTACACAACCCATGGAGAGGTAGTGTGCAGGAAGTATTTTCTGAGAAAGCAAAAGACACAACATTGATGGACGGAATGCAGAACAAATCAAAACATTCACCCCCAGTCAAAAGATCTGGGTTAAATCCATCATTCTTTTGCTCACCATGCCACCCCAGTTTAGACCTGGCCATATGCAAATCAGTCTTGACCCTGTGCCTCATGGGAACAGTCCAGCCCGAACTGCCAAGCCAGGTCCTCCCTGGACCGGAAACAAGCATCCTAGGACCGGTTACGGAGTTTCACCCCTCTTCAGCCAGGATAGCTTGATTCCAGTGGCACAGTGAGCCCAGGACCCACGTCTGGGCATACCTGGCGCACTTAGGGCGAGAAAGCAAAAGACACAAAATTGATGGACGGAATGCAGAACAAATCAAAACATTCACCCCCAGTCAAAAGATCTGGGTTAAATCCATCATTCTTTTGCTCACCATGCCACCCCAGTTTAGACCTGGCCATATGCAAATCAGTCTTGACCCTGTGCCTCATGGGAACAGTCCAGCCCGAACTGCCAAGCCAGGTCCTCCCTGGACCGGAAACAAGCATCCTAGGACCGGTTACGGAGTTTCACCCCTCTTCAGCCAGGATAGCTTGATTCCAGTGGCACAGTGAGCCCAGGACCCACGTCTGGGCATACCTGGCGCACTTAGGGCGAGAAAGCAAAGACACAAAATTGATGGACGGAATGCAGAACAAATCAAAACATTCACCCCCAGTCAAAAGATCTGGGTTAAATCCATCATTCTTTTGCTCACCATGCCACCCCAGTTTAGACCTGGCCATATGCAAATCAGTCTTGACCCTGTGCCTCATGGGAACAGTCCAGCCCGAACTGCCAAGCCAGGTCCTCCCTGGACCGGAAATAAGCATCCTAGGACCGGTTTCGGGGTTTCACCCCTCTTCAGCCAGGATAGCTTGATTCCAGTGGCACAGTGAGGCCAGGACCCACGTCTGCGCATAACCGGCGCACTTAGGGCGAGAAAGCAAAATACACAAAATTGATGGACGGAATGCAGAACAAATCAAAATATTCACCCCCAGTCAAAAGATCTGGGTTAAATCCATCATTCTTTTGCTCACCATGCCACCCCAGTTTAGACCTGGCCATATGCAAATCAGTCTTGACCCTGTGCCTCATGGGAACAGTCCAGCCCGAACTGCCAAGCCAGGTCCTCCCTGGACCGGAAACAAGCATCCTAGGACCGGTTTCGGGTTTCACCCTCTTCAGCCAGGATAGCTTGATTCCAGTGGCACAGTGAGGCCAGGACCCACGTCTGGGCATACCTGGCGAACTTAGGGCGAGAAAGCAAAATACACAAAATTGATGGACGGAATGCAGAACACATCACAATATTCACCCCCAGTCAAAAGATCTGGGTTAAATCCATCATTCTTTTGCTCACCATGCCACCCCAGTTTAGACCTGGCCATATGCAAATCAGTCTTGACCCTGTGCCTCATGGGAACAGTCCAGCCCGAACTGCCATGCCAGGTGGGTCCCGTGTTCTCCATGCCACTAGAATCAAGCTATCCTGGCTGAAGAGGGGTGAAACCCCGAAACCGGTCCTAGGATGCTTGTTTCCAGTCCAGGGAGGACCTGGCTTGGCAGTTCGGGCTGGACTGTTCTCATGAGGCACGGGGTCAAGACTGATTTGCATATGGCTGGGTTCAAACTGGAAAGGCATGGTGAGCAAAAAAACGATGGATTTAGGCCCAGATCTCTGTACTGGGGTGAATGTATGACATTGTTCTGCATTCTATCCATCAACTGTTGTTTTTGCATTTGTCACCCCGAGTGGGACGGGTATGCCCAGACGTGGGCTCCGTGCTCTCCATGCCACTGGAATCAAGCTATCCTGGCCGAAGAGGGGTGAAACCCCGAAACCGGTCCTAGGATGCTTGTTTCCAGTCCAGGGAGGACCTGGCTTGGCAGTTCGGGCTGGACTGTTCCCATGAGGCACAGGGTCAAGACTGATTTGCATATGGCTGGGTTCAAACTGGAAAGGCATGGTGAGCAACAAAACGATGGATTTAGGCCCAGATCTCTGTACTGGGGTGAATGTATGACATTGTTCTGCATTCTGTCCATCAACTGTTGTTTTTGGAAGTATTTTCTGGTCACGATCAGTCCCACTAGATGAGTTCATGGAAACAGTAGAACTCCAAACCCTCTTGGGGAAATGAATAACTCATTCAAAATAGCCTAAGAAACAGGGGATACACTTTAAGATGTTCATTTCTAAAGCCTAAGTCTAGTGCATAAAATATGAACAGTAACCACACAGAATGTGAAAATAAATGCAGCAATGCATTACATGGTCAACGAAAACAATATGATCATTCCTAACATAGTTAGCAAGGTCTTAACATCCTTACATTCCGAAGTTACTTAAAGTAGCAGTGGAGAAACCCCAATGATCAAGAAGGCCCCTCCATCTATAGCTCTTCCTAGGGAACAGAACGCAAAGGGAATAAAAATTAGCTACCTTAACACCCGCTCAATGGTAAAACATCAGCTGGAAATTTTCCAGCTTATTGATTCGGATAAACCGGATATCCTCCTTCTATCTGAAACGTGGCTCACTGCCGAGACTGTTCCCGACGTTCTGGCAGCAGTCCCTGAGAATTACTATATTCTTCAGGCTAACAGACCGCCGGGAAAAGCCGGAGGTGGGGTGGCGGCCATTATCCATCAGAATTTTCAATTCACTACGTTAGGGATCACAGGTATCCCTTCTATGGACAGCCTCATACTCAAATTTGAATCTCCACAATCTTCTTTTATTTGTGCCTTATTTTATAGACCCCCCCCATCACATGCCTACTTTTCCCCAACTACTAGGCAAAATGATTTCCCACCTAGTTATAAACCATGCCAGAATCCTAATAATCGGAGATTTCAATTACTGGCCTAACGATGCACGAGAGAGTGTGGACTCCACAGAATTCACCGATCTTCTCACTGGAATGAATTGTACTCAGCATGTGAAGACAGCCTCCCACATAAAGGGGCATTCCTTAGACCAAGTATGGACTTCTAATTTGGAAATATCTAAGTTCGCTATCTCACCATGCACCTGGTCGGATCACCATCTTATCACATTTGTTATATCCAGCATCCCCCTACTAAAAATGTTCAGATAAAAAACAACCTGGCTAGAAACTGGAACCGCGCTAATATGGACGAATTTTGCTCAATACTAGCGGCCACAGCCCCTACTGCGGAAGAAACTCTCCACA
Organism: Calotriton arnoldi; assembly: GCA_963921515.1. Classification (NCBI taxonomy): domain Eukaryota; kingdom Metazoa; phylum Chordata; class Amphibia; order Caudata; family Salamandridae; genus Calotriton; species Calotriton arnoldi. Next base: position 1,037,795 of record CAWUFW010001391.1, read on the forward strand.
CCCAGGCAATAGATATTACAGCTTGGCTTGAATCAGCTAGTAATCGCATTGCCCCTTTTAAGAAAATCAAGACTATGCGACCCCACGATGCCCAACGATGGTTCTCCAACGATTTAAAATTAAAAAAACTTGCACTACGGCAAGCCGAACGTAGGTGGAGACACGACTACTCCTTGGATAAAAGAGCCTTCTATGTTACTCTGCTCAAAGATTATAAAAACGCAATCCTTCAGACTAAGGCAGAATACTTCTCTGCAAAGATTGTAAATTCGGCAAATAAATCCAAAGAGATTTTCTCCATAGTCAACGAACTCACTAACCCAGACAGGGTCATAGCGAAACATGTTCCCACACAACCCCTATGTGACTCGCTCAATTCTTATTTCATTAACAAAATTACTATGATTAAAACTAGTATTCCTCCAGCCTCCTCCTCTATAGCCCCCCCAGCTCCTGGCAAAAATTCACTTGTATTTAATCAAATTCCCCCAATTTCAAAGGAAATCTTTTTTGGTCTACTAAAAAAAGTTAGTTCTGGCTCTCCCACTGACTGTTGCCTACCTCATATTCTACGTGAGGCTTTCCTCACCTGCCCCGACCCCCCCCCTATCATTTCTTAATAATTCACTAAAACTTGGTATTGTCCCCGACACCTTCAAAAGTGCTGAGATCATCCCGATTCTGAAGAAACCCAACTCGGATCCCTTGGTGCTCAGTTACTACCGGCCCATCTCCCTGCTGCCTTACCTGGGGAAAATCCTAGAAGCTCATGTGGCAAACTGCCTGAGTTCCTTCATTGAACAATCTCATTTCTTGGACTCTCACCAGGCAGGCTTTAGGCCAGCACATTCAACAGAGTCCGTCATCCTTGCAGTTATGGATGAACTCAGAGGGGGGATGGACAGAGGCCTCACCCAGGCCCTGGTACTCCTGGATCTGTCAGCTGCTTTTGACACGGTCGATCATGATATTCTGATCGACCGTGTCAGTAACGCCGGGATCCAGGGCCTAGCATTGAGGTAGATCTCTTCCTCCTTAGAAACCGTTTCCAAGCTGTTCGCCTTGCAAATTTCTCCTCCCAGAAAGTGAAATTAACGTGTGGGGTCCCTCAGGGGTCTTCCCTCTCGCCCCTTCTGTTTAACTTATACCTACTTCCCCTTATCTGGTCTCTACGCGAGAGAAAGGTCGTTACTTTCAACTATGCCGACAACCTTCAGTTGGTGTTTGACATTAATCCTACCATCTCCTCATCGTTCAATTTCCAGTCTACGCTGAGCGTTATTAGTGTCTGGATGAATGACAACCAACTGAAATTAAATCCCGACAAAACTGAGCACATTCTTACAGGTGGACTAGCAAATCCATGGAATGCCAATTTCTGGCCTCCTATGCTAGGTAGTCCCCCACTACCAGCAACTTCTGTTAAGAGTCTAGGGATTGTGATTAGTAACGATCTCTCCATGAAGGCCCAGATAGGCTCAGTGGTCTCGGCGTGCTTCTTCCATCTTCGCAGAATCCGGAAGATCAGCAGATTCTTAACCACGGAGGCCTTAACCTTGACTATTCTTGCCCTGGTAATGTCGCGTATTGATTACGCCAACTCACTTTATGTTGGCATCCCCGCATATCAATTACGTTTGCAGTTGGTGCAAAACCATGCAGCCAGATTAATCGCCCGCCAACCCATACGACACAACGTTAAACCCCTGATGAAGAGCCTTCTCCGGCTTCCAGTGGCTAAACGCTGTGCCTTTAAGCTGGGATGCACCACATTCAAAGCCCTAGCGGGGAACGGCCCTACCTTCATCTCTTCCAGGATTCAGCGCTATACTCCCTCTCGAGAATTGAGCTCCTCCAACTTAAATCTGCTGACCACTCCCGTATTTAAACGCAAAAAACACAGAGGGCTCAGATTTGCGGTCTTAGCTTCGCAGCTCTGGAACTCGCTCCCTGTGGAAGTGAGGCTGACGGCCTCTTATGCACAGTTCAGGAAACTGCTTAAAACTTTTCTCTTTACTCAGGCATATCTGTAAGCCAAATGTATCGCTGTCGCAGCTCCTCTCCTGCTTATTAGCACCATGAAACCGTTTGGTGTACGTGCGCTGTATAAATATATTTAACATAACATAACAACATAACAAGTATGCTAAATGTTAGCAGAAGCAGGAAATAACAAGCCTATAGTTTCTTAAGATTGATCGCACAGCATACCTTCTCTCTGTATTAAACAGCTATTTAGCTGTTCTCAATCACAGCTTTTTTCCGTGAATGATAAGCAAGAACAAAGCTGAAGGTCATTTCTTTGCACCGGAGCTGCCTCGGACCAAGGCTGGTTGTTGCTGTAACCAGTGTGGCTTCAGGCGTGCTAGTCTTAGCGCGAAGCCCCCAACATATGGTCAGATACTTGGATTTTTATAGTATCTGATGGCCAAGAAATACACATTATTATATGTACATTGTTAAAACAAAAGCCAACCTAAGGCAAAACATCTCGTTTATAGCTAATGTGGCTGGATGAAAAAGAAGAAGTAGGGAAAATAAAGAGTAAGGGTACAAACTGTCCTTTGGTACACTTTTTATTGTTTCATTTTAGAAAAGCAGTATCAGTCTTAGAGTCTCCACTTGTTGCAACAAGATGGTCAGATGCTCCTCTGAAAGCCACTCTGCCATGGGTGGAGGATGTGGTGGATTTGAAAGGAATGGCAGGACATAGCCCAGTTGAATGATCTGAAAGACCCACGTTAGATGTTGGGGAAAATGTCTGATACTTCCTCTCACAGGGTGATCATGGTCAGTACAGTGTTTGCTTGATTTGTATTCCCAACCCAGAAGTTGACTGTAAGCCAAATAGCTAAAGTACCCCCTAAAGGGAAAAAACACCTGAGGAAAATGTCTAGAAAGGGTTGAGAGGCCCAAAGAAGGCAATGTTGCTGGGCAGAATCAGCCTTTTCGCCAAATAGGTGGGATCCATTGAAAGGCATATCCTTAAGGGATGCCTGCATATCCCCTGAAAATCCAGTGGATCTCATCCATGTGTGGCGACAAAATAGTGGCAAAATATTGGCCTAGACAATCAGTGGTATCCAGGCCAGATAGAATTACATATCTGGCCGCATCCTGATCCTCTTGAATGGTTTGAGCCAGGGAGGCCTGAAATTCCTCAGAGACTGCTGGCAAGATCTCGCTGACCAGGCCTCAAAGAGTATGTGCATAGTGCCCAAGTAATTAGCTGGCATTGATGGACCTTGGGGCTAGGCTGGCCGATGAGAACATTCGTTTCCCGAAAGCCTCAATTCTCAACTCTGTCCTGGCATTTGGTTGGTTCCAACTTGCTGATGGAAGCTTGTACCACCAGACTTTCTGGCATAGGATGTTGAATCAAAAAATAAGAGTCGCCTGGCACAAGCTTGTGGTATTTGGCTTCCTGCCTGTTCACCACTAGGCAAGAACAAGACTCTGACCAGATGCCCGTTAATATGATTGTTAGGGCCTCATTAAATGGTAGTAAAGGTTCAGAGGAAGCCTGTTCAGGCAGCAAAACCTACATAATCATATTTGTCTTAAATTCCATAAAAGAAAGTTGTAACACCACGTCTTATCACCATAGCAAAAAAGCAGTGTCTTCCATTGGTAGACTGGGGTGGAGGGGCAGCTAACCCAGTATCAGGGGAAGTGCCCAACGCATTGGCCTCTTTAAAATCCATGTATAGATTGCCATCATCAAAATGTGTGGGTAAATCAACCCCATCATCTCCGTGATCATCTTTAAAGGCTGGCTGAGTTTTATCAGAGCCGAAAAGGTGGAGGAGCACTGGAGAATGGCTCTGTGGTAGAAGTTGTGTCTTGTCTGAATATGATTCTGCAGGGACTGGGTGCAACAATGTGAATTCGCGACCCAACAGCAGACGAGGCCAAGATGCGTTTGGCTTGGAGACCTCTCGCACAGGCATCAATGTTGAAGAAACCGCCATGAATTTTGGTGCCGGAGTTGAAGTCAGCTCTGAAGCTGGTGCGGAACCCAAGACAGGTTCAGAAGGTTCGGACAAATCTGTTGGTGGTAACCCGACTGGAGGCCTTTGCGGCTCGTACGGAGCCGGAAAAGTGTCAAACATTCGCAACATAGCCTCTTTAAAGGCCCTGATCGGCTATGACGTAACCAATGACCCTGGAAAGTCGAGGTGCATCTGGATCAATTGCAGAATCTGCTCCGCAGAAGGAGTTTGAGAACGAGGCAGAGTGGCACCCAGACACCAGCAAAATGACGAATGAAGATAAGCGCAACTTGGCCTACTTGTGCTTCGATTTGGGCTTACCCGAGGGCTTTGTCAAGGAAGAGGACCTGTTGTGGGAACAGACTTGAGAGTGGAAACATGTACACACCCTTGTCTTTCAGCAGGAGTGGGGTTTCTTCTTCCGAAGTTTGGCTACATACAGGTTCACTTCACAATCCTAGATCACATTTGGGTTCATAGGGCACACTCCTTGCTTGACTTGAAGTGATGCCCTGAACCCAAACACCAGAGGCATACCTTATGCGGGTCGATCAGATATTTGTTTGTGACAGTCCCAGCAAGATTGAAACCCTGTAGTTTTAGGAGAGGACATAGTTCCCATGCACACTGGAAGTTTTGGTTGAAAAAATGTTTTTAAAGAAAAATATTCTTTAACAAATAAGAAAACAAATGGGAGCAGAGCTCAAGATCTGTGCACGAAGCTGTGGAAAGAAAGGAACTGACATTGATTTGTAGGGGTGACGCTTATACGCAGCTGCGTTCGTCACTCAATGGGGCAGAGAATGAAGTCAACATGGAGCTGCAGGATGTCACCTACCGGTGCGCCAGAGCAATGCTGTTTAAAGCATCCAGATACACTCTGGCACCAGGGGATATTCGAAAGGTGAGGAATCTTATTAGAAAGATACATCAGAACTCTCTTGTGTGGCTGACGTAAAAGCTAACCGCACTCCGGGGGTCCAACATGTGCAACCGCTCCTCCTCCTTGGTTGGATGGAGTGGTATATAAAAGTCTAGTAAGGTGATAGACTAGCCTGAGATGGAATGGGAACACCACCTTAAATAGGAAAGCTGCCTTCTCTCGGAGAACTAGCTTATCTGGGAAGAAGCAAGGGAAAGGTGGATGGACAGATGGACACTGTTAGAAATGGGGGTCTCTAGTTGGCAGAGGTAGGTACCTTTGTCCAAATAGGGACCCTTGCTTCTAGTCAGGGTAAGGGGGATACACTTCTAAAATAACCCCTGCTCACCCCCTTGGTAGCTTGGCATGAGCAGACAGGCTTATCTCAGAGGCAGTGTGTAAAGCATTTGTGAACACATACAGTAATACAGTGAAAACACTACAAATGGACACCACACCAGTTTAGAAAAATAAGTAATCTTTATCTAAACCAAAACAAGACCAAACGACAAAAATCCACAATACAGTAATAAAAATGTGACTTACAGATGGTAGAAATAGTTCAGTTCAAAGCAAATTGCAGATGTGACACTTTTCACACAAAGTACCTGGGATGCGTCATGCAAACAAACAAAACGGGCCGCAGGGAAGGTGATGCATCAATTCCTTACACTCAGGGAAGGTGATGCGTCGGTTCCTTGCTCCGGGGAGGTGATGCTTTGGTTCCTTAGTGCTGCGCAGGGGAGGTGATGCGTCGGTTCCTTACCGGAGAGGAGGTGATACGTCAGTTTCTTACTGCATAGGGAGGTGATGCATCGGTTTCTTACTGCGTCCCCCAACGATGCGACAAACTTGGCGCCTCAATGCGATGCATCGATCCGGGAAGATGCGTGGATTCTTCCAGCACCCAGCGGAAATCAGTCTCTAGAGGTCCAAAACAACAGCAGGCACCTATTTGCAGGTCAGAACTCCCAGCAAGGAAGTTCAGGGGAGCTGGTGGTGTAGTCTTTGTGTCCCTGAGACTTCAGAACAGAAGGCAAGCTCAGTTTCAAGCCCTTGGAGATCTTCCTCAAGCAGGGGACACAGCAAACAGCAAAGTGCTCTTCTCCTTTCCTTGGCAGCAAGTAGCCACTGCAGGCCAACCCCAGACAGCAAACAGCACAGGGGCAGTATTCCTCCTCAGCTTCTCCGGCGCTTCTCCTTGGCAAAGATTCCTCTTGATTTCCCAGAAGTGATCTAAAAGTCTGGGGTCTGGGCCCCTCTTTTTATACCCAAAAATCCTTTGTTCTCTGAAGGCAGACAGTGTCTGTACCCAGCCAAAACCAGTTCTGTGGGGCACTTTGCAAGTGCACAACAACCTCCATTGTCAGTGTGAGCCCTGGCTCCACGCACACCACAGGGGGGCGGAGCCATCACTGTGGAAGGCAGGCACAGCCCTATTCAGGTGCAGGTGCTACTCCTCTCACCACTCCAAATGCAGACCAGGCCTATGCAGCCCAGCCCTGACTCATCAGGCTCTCTGGAGCCACTGCTCCTCCCCAGCCCCTGACACTCCAAAGCCAGACATGCAATACACAAACCTAGCAGAGACATACTGGATGGCTAAGCAAGAAAATACCTACTTTCTAAAAGTGGTATTTTCAAACACAGAATGTAAAAATCACCCTCACTAAAAGATGCATTTTAACATTCTGAGTTCAGGCATATTAAACTTTATTTTTCGACCTCGTTCCCAGGGGTAGTTATGTTTATAAGATGTTATAAACAAACTCCCCATTCTGTCCTATGGGAACAGGCAGCCTTGCAATAGTGAAAAACGAAATTGGCCACAGACACAAGGGCATGTCCTGCCTTTCACATACAATGCACCCTGCCCACAGGGGTACCTTGGGCCTACCTTAGGGGTGACTAATATGTAGAAAAGGGAAGGTTTAGGGACTGGCAAGTGGATGCACTTGCCAAGTCGACATGGCAGTACTAGACTGCACACCGGCTCTGCAATGGCAGGCCAGAGTTACATTTTACAGGCTGCTTCTGTGGGTGGCACAATCAGTGCTGCAAGCCCACTAGCAGCATTTGATTTACATGCCCTGGACACACACAGTGCACTGTACTAGGGTCTGACTAGTAAATCAAATAGCCAATCATGGAAACCCCAATCCATAACAACAATTTACAGGGAGAGCATATGCACTTTAGCACTGATCAGCAGTGGTAAAGTGCGCAGAGTCATAAAACCACCAACAACAGGTCAGAAAAACTACAGGAGGAAGGCAAAAAGTCCTGGGATGACCCTGCAAAAAGGGCCAAGTTCAACAGACACTCAAGGCATGAAGCTAGCTAACAGGCAGAGCTGATGTTATAGCAACCAAAAATTCAGTCTTAAACATGAGACTGACAACTGTGCAGGTGCTCAAACTGAGTGCCCATAAAACAGGCTACCACCGGTCACAGCCACTATCACTAGGCCCGCCTGAATGCCCAGGACATTCAGGCTATGATCCCAATGTTTCAGCCTGCAACCCAGGTTTCAGTGAGAGCAGCTCCGAGGCTTCTGGGTCTATTGGCTTCCTGCATACTGCCTGTAGACCATGCCAGGAGGCACATGTGGGCTCTGCAGTGGAATTTGAGGTCTCAGTAGGCTCAACACAAGGAAATCTGTCAGATTCCATTCAGGTGTTGGAAGAGACAGCAAAAGATCTGCAGTGGTGGCTACTCGACTGCAAATGGACCAGCGACAGATCCCTCTCCGTACCCCACCCAGACCTGACCATGGTGATGGATGCGTTATTGCTCGGTTGGGGGAGGCCATTTGGGAGAGATGGAGAGCAGAACACTCTGGTCTCGGGCGGAAGCTCACCTTCACATAAATCTCTTGGAACTTCGAGCGATCTGTTTGGCATTAAAAGCTTACTTTCCAAAGATCAAAGGGGAATGAGTGCAGGTGCCCACAGACAATACAACAGCCAGGTGGTATTGCAACAAACAGGGCAGAGTAGGGTTGTGTGTTCTGTGCTTGGAAGCTCTACCTCTTTGGAAGTGGCTGAGTGATCAGGGCATATCTCTGTCCAACATCTGGCGAGTTTTTTCAAACACCAGATCAGATGAACTCAGCCAGTAATATGTAGCGGTTCATGAATGGCATTTGCACTCAAAGGTGGCTTGGGACATCTTCCAGCAATGAGCAGAACAGTGGCTCGATCTATTCGTCGCCACATGGAACGTGCAGTGTCAACAATTTTGCACTTTGGATTACCCAAGACAATCCTCCGTAGGGGATGCCTTTTGCCTTCATTGGGGCTTGGAACTTATATGTGCCTGTTTGCCTCTCCTACAAAGAGTTCTCAAGAAAATCAAGAAAGACTAGGCCCAAGTCATCCTAGTGGCTCCGAACGGGGCAAGGAGAGTGTGGTATCCAGAACTTCTGACCATGAGCATCAGTCCTCCAATTTGTCTTCCAGTTCGGGAGGATCTCCTGTCGTAGCAGCATGGTCAGATTCTTTACCCAAACCCGAGCAATCTACACCTCCATGCATGGAGATTGGGCAGTGGCAATTGATGACATAAGATCTCCGTCCTGAGGTAGTTGGTGTGATTCTGGCAGCCAGGCATCCATATACAAAAACTGTTTATGATGGACGCTAGAAGACGTTTATGGTGTGGTGGCCCTCCTATCATATACCCTTACAAGCTTCAATTTCGGATATTCTTTTATTTTGCTTGTCATTGGCACAGCAAGGTCGTGCTGTAGCAACAGTCAAAGGTTGTTTAGCGGCTCTTTTGGCCTTTTTACATTTGCCGGATCAACTGTCTCTTTTCAAATCACCTGTTGTGATATGTTTTTTGAATGGGTTGGTCTATATGCTTCCTCCTTTTCGGTTTATAATGCCACAGTGGGATTGGAATTCAGTTTTAACTTAATGTGTTCACCTTCTGAACCTATGCATAGTTGTTCTTTACAGTTGTTGACTCTGAAAATGGTGTTCCTTATAGCCATTATGTCTGCTAATCGAGTAAGTGAACTTCAGGCCTTGTCATCAGTACCTCCTTATGTTTCCTTCTTTTCTGACAAGTTAGTCCTTCGAACAAGGGCAGCATTCCTTCCTAAGGTAGTTACGTTTTTTCATGTAGGACAATCTGGTTTTCTGTAGTAAAAAAGGGTAAAGCAGTACATAAGAGATAGTTCTAGATGTATTGTCTTATGTATTAAGATCTGTTGTGGGTTAGCTAGAAAACAACCGCCAGAAGGATTACATGCTCACTCTACCAGGCTACTGCTACGGCATTAGCTTGAGGTATACCAGTTTTGCATATTTGCCAGGCTGCACTGCGGGCATCTTTGCACACATTCACCAAGCGCTAATGCCTAGATAGTCAAGTCAGGGGGCAAAGGCATTTCACCCGATCTTTCCTGCAGAATTTCCTAGTTCCACAGACCCGCCACCTGGGAGGTACTGCTTTGGTAACAATTCAAAAGGTGAGGAAAATGAGGTTAGACGTCTCTCAGAAGAACAAGTTACTTACCTTTGTTATATGGCTCTTAGGCACATTATCGACATTGCTAAGTTAGCATGAGCTTCGCTGCCATGATGCTGCTTTTGCCCATGCTACTACATGACTTTGTTTTTGCAAGACTTTGTTTGTGCCCTTCACATGAGAACGGGTTGCCTTTCGCGTTCTCTGCCTTTCCTGGAGTTTAGTCTGAACACGATATGCAAGGTCGATAAACAATGCCCCTTGTTATTCTGTTCTGGTCAGTCCTTAGCACCTAGACATAACATGCTACACACAGCTGCACTACTGAAGACTCGTGCTTTGATATTACGTTGTTGCATGTTGTTTTAACACACTTGGAAAAAGCCGTTCCATGGAGAAGAGCTCTGCTGTTCCTATGATGTAAACCTTACATCCAGGCTTTAAGGTATGGGGTCTACTGTCAAAGCCCAGAGATCGTCCTTTTTATAAAATAAACTTCGTTAGGTCAAGGGGAGGGTGGTCAGGATTATAGGCCCTTATTTTCACATCTTTATAAAATGACTTCTCCCTTTGTATTCTATGGAATTGTAACAATGCTAACTGTGCTGAGTTTATGCATTTTGCTGCTAGTAGTGGCACGTATACTGTATGGTAGAGCACGATAGTTAAAATAAACATTTTGAACTATTTCAGTGACTCTGCTTATTTTCATTGTGGACAGGTGTGAGTGAGCGAAAGAGTACGTCTTGCTCCAGCGATTCCTGAGAGAGTCGGGAGTGTTGTGTTCTAGGTTGTCTAATCATTTGTAGCTCTGTGACCTTTGGAGGAGAACGAATGAGACACTATAGCTAGTAGGTTTGGGATTTTGGGTACTGATGTGGTAGGTTGGGACACCCCTATTCACTGAGGTCCTGTTTTCCTGCGCATAGTTCTGTGTATGTGCAGAATCCCTGCAACATGGCGCCGCCAACGTTTGGTCTGGTTCTTATCTGCGAGACGCTTGAGTAGTACTTGTGCTTGTCCACAATACCCTCACCTCTGTTTCCGGAGACAGCTGTGATGGTTTAACCTCCTATATTGATGTTTTTATAGGTTCTTTCAAGCTTGAAGTTTTAAAAGGTTTAATCTCTTTATTCTTAACCCATTATTGCGCTGCCGCGCTCTAGGTTGTTCTTCATTGTTTGTTGTGATGGCGGTTGATATTCCGGCTCACAGCCGCGCCCGCTCAAGGCGTATTTGGCTCAATATGGAGTGCTTGATGCGGGTACTGCGCTTATTTTCGTGGTAGAAGCAAATCCTGCTTACCACTTCAAGGTGTTTTATTCTTGGGTCACCTTTCCGGCAGTGGATGGGACAGATGATTTGTTTCATCAATACACTGCCACGGCCACCCCTCACGCCTATCAGCCTTATAGGGCTCTTGAAGTTCCGCTTACAGCTTGGCAACACCAAATTTGGTTTAATGGCGCCTTTCCTCACCCAGTATCACCGGTCCGTTTGGGTCCTTTATCAATAGATGGGGCCACTTGGCCCGTTTTGGCTGGGTATACCCCGCACCCACGTTACTTAACTGTTGCAGTTGCAGACCTTCGCGTGTTACATACGTCTTTAATATGCGTACACAGGGCTGTTATACAGTACATCACGCGCAACGTCCAGGTGGGACCACCTGGCGTTGCTGCGCAACCTGCGGGACCTGGTGGTGTGACCATCAGTCCCCTTATGGTTAATTCAGTAATGGGCAAGCATCCACAGAATAAGGATGAATTACCTTATTGGCTTGCTGAAAAATTTGGACAACTTGAGGCTGTTTTTCCAAATACCTCTCCTGTGGATAAACACAGGATTTTGACTATTAGTTTGCCAAAAGACTTGCTTCCCGAGTTGGCTGATTGTAACACCTGGGGCAAGGTGTTTGCAGCGGTATATTCGAAGTGTTTCGGCACTCCCTCCATGACCGTGCTCCCCTCAGTGATTAAACGTGTTTAGGATGAACATGGAGCCGAAGCAGCTGTGGAGCTGGGGATGAGATTGGTGGGGGTGTTCGACGTGGTTGCTGATATGAACCTGGCCAATGTCAAGGGAGATGCAGTAAGCTTTCAAGTGGCAAACTGCATGGAGGCTGTCCCTGATGTGGACAAGCCGCGCGAATTACCAAAGATTATTGCAAAGGCTTATAAGACCATAGGCCGCAATAGTCTAGGAGTTAAGCCTTTTACGCAAACGCAAACACAACAAAAAGCCCAGACTGATAAAGATGGGCGTCCGTTCTTTTCTAAAAAGAACTGGAAAAATAAAAAACAGGGACAGCAACAACAGAAGCAAGGTTCGCGTGCAGGTTCACCGACACCTGAGTCTTCTGAGCGTACTTATGACTTGCGCGATCGCGCGAAAATTAAGTCTCCTGATAGATTTCAAGTCCCTGATCAGCGTTCTCCTCGTTCTTCACAGGACACATCTGGCTCTCAAGTCGGTGGAGGGGAACGCCAGGATCGTGGCAAACGTCAACCTGCGCCACAGGGACGAGATCAGCCTCGACAGTTTGAAGTCAAAGGAAAACAAGAGGATCTACCTCGTTTTCGACCCCCGTTTCAGAAGAAAAAAGTTGCCGCTCTAACAGCGAGGTATGCCTCAGACGGTGAGAACGCGTCTCCTGGATTGGACATGGGCAGTGACTCTGCTCGACAGCGCAGCGGAAGTTACCATAGTGCGGGAGGCTCTGCGTCCCTGTCTGGAGGCGACAGCAACTGATACCTTCGTTACAGTAGAGACTGCAGACACCTGGGTTGCCCCCCCCAGATAGGCTCTATGAAATAATTTTTCAAATTGAAGGTGATATACCTCGTCCAATCAAGGCGGTTTTCTGGGAGAATCTGACCTCCTCGTATGACATTTTATTAGCGGAGGCGGATTGGCCTCCACCCTTTGTGTTGGCCGCATCTAAAGGGGAAGACGTGATCCTTCCGAGTTTTTCGCGTCATGTCCCTGAGGAACATGCACAGGCTTTCGCAGCCGAGTGGGCTCTGGCCCTAGCCCCAGCGGTGTATCGGAATCAGGTGGGTTGGGATGTTGATTCACCAGCTCATGAAATACCTTTACGCTCTATGCCTCAGCCACAACCGCAATATCCAATCAGACGTGAAGCAAAAGTTTCCGTTTGTGATATTCTAACACAGTTGGAGTATCAAGGAGTAATTGAATCATGTACATCACCGATGAATAATCCTCTCTTTACGGTATCAAAACCTGATGGTTCTTATCGGATTGTATTGGATTACCAAGAATTGAACAATCATTGTCGCACTTTTGCGGTGCAGAACACTCACAGCTCTGCACTGGTGAACAATCTTGTTCGTAAGAAATACAAAACTACACTTGACATTTCTAATGGTTTCTATAGTCACAATCTCGCTCCTGAGAGCCGTGATTTGACAGCATTCACTGCCGTCGGGAATCAGAAAAAATGTACACGATTGCCTATGGGGTATAAGAATAGCCCCGGGGCATTTGCGGCACGGATTGTGTCTTTGTTACACAACATAGACCCTGATGCGTTCTCGTACGTAGATGACATTTATCTGACGGACGATGAGCTTATGCCGCATCTTGTGCGAGTCGACAGGATTATTGTGTCCTTTGCCGACTATGGATATAAATTCAATTTTGCAAAATCGCACATCGCCCATTTGGCGGTGCTCTTTTTGGGCTATGAGCTCAATAATGAAGGAAAGGGCTTGCCCCCTCACTTCTTGGAGAAATGTGCACAATTGCAACCCCCTTCTACATTAAAGAAACTTCAGTCTTTGCTGGGATTTTTGAATTTCGGGAGAACATACATTCCCGATTATGCCCAGCGTATCAAACCGCTTTATGCATTGATACAACCGACTTTTTCTTCTGCCAGCTGGCTTCCGGAACATACTTCTATTCTGAATTCTTTGCAAACTGACTTGCTTGCAACTAACTACTTGTTGACGCGTGAAAACACCACAAACCTGGTAATACGTATAGTTTCTGGGACAGTGGGTTTCACTTACTTGACGTTCAATGAGGGAGACACAATACCAATTGCATACAAATCACATTTATACACTGCTGCTGAAATGCGCTTTTCAACTGTTGAAAAAATCTTGACGGTAGTACAGATGGCGATTCTAAAAGAACGCTCACTGGCGCAAGGCAAACGCATTCTTATGGTCACGCCCTTCCCTGCTTTGGAAGCCGTGACTAAGGCGAGTGTGCCTAACTCGAAGGCACTACATCCCCATTGGATACAATGGGCTACTTCTTTGACATCGGCTGATGTCATGTTTATCTTTGATCCTTCCTTACAGACACAGAAGTTTTTACAGTATGAACATGTTCATCCTCCTCCCTTGTCTCTGCTTCCTTTACATGAGTACAAATGCATCATTTGCACCGATGGCTCGGCTCAACCGGCCACAGGTTCCAAACATGCTTATTCGGCAGCATGCGCAATTGTTGCTGGCTCATTTGTTAATGGATAGTTTAAGTCTTCCATTGTGCACACTCAAGCTCTTGGAGACTGTACGGCACAATTAGCGGAGCTGCGTGCTTTTGTACTGGCTCTCGAGTTTGCTGATCCAAATGTGAATACTCTTATTGTGTGCGATTCTTATTACTGTGTCCAGTCTTTTAATGACAACTTGTTCTTTTGGTCTCGGAATGACTATCGAGAATCCAAAGGCAGCGCAATTAAGCATAAGACGCTTTGGGTTTGTGTGGCAGATCTTAAACAACGTCTGCCCCTCATTCAAGTTATACATACTCTTGGCCATCAGCGTGTGGGAGCACATGCTCTTGGTAATTCTTTGGCTGATGAAGCGGCCAAGTCTGCAGTAGCCACGTGTTCCGTAACAGCAGTTACAAGATCCAAGACTAAAATAGATAATGAGATTTTGGCAGCTGTAGCTGCAACGAGGGAGGGAACTGCTTATCCTCAGGGTTTCCCTTCGAACTACTCTTATCATATAACTCCAGAACAAGTTCCTTATGCTTTGATTCCTTCTGTTGGGGAGCGGATGATCCCCAACATGGACCACAGACCTACATTGATCAAAGCCGCACACGAAGGCATAGCATCTGCGCATGCCGGTGTGTCGGCGACAGTCTCTATTTTACAGCAACGTTACTGGTGGCGTGGTTTATATAAACAGACCCGTAATTATGTCCTTTCTTGTGACATATGTCAGCAAATCAAGCCGACTACGGTCACCCGCCCACCACAAACACAGCTGTGTATTTCTAATCAACCTTTTGACTGTATCTATCTTGATCACTGCGGTCCTCTTTCTTCTTATACTGCGTATAAATATATATTTGTTGCAGTTGATTTGTGCGCTTGATTCCTTTGGGTTTGGCCACAACGCAGTGCAGACGCTCGAAATGTCTTCAGGGATTTGCGTGTCTTTGTAGGGATGTTTGCCTGTGGCACCTTCCATTCTGACCAAGGTCCGGCGTTCGTCTCTAAGGCGTACAAGGATGCGATGAAGTCAATGGGGGTGCTGGTGCAGTTTTCATCTCCATACAGGCCTGAGGGCAATTCAATTGTGGAGCGAATGAACCGCGACTTCAGCAATCCTTGACAGCTAGAGTCTTAGGTACTGGCAGGAACTGGCTGGCCCACTTGTATGGGGTTCAACGTGCACTTAATAATCTCCCTAGACAATCTCTGGGTGGGCGGGCCCCATACGAAATGCTCTTTGGCATTAAAATGTTTGTGCCAGACCTTGATGGTCTAGACGTTGGGGCGGCTGCCGCAACCTTTGACGTAGATAATCATTCTACTGTGTTACAGGATCTACAAAAGACCCGTGACAGCTATGCAACTGAACATTTACCCTCTTCCACTGATGCAGCACTATTGACTCCAGTTGCCGGTTGGCTTCCGAAAGTCGGAGATCTGGTACGAGAAAAGCTGGAGAACAAAAAAGAATTTGGTCCCTCTTATCGTGCACCGGTTCCAGTGCTTGGACTGAAGGTTACTCGTACAGTCATTTTACCTCCTTTACCTGGTCGCAAAGACAGCAGATATATTTCAGTGGACAATGTCAAACTACACCATGTGGCCGATTCGGAAAAGTGTCACACCTGCAGTTTCGTGCAACGCAATTTCATTGGATCCACTGACTTCATCATCTTCCACCGCTCCTCGTAGGGCTAAGACAGTGATGGACACTGAAATGAAATGAAAATGAAATGAAAAAAACATTTGTATAGCGCGATAGCTACCCTGAGGCATCCCAGCGCTGTGGACAGAGGCAGGCAGAAGGAGGGCTCAGTGGTTGTTAAAAAGTAAAGTTTTTAGGAGTTTGCGGAAGGATAGGAGGTTGGACTCCTTTCGCATGTGTAGGGGGAGTGCGTTCCAGAGCTTGGCGGAGTTGTAGGAAAAGGAACGTCCGCCGCATCTGGCTCTCTTTATAGAGGGCAGTCGAGCGAGGAAGGAGGATGCTGACCGGAGATGCCTGTGTGGTTGGTAGGGTGTTATCAAGGACTGATTGATTAGCGAGCCTGTCTTCCAAAAGGCCCTGTGCGCGATGCACATGGCTTTAAATTGGATTCGCTCTTTGACCGGTAGACAATGGAGACTCTTTAGTGCCGGGGCTGCGGACTGACGGCGGGGTACCTGGAGAAGAGTGCGGGCTGTGCAGTTTTGGATTATTTGGAGCTTGCCGATAGTAGATTGCGGGGCTCCTAGGTACAAAGCATTCCCGTAATCCAGGCGGGAGAGGATAAGACCTTGTACCATGAGTTGTCGCGCATGAAATGGGAGTAGGGGAAGTATCTTGTGCAGCATCCTTAAGAGACCGTAGCATGTGGCCGAGAGTTTCGTCGCCTGGTAGTTAAAACTGAGGGAGCGGTCCAGCCAGATGCCAAGGCTTTTGATTTGAGCTGAAGGTACTGGGGCGGGGCCAAGACATTTTGGCCAAAACTGCTCCGTCCTGAGAGAGGGGGAGTTTCCGAGAAACATGATCTCGGTTTTGTCCCCGTTAAGCTTCAAGCATGAACGTTGCATCCACTTTGCCACCTCGGTGAGACAGCACTCCAGGTTGTTTGATGAATTTTCGGGGTGGTTTAGCGCCACCACCAGCTGAGTGTCGTCAGCGTAGGTGATGATTTTTATGTTGAATGGAAGGACAATCTCTGCCAGGGAACTCATGTAAATATTAAATAACGTGGGGCTCAGGGAGGAGCCCTGAGGCACACCACAATTCAGGGGCATCCGTTTGGAGACCACCTCACCTTCAAAGACTTGGAAGGATCGGTCACTTAGGAAGGAGTGTAGCCAGGCAATGGCATTCCCTGATATGCCCAGATTTTTTAGTCTCAGGATCAGAGTGTCGTGGTTTACAGTGTCGAATGCGGCACTGAGATCAAGGAGGCTAATTGCCGCAGAGACTCCAAGATCCAATATTCTCCTTGCCTCCTCCGTTACGGCGAGGATGGCAGTTTCGGTCCCGTGTTGGGGACGGAAGCCAGTCTGTGAGGTGTGAAGTAGATTATTAGTTTCTAGAAATTCTACCAATACTGAGTTGATGTGCTTTTCTAGTATCTTGCTCATCCAAGGAAGAAGGGAGATTGGGCGATAGTTACTCAAGTTGTTCTCGTCTAGGTTAGGTTTTTTTATAAGGGCCTTAACCATTGCACATTTCCAGGCCGGAGGAACCGTTCCGGCCTGGAGATCATTGATCTTTCACCTGTCCGACCTCTATCTTCTACCAAGGATGTCGAGTATATATATATCATCCTGATGAGTCCGTCAGTGCAGTGCCAAACAGTCCTGGAGAACATCAAGCGGACCCGACACTTCCACCTCTGATAAATCGACCTGCGAATTGCTGCTATGAAGATCATGCCAGTCTCTCTTCCGGCTCGTCTTCCTCGACATCCCGTTTGGCTGACACACCGACTAAATTAAGTATTTTTTTCTCTTGGTTCAAAAAGACTTACTTGGTCCCACCTTGGACCTACATTTGGTTGCTGCTTGTCCTGATTTTTCTCTTCATGTCAATTGGTTTTGTGACAGTGTTCTTTTTGCTCATCAATGGTCATTATTTGCCAGAACGCTCTGCAGTGAACTTGGTCGATGGAGTTCTGGCCCCTCACACATCGTCCCATATCATGAAACGTGATCAGTCTCATGTTAACATTTCAGCATTCCCGATTCTAGATGGCATCGTTTGGGACAAAGTTGCCTACGAAGTCCATGGCCCGACCGAGGTGCTTCGCGTACCATACGTGTTTCGCGTCTCTCTAGGAGATGTGGTAACGCGGGACATACATTCGGATGATTGGGATGTGCAAGCAGTACATGCACTGTTTTCAGATTTAAAATATTATGCTGCTTTTGATGCTGAAGATTTGTATTTAAATTCGGCCAATTATGGGGATTTATTTTGTTATCAGCATTATGGGCATCATTTTTTATACAAAACAAACACGTTAAGACCGGTTTTTAATTATACACAATGGGAACATTGTCCTACTCCCGTAGAGGGGAGTTCTAAAACATTTAGGGATAAATTCACTTATTTTACAGATTATGATATATCTAATCCGGAATCCTATTATTTTAAACTTCGATCAACTACTCAATCTAAATTTATGTTGACCCACACAAAATTGATTTACGCCAACTTGTTTAGAAATAAATTGGCTACGCAGGGGTATGATCATTGGAAAGATACTGTTGATTTAAAGCAATCTGGGGCACAAAGCCTTGGCAGGTTCAGGGAACTGATGCTTTACATCGTGACTCCCTGATCCCATCTCAAATTCTGTTTTTAAATGATACAGTGTACCAAACAACTTGTTTTGGCCTGGCAACTGTAAAAAATTTAAATACGCCATCCATTCCGTCTTTAACGGAATATGCTAATTGGCGCACACATACAGATTATACCATTGAGGCATTGCAAGCTTTGCTTCGAAATGACACCTTCAATGTCTCTGAAATTGATTCTTCTGGGTGGTTGGTGTGGCAAACTAATACAAATGCATGTCAAATGCGCTTTTATAATGTAACACCTGGTTTCACACAGACTAGACCGGACCCACGTTATCCAAGTTCCCATTCGGTTACCACATACTCAGTGGGTAAATTATGCCAACAATGGTTGGAACATTCTACGCTGACATCCGTGAAGCAACATCTTTCTCTGCTGTCGCATGATATTAATTTGGCTGATTTTCTCTTGGGACCCAGGGCTCCGAGAGCAAAAAGATTCATGTATGCTGCTTACAATGAAATTTGGAAACTTTCGCAGATAGAAGCTGCTTTTCGTCTGCGCCAAATTGATCAGGCCAATTTAGAAAAAGTCCTTGCAGTAGTAGACAATAGCATAAACACACTTTCTTCACGCATTTATACGTTGGATAATACTGTTTCATCTGTTATTGATATTGTTCAAAGTGATGTATCTGTGTTATATCATGGTCAAAATCAGTTACAATCTGTTATGCAGTTTGCTTGGACATTGCAAACTCTTAAAATGCTAAAAGTACCTTGGGATTATTTAAATGCCACTGCTTTATTCTTGCCATTTAATCTGACTGATAAGAAAAGGTTTATGTCCACGAAAGATGCTACATACACACTATTGCATATTGAACAATTAGAGCCCTTGCCGTTTTCTGTAGCGGAAACAGACTCTGCTGTTTGGTTAATTCATGGGGTTATCTCTCTCCCCTTTTCGCCATTTCAATTTAAATCGTGCATGCAACATTTTCCGATTGGCCGTTTTGAACCACTGGGTAGTGCTTTTCTACATGAAATGTGGTCCCTGCCTTTCACTTATAGATATCAGAGGGAGGGTAAGGACGTTTTCCTAACAGGGGAGGACTGCGATTCCACGGTAGGACATTCCCTTGTTTGTAAACACGTTAGGTTGCACAGCGCTTGTAACGTTTCCGCGCCTAATCTGGCCTGTTTTTTAAAAGGGACTCCAGTGCCATCAATAATTCCCGCTTTTTCATTGCTTACAAATGGCAATTATCTTATTTTGAACAACCAAGACTGCTGTGGTTAAAGGCTGGAGTCCCTTATTTAGTAACGGTTTCCCAGCGTGTAACTTGCTGTAGCAATGTGCTTTTTCCGCCCCCGCATGGAAGTCTAGATAGCTCAATTTGGCCTTCCATTCCAACTTTGAAAACAGATTTCAACAAGTTGAGCAGGCTCAAAGCGCGGTTATTCCAGCAAGAGGTGGCCCTCACTTCCGCCCGCGAGACCTTCCAGTTACAGGTGGCTAGGACTTCTGGAGAGATACAGTCCCTTCTGAACACCAACCTCCCACTGCATTTTGGAGAACTAATACACCAAATATTTAATGCGTTTGACACTGCAGGCTTTGCACATTTTTTTAAATGTGTTGGATCTGGCCTTGTGTCTTCTTTTCAGGCTATATTTGGATTAATACCCGGTTTTATTCATTCTATTTTTTCCAGCGCCTTCGGAGGGTTCCCCTTGATTTTGACGTTAGGCGCTGGAATCCTGCTTCTCCTGCTCTTGTTGCGCAATGGCTGCTCAATTTGTGGTACTGCGCAGAACAGGCCAGTTGCAGCTGTACCTTGATCGCATGCAACAGGTTTTCGGATGCTTGCCATTAGCCACGCTTGGTGTCAGTTATGGATTGACTTTTCGCTTTGCCTATTTCACTTGCGTGCAACCAGTCTTTTACTGTCAGCGATGCCCCTTCTATTGGGCACTGGATATATGCCTCTCCAATACGTCACATCCAGTCCCGGATTGTAACCAGTTGATGGGTCCCTTAGAGGCCCATGACCAGGCTTGTTCTGGGGATGGCCGTATGGCGTGTGCGGCTGCACTTGGAGTTTTGGCGGAATGGGATGTCTGTGCGGATGCGCAGACCGTCCTGCAACGAAGTTTCATCGTATATCACGCAAGTTGTCCAATCCTGCTTTTAGAGGCGTCTGATTACGAGGAGCACGTTTGTTCCTTCGACTTACTTAATTGGATGGCATCTCTTTTTTACCAACGATAGGGATGCACTTTTGGAGGGAACTGCATTCCTCGGTTCACACACCTTGATGGACTTACCACCTCCTTCATAATAACTTTGTTATCCCGGAGGCAGCTCCCCTTCAATAAGCCCTATTGACAACTTTGATAAAATATATTTTTTTCCCCCCGAAAAATTTCGATTTTTTTCCAGTTTGGTTTTTTCACCCAATTTGAACTCTGCTTGACTTGTGAACTCTGTTTTGGTCCTTGTTTATGTCCTATGGCCTTACCAGGGGGAGGGTGTTATATGGTTCTTAGGCACATTATCGACATTGCTAAGTTAGCATGAGCTTCGCTGCCATGATGCTGCTTTTGCGCACGCTACTACATGACTTTGTTTTTGCAAGACTTTGTGCCCTTCACATGAGAACGGGTTGCCTTTTGCGTTCTCTGCCTTTCCTGGAGTTTAGTCTGAACACGATATGCAAGGTCGATAAACAATGCCCCTTGTTATTCTGTTCTGGTCTGTCCCTAGCACCTAGACATAACATGCTGCACACACAGCTGCACTACTGAAGACTCGTGCTTTGATATTACGTAGTTGCATGTTGTTTTAACACACTTGGAAAAAGCCGTTCCATGGAGAAGAGCTCTGCTGTTCCTATGATGTAAACCTTACATCCAGGCTTTAAGGTATGGGGTCTACTGTCAAAGCCCAGAGATCGTCCTTTTTATAAAATAAACTTCGTCTAGTCAAGGGGAGGGTGGTCAGGACTATAGGCCCTTATTTCCACAGTCTTTATAAAATGACTTCTCCCTTTGTATTCTATGGAATTGTAACAATGCTAACTGTGCTGAGTTTATGCATTTTGCTGCTAGTAGTGGCACGTATACTGTATGGTAGAGCACGATAGTTAAAATAAACATTTTGAACTATTTCAGTGACTCTGCTTATTTTCATTGTGGACAGGTATGAGTGAGTGAGCGAAAGAGTACGTCTTGCTCCAGCGATTCCTGAGAGAGTCGGGAGTGTTGTGTTCTAGGTTGTCTAATCATTTGTAGCTCTGTGACCTTTGGAGGAGAACGAATGAGACACTATAGCTAGTCGGTTTGGGATTTTGGGTACTGATGTGGTAGGTTGGTACACCCCTGTTCACTGAGGTCCTGTTTTCCTGCGCATAGTTCTGTGTATGTGCAGAATCCCTGCAACACCTTCGTTAACAACTTTTCTGGTAGAGTCTATTTAACCCCAGATTCCTCACCTGCCCTCCCCATTCTGTGGGTCTCATAAAAATCTGTACGCAATAAGATTCCATTACTGAAAATCAGCACACAAAAATCATATAAAAATAGTTTCTTGATGCTCCACATCTGTTGGCATGGACGGAGTACAGAAAGAAACTGATGCCAGCGCAAGCAGGTGACGTATAAAAACAGATCCTTCCGTCACAACCGCACGAGGTTCCATGACGGCGCACAACGACACCTTTCGGGGCTGGAGGACATTGCTATGCAAAAATTTCCAGATTCAGTCTGACACCGGGGGTATTCAAAAGATGAGGAATCTGCGGTTAGATAGTCTGTACTACAAAAGGTATTACCAAAGCTAAGTAACTAGTTCTACAAGCACTCTCTGTCCAGCAGCTGTACACCACCGTCCTCCCGGACAAGCTAGTACTCAGGACGAAAGTGGCATTTCTCCCGAAGGTTGTCACACCTTTCCACATCAGGCCAGCCTTCTTCGCCCCACCTAACCCATCTAAAGAGGAAGAAAGAGAGCTCTGTAGTGAAAAAAGGGGAAAGCTGTTCAGAAAACAACCATCTTCAGATGGATTGTTTTGAGTAACAAGTTCTGTTATGGACTGGCCAAGAAACAGCCTCCTGAAGGCCCAAGTGCTCATTCCACCAGAGCAAAGCCTGCTACCACCACACTAGCAAGCTGTGTGCCAGTCTTGGGCATTTGCCAGGCTACTACGTGGGCATAACTCCATATTCCTGAAGCACTACTGCGTGGATAGCCAGGTCCGGCAGAGCAGGTACTTTGCCCATTCTGTGTTGCAGTATTCCTTGGTCTGAACCATTACACAGACCCAGTAGCTGGGGAGGTACTGCTTTGGTATCTATTCACAAGGTGAGGAATCTGCAGTTAGAAGTAACCACATAAGAAGAAGTTATTTTTGGTAATTCTCTTTCTGCTGGATACTCTATCTAACCTCAAATTCCTCACCAACCCACACACCTTCCAGTTCTGCGAAATGGACTCATCTAGTCCATACTAATATGATTCCAATCTAGAGATCTGCACACTGGCACAATCTGAATATTGAAGGCTCCATTACCAACAGTGCGGACAGATATCAGAAAGAAACTGTCAGTGCGCAGAGGTGGCAGCTATGTAGTGGCTCCAATGTCACATCTGGGACGGGACAGACCAGACACCACCTAACGACACACATGGGAATTGGTGAGAAAACTTTCCGGATCCAGTTTGGCACCTCAGGATATTTACTAGGGGCCAGATGTGCGACGCATTTTACAAGTCGCAAACGACTCATCAGGCCATTTGCGATGGGTAAAATGCATTTTCATATATACCAACTCTATTTTGCGAGTCGGTAACCTATTACCAACTCGCAAAATAAAGTTTGAGAGTCGCTATTAGTAAAGGGCATGTAAAGGACGTCCCTTCCTAATAGCGAGTTACACTGGTATGTATGAATGTTTTGCGAACAGGAATGTGGTTGCAAAACATTCACAGATTACCACCAATTTCAAATTGGTGGTAAGCTATTTGCAAACAGGAAGCCCTTCGTGAATGGGGACGCCAACATTTTTTCAGAGCAGGCAGTGGTCCCACGAACCACTGCCCACTGTAAAAAAAATTCAAGGAAAACCTTTCATTTTTATTTCTGAAATGCATCCCGTTGGTGGAAAACAGGCTGCTTTGGAAAAAAAACTGCTTTATTTAAAAAGCAGTCACAGACATGGTGGTCTGCTGACCCTAGCAGGCCACCATCCCTGTGATTGCCGGCCATTCCCCATGGGTCGCAAATTGCGACGTGCCTCATGAATATTAATGAGGCAGGTCCCTTGTGACCCATTTGGGAATCGCAAACGGTGTCTGAGACGCTGATGTACATCAGGTTGTGCGACTCGCTAAAAATTGCTATTTGCAAGTCGCAAAACCGGACAGTCATACATGCGGCCCAAGGTGAAGAATCTGCAGTTAAAGTATCCACAAGAAAGAGCATTACCGAAGCTAAGTAACTTGTCTATCCTGCTCGCTGGCCATTCCAGATGGCTCATGGGAGTGAGACCTGAGGTCTCAGTGGACCCAGCACCAAGGGAACCTAACTGATTCTATCCAGGTGTCAATAGAGACTGCAAAAGATCTCCACTGTTGGACCAGCAGCAGACCTCTCTTCCTGCTCCACCCAGAGTTGACATTGGTGACTGATGCGTCACTACTGGATTGGGGAGGCCATCTGGGAGAGGTGGAGATCAGAGGACTCTGGTAGAGACCTAACTTCACATGAAATTGCTGGAGTTCCGGGTGATTCACTTGGCGTTGAAGGCCTTCTTGCCCTCTATCAAGGAATGGCTGGTACTAGTTCTCACTGACAACAAGACCGCCATGTGGTACTGCAATAAGCAGGGCAGGGTGGGTTGCTGCATCTTGTGCCAAGAGGCCCTGCTTTTCTGCTGCTGGCTGAATGGTCAGGGAATTTTCCTGGTGGTACACAAACTGTCTGGATCTTTAAACGCCAGGGCAGACAAACTCAGCAGGCGATGCCTAGCGGATCAAAAATGGCAGTTACACCGGGAGGTTGCACAGAGCATCTGCAGACAATGGGGAGAAACCTGGTTTGATCTATTCTAAAGGTCTGCACTTTTGCACACTGCTGGAGTTTCCAAAAAGGCCCTCTTTCCGAAACGTACTTCACCTAGAGAGGAGCATGGGACTCTTGCACGCCTTCCTGCTGCTACCTCTCCTGCCACGAGTTCTGTAGAAGAACAGGAATGTTTGGGCCCAATTCCTTCTAGTGGCTCCGAATTGGGCAAGGAGGGTTAGGTACCTGGAACTCCTGGGCTTGGGCACCCATCCTCCGATCAGGCTGCTACTTTGAGAGGACATTCTACCACAGCAACAGGGCAGGGTTGTGGACCTAAGCCTGCGCAAAATGCACCTCCATGCGTAGAGATTGAAAGGTGACAGTTAATCTCCTATGATCTTCCTCCCAAGGTTATTCATGTCATTTTGGCAGCCAGACATCCTTCAATGAAATATATAGGGCACTGGGACAAGTTTATGACTTGGTGCAGTACCTGCGAGTTGAACCCATTGCAGGCAAAACTGTTTTTGTTTGCTTGGTTTTTAGTTCCCATGGTCTTGCTCTTGGCACAGTTAAAGGAAACCTGTGGGACCTTTCAGCCTTTTTGCATTTGCCGGACCAACTAGCGTTTTCCAAATCACCAGTTGTGATGGGTTTCCTAAGAGGTCTACAGCATATGTTTCCCCTGAAGTCCATTGTGATGCCATAGTGGAATTTAAATCTAGTTCCCACACTCCTGATGTATACCCCTTTTGAGACAATGAACAGTTGTCCTTTGCGTATACTAACCTTAAAAGCGGTCTTCCTGGTTGCCATAACATCTGCACGTCAGGTGAGCGAACTTCTAACATTTTTGGTCCAGCCACAGAATCATGTCCCTGTGCCAGTTAAGAATCCATCAAAACGTTCTGCGCTGCTGATAGTAAGACGCTAAATATGACAGCTTGGTTGATGCTCAAATATGCCAGTGTACATTCTAAAATTCCAGTTGGTCACAGGCGATCACTGATGCTCAACAAGTTCAGTGCTGTTTATTGTGACAGGCAAAGACTCACTGTTTGGGGGACTGCCTATGGTGCCAAGGCTGTTTATCAGGGTGCTTCAGATTTCTTATCAAATAGGCCCAGGTCTCACACATTAAAGTTGTCCACTAGGTTACAGGTTATGCTATAAAGTAATTTTCTCCACAGCGCCAGTATGAAAAAAATACAAATAATCGCAGCTGTTTTTGCATGTAAAGTATTAATGCAATGCCTGAAAAAGGTAATGGGGAATATGTATATTACCACTCTCAAGCCAGAGACCAAAGCGATCTGGGATAATTCACCACAGCACTAACATTGCATTGATTTGCACAGAACAATTGGTAATCATTTAGTAATCACTTAGTGTAAGAAACTGGCTCTATATATACTACACCAAAATGAGGTATAGTGTGTATAGGGTCCAGGTGACTCCAGAGGTAGGCAGAGGTTAAAGTTAGATAGAACCTTACTCTCTAATAGTGGTAGCTTAGTCGAGCAGTAAGGCAGTATCAGAGGACAGTGTTAAGCATTTGATGTACACACTAAGTCAGCAAATGACTTCACACACTCAAGAACTGAACTCTAGGACAATTGTTTTTGTATAAAAATATATTGTTGTTTTATTTTAAAACCAAGCAAGCCTGGCACAGGTAAGCATAAAATACTTTGTAGTAATAAGTTACTGAATGTCGAACAGTTTGAAAATGCAATGGAAATTGTACTTTGTTTGATTTACAGGGGAGCAGTAGTATGCAACACTTAGCAAATGCAGTACATTGGAATGAATAGGGTTTTTCAGTAAATTGCAGGTAAGTTACTTTTCAAGTTACTTTTCTAACTCAGTGCTGGATACCTAGATTCAGCACTGGGACATTTCCTGCAAACAGGTAAGTAAATACGTTTTGGTTAATCATATGATTTTGAAAGAATATTTTCAGATTTCAAAACTCCACACAGTCGTTTTTGGGAGAAAAACAGTGCATTGAAATGAATAGACTTTTTCTGTAAATTGCAGGCAAGTTACTTTTCAAGTTACTTTTCTAACTCAGTGCTGGATACCTAGATTCAGCACTGGGACATTTCCTGCAAACAGGTAAGCAATTACGTTTTGGTTATTTGTATGATTTTTAAAGAATATTCTCAGATTTCAAAACTCCACACTTAGTCGTTTTTTGGAAGAAAAACAGTGCATTGAAATGAATAGGCTTTTTCTGTAAATTGCAGGTAAGTTACTTTTTACGTTACTTTTCTAACTCAGTGCTGGATACCTAGATTCAGCACTGGGACATTTCCTGCAAACAGGTAAGTAATTACGTTTTGGTTACTTGTATGATTTTTAAAGAATATCTTTAATTTTCAAAACTCCACACTTAGTTGTTTTTTTGGAAGAAAAAGTGTCAATGTTATCCTATGGAGGAAAGTAGGTTATCGGTTCAAAGGTAAGTTATCGACTGTGGGAGTTAAGGTTCTGGGGTTAGAACAAGGGTTCCCCCAGGGTCAGTGATGCACTGTTGTTGCACCCTCAGCGGCACTAGGGCGGCCGGGTGCAGAGTGTTGAGGCCCAATGTTATTCTATGGAGGATAGGGGGTCTCCGGTTGGTGGCTGCTGGCAAGCAGGCCACTGGGTTGTGGGAGCAAAGCTCCTAGGGTTTAGGTCAGGGCAGGGACGCGCGCTGGTTGCTTTTCTCAGCCGAGTGCTGAGCTGTATTGCTTTACTTGTGTGCTCACATTTTTAAAATTACAAAGCCTTTTTTTTTTAATTCACCGCCGATATCCCTGCACACTGCTAGACCTTTTACCTGTTCTTCATACCGCACTGCTCCCCGGTCCACCGCGGGTCCTTGTCCCGATTGAGTGGAGGGAGTACCGGCAACGTATTTGCATTTGCATTATTTTCCTCTTCCGGGCTGGAGACCGGAGGGGGCGGAGCCTCAGCTCTTACTTAATGCAGATGCCATTCCCTACGCGCAGCGGACGCGCGCTGGTTGCTTTTCTCAGCCGAGTGCTGAGCTGTATTGCTTTACTTGTGTGCTCACATTTTTAAAATTACAAAGCCTTTTTTTTTTAATTCACCGCCGATATCCCTGCACACTGCTAGACCTTTTACCTGTTCTTCATACCGCACTGCTCCCCGGTCCACCGCGGGTCCTTGTCCCGATTGAGTGGAGGGAGTACCGGCAACGTATTTGCATTTGCATTATTTTCCTCTTCCGGGCTGGAGACCGGAGGGGGCGGAGCCTCAGCTCCTACTTAATGCAGATGCCATTCCCTACGCGCAGCGGACGCGCGCAGCTGGCGCGCCGCCGGCGCGAAAGCCCGTCCGCGCCCAGAAGGGACCAGGGGCCAGGTATGTCCCTCTCACTACATATACTGCGCAAGAACTTAACTCAATGCAAGGGACCGGGCCCATTAGCCCCCGCACCAAAGCCAAATTAAATACTCTTGGACTCCTGTCCTGTAGGAACCCCTACCCTGAAAACACATCCAAAGGCTCCAGTCAAGAGCTGACACCCAACAACCAAAGTCAGCCACTGCCTATTACCTCTATGCACCAGGCAATGGAGGGACTGGCAGTATACTATTTAAACACACGCTCAATAGTGAAACACCAACTGGAGATCTTCTGCCTCTTGGACACAGAGAAGCCTGACATTCTCCTTCTTTCCGAAACATGGTTGACAGAGGATTCTGCCCCCGATATTCTCGCGGCACTCCCTGGCAACTATTATATCCTCCAGACAGATAGACCTGCGGGTAAGGCAGGAGGAGTCGCCGCAGCCATAGTCCACCAGAAACTTAAATTTACATCACTAGTCCCCATAGGTATCCCCTCAGTTGATAGCCTTTTGCTAAAATTTGAGTCCAATGTTTTCTCATTCATCTGTGCTCTATTCTATAGACCCCCTCATCATATGCCTACATTCCCCCAATTACTGGGTGATATGATGGCTGAGGTGGTGGTCAACAATGCTCGAATTCTGATCATTGGTGACTTCAATTTTTGGCCAAATGATCCACAAGAAAGCCCCTGCTCTATCGAATTCACGGAACTACTAGCAGGCATGAATTGCCTCCAGCATATAAAAGTAGCTACCCATACCAAAGGGCATACCTTAGACCAGGTTTGGACTGCCAACTTAGAAATCTCCCATCTACAGGTTCTTCCCTGCCCATGGTCAGATCATTACCTCATTTCCTTCTTTATCCCCAATGCCCTGCCATATCATGCTCCTCAAACTGGCAACTTTATGGCCAGAAACTGGCGGCGGGTGGATACCAATGAATTCTGCTCCTTCTTAGCAGTCTCATCCCCTCCGGTTTCGGAGGAGTCTCTCCATGTGCAAGCCGAAAATATTAACACCTGGCTGGACTCGGCTAGAGATAAGATAGCACCATTAAGGAAAGTTAAAAGAAAGAGGCCCCATGACGCCCAACGCTGGTTTTCAGCAGATTTGAAAATAAAGAAAACAGCCTTGAGGAAAGCTGAACGTAAATGGCGATGCGATTATAGCCCTAATCAAAAGGCCAATTTTTTGTCCCTCTCTAGAGACTACAAAACCGCTATCCTTCAAGCTAAGACAGAATATTTCTCTGCTAAGGTACTACACTCCACAAATAAAGCGAAGGATATCTTCTCAATTGTGGATGAACTCTCTAAACTAGACCGAGTCACTGTTAAACCCGCTCCTTCGCAATCTTTGTGCGACTCGATCAATACTTTCTTTATCGAGAAAATTGTCACCATTAAAGCTAGCATTCCTAAATCCTCTACTCCTCTGACTCTCCATCATCCACGTAAGAACCTGGTGTATCTAGATGGTATTCCACCTATTACCAGATAGGCCTTCTTCGCCCTACTTGCAAAAGTGGGTTCTGGTTCCCCCATGGACAGCTGTCCTTCCTATATTCTTCGGGATATTTTTCTGCGCTATCCTAACCCCCCCTTACAGCTTCTCAATAATTCATTGGCCCAAGGGACTGTCCCTAATCTTTTTAAAATGGCGGAAGTGGTCCCTATTATCAAGAAACCTAGTTTAGACCCCTCAACTCCGGCCAACTACCGCCCTATTTCTCTGCTACCCTACCTGAGTAAGATCCTTGAAGCCCATGTTGCCACCTGCTTCAGCTCCTTTATAGAACAGACCCATTATCTGGACCCCCATCAGGCAGGCTTCAGACCCGAACATTCCACTGAATCCGTCATTCTGGCGGTCATGGACGAACTGAGAAGGGGGCTGATCAGGACAAAACTCTGGCCCTGGTTCTCCTCGATTTGTCAGCTGCTCGACACGGTCGATCACCAACTGCTGATCGACCGTGTCGGCTGTGCTGGGATCCAGGGCCTGCCCCTGAAATGGACTATCTCCTTTCTCAGTAACCGTTCCCAATCGGTTCGTCTGGCCAATTTTAGAGCAGAGGAAAAGAAATTAACCTGCGGGGTCCCGCAGGGCTCCTCTCTCTCACCCCTACTTTTCAATCTGTACATCTTTCCTTTGGTTTTGGCCCTGCGCAATAGAGAGGTCGTAGTCTTTAACTACGCTGACGACCTTCAGTTGATATTCAACATCGACACCTCCGTATCATCTGTGTCCAACTTCAAATCCACTATGAATTTCATTAGCGACTGGAAGAACATCAATCAACTCAAATTAAACCCAGATAAAACAGAGTTGATTCTCACAGGCGGTTTGGCCAATCCCTGGGATTCCAACTTTTGGCCACCGCTGTTAGGGAGCCCTCCTCTCCCTGCTAACTCGGTAAAAAGCTTAGGAATTATCATCAGTAACGATCTTACCATGAAGGCCCAGATCAGCTCAGTGGTCTCTGCGTGCTTTTTTCAACTCCGAAGAATTCGGAAAATCAGCAGATTTCTCTCCACTGCAGCTCTGACCCAAGTTGTACTTGCCCTGGTCATCTCGCGGATCGATTACGCAAACTCCCTTTATACTGGTATACCAGCCTACCAGTTACATCGGTTGCAACTCGTCCAGAACCAGGCAGCCAGGCTCATCTTTGGTCAGCCCAAACATCAACGAGCGAGTCCAATGCTGAAAGGCCTCCACTGGCTCCCTCTACTCCAACGCTGCCTATTTAAGTTGGGCTGCATCATCTATAAAGCCCTTTCAGGCCATGGACCCGTTTTCATTGCCTCTAACATACAACGGTACATCCCTTTCCGTGATCTACGTTCCTCTAACAAAAATGTGTTGATCCCCCACACTTTCAAACGGAAAAAACATGGAGGATTGAGATATACGATTCTGGCCCCCCAGCTTTGGAACACCCTGCCCCCCCATTTGCGTACTGCTGACTCCTACACCAAGTTTAGGAAATTATTTAAGACCTGGCTCTTTACCCAAGCATACAACTAAACTATTATCATCTGCAACCACGGACGCCCTCCCTCGGCGCCAAGAAACCGCCTGGTGAACGAGCGCTCTACAAATCACCTTTAACATAACATAACAGTTGGGGAAACAAGTTGGCACAAAAAGTGCACCCTCAGCGGCACTGGGGCGGCCGGGTGCAGAGTGCTGTTTCGGCGTCGGACACCCTGTTGTTTTCTATGGAGAACCTCCGGTTTGAAGAAGCACTGCAGGCTCGGGGACGAGGATCTTCTGGGTGCGAACACCACTTCGAGGGGTAAGTTGGGATGTCTTGCGTTGGTTAGGCACCGTTGGTTTGGGCACACAAGGCCGTGGGGCGCCGGGTGCAGGGGTGCCTTTTAGGGTCGGATTTTCTTACCCGCTCTGGTCGCGGTAGAGGGGATCCTCTGGATTGAGGCTGCAGGCGTCGTCTGGAGGCTTGAAGCAGGTCAGGAGTCGCCGGATCTCGGGTCAGCATCGCCGGAGTGACCTCCTCGTGGTGTTTTTCCTCTCAAGCTCGGGCTGGGTTCGGCGGGTGCAGAGTGGGCTGGATTCGCGGTGTCCGGCCGGAGCCAGAAGCTGCAGTTTAAACACATCCGGTGTTCACGGGAGAAACAGTCTTGGAAGTGAAGGCAGGCAGGTGCTCCGGGGTTTGTGAGGTTGCTGGCTGCTGGACACGCCGGGTTTTCGCAGGAGCAGGTTCGAGGGGAGACAGGCCTGTAGGGCTGGGGCCAAGTCAGTGGGCGTCGTCCTCTTGTTAGCTCTGCACGGCTCTTCGTCCTTCTTCTTTTCTTCTTGTAGGTAAGCTGGATCTGAGTTCTTGGTTCAGGGCTGCCCCCTAAATACTGTATTTAGGGGGTGTTTTAGGGGTCTTGAGGTCAGTAGCCAATGGGCTACAGACCTTAGGGTGACTACACCCTTGGTGTGCTCACCCCACGTGGGGGAGTGAGCACAATCCCTAGTCCTGATTGGGGAGTGCCTGCCATCTGCAAGATGGCGAGCACTGGAGAGTGGGCTTCACCTCGCCTCCCCCAACTGAGGGGTGGAGTTGGCAGAGGTGGGCACACCTCCTGGGCTGGCTAGTTTTTCCCGCCTGTCTTCCCGCCGAAAGGGAGGGGAGACAGGAAGGGGGCCTGCTCCTGATAGCAGGAGAGGCTGGGGGTCGCATTACAAAGGCTGCCAGGCCTTTGAAGCTCCCCTGCCACAGATGGCTCTTCCTGGGATGGGGGAGGTGTGAACACCTCCGCCTAGGAAAGGCTTTGTTTCTGGGCTCAGGGAGCGTAGGCTCCCACCCTAGGGGTCCAGAAACATGTCTCGTGGTGGCAGGCTGGTGTGTACCAGTCAGGGAACCCACCAGAGGCTGGTCGTTTTTCAGGGGGCATCTCAAAGATGCCCTCTGTGTGCATTTTTCATTAAATCCCACACTGGCATCAGTGTGGGTTTAATGTGCTGAACTTCTCAGTTTTCAGGGTAGCCATTATGGTGCTGTGGAGTTCGTAATGACAAGCTCCCAGCACCATATACTCTTAATGGCAGTACTGCACTTACAATGTCTAAGAATGGACTTAGACACTGTAGGGGTACAGGGCTCATGCACCTGTACCCTCACCACTGGCATAGGGCACCCAGCTAGAGGGGTGACTGATCTATGCCAGGGCAGTGGGTTGTAGGCATGGCACACAGGGATGTGTGCCATGTCGACTCTTCACTTTGTTCTGCACCAAAACACGCAGCCTGCAAAGGCAGTGTGTGTGAGAAAAGGTACAGGGCCTCTAAGGGTGGCACAATAAGTGCTGCAGCCCTTAGAGGTCTTCCCTGGTCACAGTGCCCTGGGTACCTGTGGTACCATTTACCAGGGGCTGACCTGTGGCTAGAGATGCCAATTGGGTTAGTTTTGGGGAAAGAACACAGGCCCTGGGAACCTGATTGGCAGGGACCCAGCGCACATCAAGTCAAAGTGCATCAGTGGTCTGGCAAAAAGTGGGGGGGTTACTGCAACAGAAACCCACTTCCTTACACTTAGGCCAAGTACGTGATTTGTAGTTTACCTCAGAGTCTATGTCCAAAGCATAACGAGCCATGAGCCTAAACATTTTTCTGAATAACAAGAAAATACATTTTTAAACAAGCTTTATTGAAACTAAGTACACAGCAGATTTGCTATTAAGCCTATTTGTAAACTGATTTAGAAAGATATATAAATATTTAGAGATAATCCATCACCAATATGCTTTACTAATAACTCCCTGATAGTAAGCATAAATCATTTTGAAAACATATCATCATTTTTAAATGCACATGTCCTCTTATATAAATTTTGCTCTCCGGTAAATTAACTATTAATAGAATACAGGACATTCTTCTTTAGAGTTTGACAGCCACACTATCTTCGAAAAAACTAAACTGTCTCATTATGTAAAGGTTCATAAACTACCCACTACAATTTACCTTTACATTTAGTCATCTTAACCCTCCTTCTGACTATCCTATTCAGAGAGACTTGGGCTGCACAGGGCTCGAGCTGCATGCACTTCAAAGAGGAAGAGGTCTACACACGACTGGCTTAAGTGATAGCCAGTGTCACTGACCATTCTTTAATGACTTTTATATGCATTTTCAGAGGCTACAGAGATTGTAAGGCTAATTCTTTTCAGACTCTATTTTAGACTCTTGATCCATGCCAAGCTTTGAATACATTGTGAACATTTAATTCACACCACAAATGTTTTTGTATATGTCTGTACATGCGCAACTGACAGCAGATACAAAGCATGGACAGTGAAACCTGTTTTCTCTCCACACCAGCTGGTGCATATGGCAGCTTGTGAATGGTAAGCAATACAAAACAGCATGGTGTTTTGACAATAGAAGATACCCTTACTTGATGTTCTAGTAATTCCTTTCCTGATCTTTTTCACCACAGACTGATGAGCTGCCCCGACTCATACATTGCAGAGCCCCTTTTGTCTTTTATTTATTGAAAATACAGTTTGACTTGGTACTACACTCCCTTGTCATGATGAAGGCCCACAACCTATGGGAATTGGGTTGAAACATTGACATGTTCTCCGGAGACTCAACAGAAGATATACTTGAAAAATTGTCAATTAGACCTCTAGTTTCCCAATGCTACTGTACATTTTCGCCATTGTTCTATAAAGAGCCAGGAGCATTATTTGCTTTATGGGTTGTAGTTTCTAGAATTTGGTGAACACTGTACAGCATCAAATCCTGTGTGTTCTGCAGTCCTGCTTAACTTCTGTAATTAACGAAGATACTCTTGCAGATTTATGTTTGATCCAGAGAACTACTGCTGGTCAAGCAAAGAAGTAGAAGAGGTTGGTGGAATAAAGGCATGATGCTGATGGTGACAAGTAACATGCAATAGCTCATAAAGTATATAACCTTGTAACCAATCAGTATGAGGGGCAGCCCACCACTGAGTAAGGTGAAACTCACCAAGGATTATGCTCCCAATTGCATCACAAGCAGCTCACTAAACACTTGGTTCATAGTTTGCATTCTAGAGTTTTTGCCAATAAGTTAATACAATTAATTAAATAAAAGAACAAGTTACTTAACTACAATAATGATCTTTCTAGTAGATACTCTATCTAACGGCTGTTTCCTCGCCTTGTTAATATTCCCCAGGTGTCAGACTGAATTCGGAAACTTGTAAGCAGCACTCCTGCATGCCAGTAGGTTGGGACATGCAGCTCCCGTCGACATTGTTCCATTCCAGAAATGATGAGCAGAACCGTATATAAGCGCCCCCCAATACACACTGACATCAGTTTCTTTTATAGGCTGTCCGTGTCCTCAGATGCACAGCCCATCAGCTGATTAGCATGACCGGTGTGCATATCTGTAAATTGAGTCCTTCTTAGATGGAAAAAGGATGGAGTTCACACAACGGGAAGGCTGGGAGGGTCGATGAGGAATCTGCACTTAGATATGATATTGACCATAAAGATCGTCATCAAAGATAAGTAACTTGTTCTTCTAATGGATACTTCTAATTGCAGATTTATCACCTGGTGAATACATACCATAGCAGTACCTCCCAAAGTGGTGGGCCTGTGAATTGGCTCAGACCAGAAAGTCATGCAGGACCAAGTGGGCAAAATGTCGCTCTCGATGGACCGGACAGTCGAGGCAGTAGTATTTTGTGAACATTTGTACTGACCCGCTGCCTGACAAATGTCCAGGACGGGTACTCCGCACGCCAGTGCAGTGGTAACAACTTTGACTCTGGTGGAATGAGCCTGTAAGCCTTCTGTGGGCTGCTTCTTTATGCAGAGAACAATCCATTGTTTTTGCACTGTCTTCCCCTTCATTGCCCAGGAAAACCCTACAAAGAGACGATTGTTCAGTCAGTGTTGTTTGGTTCGATCAATATAAAAGTTTAGCGCCCTCTTAGAGGCCAAACGATGCAGTCTCTCTTCCTCTTTATAGGGATGAAGTGGAGCAAAAAAAATGCCAGAAGGGTGACAGGCTGCCTGACATGAAATGGAGTGGCCACTTTTAGTGGAAAGGAAGCTCAGGTACTCAACACCAACTTATTAGGAAAGAACGTTGTATAAGGTGGGTAGATATAAAGAGTCTGCAGCTCGCTCATACGCCTAGCCGATGTTATGACGATTAGAAGACCGCCTTCAATGTCAGAAGTCTTAATGGATAATTGTGCAGTGGCTCAAAACGTGTGCACATCAAAAAAGTGAGGACTAAGTTCAAGTCCAGCTGTGGCGTCACAAAGGGTTTTGGTGGAAATAAATGTTGCACACCTTTAAAAAATCTCATCACAACAGGTGATTTAAATAAAAAATGCTGATCTAGTAACCGTAAAAAAGCCGAAAATGTATATAAATAGCCCTTAACAGTGCCCAAATCAAATACTTGCTGGGTCGGGAACAGAACAAACAACAAAACCTCAGACAGCTTTGCTTGTTATGGGTCAATTTGTCAGGTGCCGCACCAATCCTTCCAACTGGCATACACTGATTTTGTGGAAGCCGGCCTTACTGCCAGGAAGACATCAACAACTGGCATACATTGATTTTGTGGAAGGCGTCCTTGCTACCAGGATGACATCAATGACCTCAAGAGGACGGTTGGAGGTCAACTGCTGCCACTCGATTGCCAAGCAAATTTTTACCAGGGTGCACTACGCTGCCTTGCTGCTGCGACAAAGTCCTCCTGAAGGTGCCTTTTGATCTCATGACAAATGCTCATGCCCAGCATTTCTGAGTATCAAACTCTCTTGGCACAATCTGGTGCCACTAGAATGACTTGGACCCATTAGCTTCTGATCTTAAGACCTCTGGGGAGGAGAAGGCACACAGGAGTGCCGAACTCCACTCGAGATGAAAGATATCTCTGAGAGAGTGCTACTTTGGAAACTCCAGCGCGCAAACGAGCAGACATTGTACATTCTTTGTGGTGGTGAAAAGATTGAGCCAGGGTTCTCCCCATTCTTTGAAGATGCCCTTTGCCACCTCTGGGTTCAACTGCCATTCGTAATCCACTAAGTATCGGTAGCTGAGTCTGTCTGCCTTGGCGTTTACAGATTCCACGAGGTGGTTTACCACATGAGAAATCCCTTGGTGGTCCAGCCACTTGCAGAGAACCAGAGCCCAAGAACCCACACCATCATGCTTGTTGCACTACCACACGGCAGTGTGTTGTCCGTGAGCACCTGCATCAGCCTTCCTCTGATGGTGAGAGAAAGGACTTCAGCCCCAAGAGAATCACCCTCAACTCCAACAAGTTGATAAGGTTGTGAGTCTCTGCCAGAGGCCTCTGATCTCCACCTCCGCCAGATGATATCCTCTACACATTAGTGATGCATCCATGACCACAGTCTGGTTTTGATGGGGATAGGAGAGGGGATTGCCATTCACTCAATTGCGGTCCTGTTACCACTACAGATCTTTAGCAGTCTTCTCCAGCATGTGAATACAATCCAACAGATTCCCAAGATGCTGGGCCCACTGGGAATTTTGGTCCTACTGCAGAGCCCATATATGGCATTTGGTACATGTGGCCAGCACGATGCAGGAAGCTAACAACCCCAGCAGTCTCAGTCATCTACATTGAGATCCAGGACCAAGGTTGAAATATCGGAATCATAGCCTGAATGTCCTGTACTCTTCGCTCCAGGGGAAAGGCATGACATCATACAGTGTCTAGAATAGCTTCAATGAACAGGAGCCTCTGCAAAGGAACCATATTGATAGTGAACCCCATCGAGGTTCGCAGTCACCTGGAGATGGCTGACGACTGCCTGGGGCAAGCCCACCTTCAACAGTCAGTCATTCAGGTAGGAAAGACTGGTACCCCCGACCTCTGAATTTTTGCTAAGACCACCACCATCAATTATGTGAACATTTGAGGGGCGCTGGTGAGGCCAAAGGGGAGCTCTGTGAACGGAAAATGCTCCTAGCCCACCGCAAACTGCAGGTAGTGCTTGTGAGCCGGCAGGACGGTGTTGGACTGAAAATGCATCTAGCTGACTCCTTGTAGCATTGTGCGAGTTAAGTTAGCATTTGCAGCACCATTTTGTATCCAGCCGCCATTTTGTACCAAGATCGAAATGAAGCTTCTGTCTCATACTGTCTGCCTCAGCAGAAAGCAGCCACAATTGTTTCTCTTTATTAGCCAAGGTTAAGTATCGCTGCACTAATGAATAGATCATTCTGTAACTGCATGCCTTTACCTGTAGGTAGGCCTGCTCCCACTCTCAGAGAGACGAGCACGGGCAGAGTAACCTTGAAACTAAGATAGCGTGTACCTGGTCTCAAGATGATAGCCCATCCTTCTGTACCTACATTGTTCATCAGTGACCAGGCGGGTCTCTAGGGGTGTTGGAAATGTATATCTGATTTTACCATGTGATCGGCAGTCAGTCCCTCTGGCGCAATCTGAGGAGGCTGGTCAGACCGGACTCCGCTCGAGCGTATACTAATAAAATATTTTGGTTTGTATTCTCTACTGTCTGACCGACTCTTCATTTGTATGGAAGGCTGAGAGGTGGTCGCGAGTGACCCGGGTGGCCCTAAACGGGTCACTTCCTTCAACGTGGATAAGAAAATAAGCGTCCTGCAGGCCCAATGCCACAATACAATCTCCAGGGCAGACAGAATTTGGTCTAGCGAAGTGCATCTTACATTTGTCCTTCCACAGGAAGGCTGAGAGAAGACAAAGATCTAAAACAGGATGAACACCCCCATCTTTCTTTGGCACAAGGAAGTAGCGATAGTTAACATGAGCCCGGTAATACGGAGGCCGGAACTATTTCTATGACCTCTTTGACCCAAAAGGCCTGCACTTCCAGCTGCAAGATGGACAGGTGGCCTCCTTTCAGCTGTCCTGAATGTGGTGGAAGATGTGGTGAGGTGGAAAGAAATGGGTAAATGTAGCCCGATGGACAATTTGGAGGACCCACTTGTCTGAAGTCAATGCCGCCTAACCTTGGAGAAAATATCACCTCCTGCCTCCGATAGAGTGGATGTTTGCCAGCAAGAACACAATAAAGTTGTTTTCTGGCTGCAGGAGGGATGGGGAACTGAGCTGCATGGTGACCCTGCTGTCCTGAGAGCTGTCTCTGAGAAGCAGAGCCTCAGCCACTAAAGGGCTGAAAAGCCTGTTGGACAGATGGAGGAGTCTGGCGTTGGCAAATTGGTAATCCCCAACTGTAGCCACGGAGAAAGGCGAAATTGGTGGTGGAAATGTCTTGTGGGAGCAGAAAGCCCAAAGGAATCTGTTGTGGATCTGCTCTCCTCTACCCGTTCCAGGGCAGAGACCGCTTTTTCACAAAAAATGTGAGAGACCTCAAACAACATGTCCATTAAGGATGCTTGGACATCCCTGGAGAAGCCTGTAGACCTCATCCAGGCGAGGCACTAAAGAGCCACACTATTGCCCAATGCCTGATCCAAACCATTGGTACCATCCAAGTCAGAACATATTTCAAACTTTGCAGCATTGTGACTGTCTTGAATAGCCTGTGTAAGGGATTCCTGTATGTTGTCCGGAACAACAGGTAAATCCTGTGCCACTATATCGCTAAAGACAAGAGAGGAGCAGCCTAGGAGATATTCACTGACCTCAGGACAAGGCTAGTAGAGGAGAAAATCAATTTTCCAAATGTCTATTCTTTCTGATTCATAATCATGTGAAGAGAAGGAAAAGCATTGGGATTGACCTTGCTTGTGGACACCTGCATCACAAAGCTCTTTATTATCGAGTTTCTGATAAGAAAGGCTGGGTTGCCTGTTGCGAGACGATGGTGAAGAGCGACCTGCCTATTAACAGTTGGACCTGAACATGGCATGTGCCTACAAGGCTATCCATAAGGGCTTCATCAAATGGCAACAGAGGGTCTGTAGAAGTGTGGCCGAAGTTAGCACACTGGTCTTCACTTCCATAGGGGAAACCTATAAGTCTAGCACTTCTGCCGAACTTCGTTTAACAACTACTATGGAGACGCTTTCTTCTGTGATAGGGCCAGGGGTAGACACTAGGCCAGTATCTTTAGGTAACCGGCACAGGGGATGGCACAGAGACCGAAGTTCACATTGGAGTCAGTGCTGGACCCAATATGTATTGACGGGGCACAGACAAGTGCAGACTCGCCAGCAGAAATCCGATTGGAGGACCCTGCAGATCCTTGGGGCCTGAAGGCACATCAGAGAGAGTCAGTAAAGTGCCGAAAATGCGCATGGCCTCTCTTAAGGCCCCTACTTGCTGCAACACTGCCAACCGACCTGGAAATCAAGGTGTGAGAGACTAGACTCTAAATTGGCTCCAATGGCAATCAGCGGTGACACAGGGAGGCCTCTTGATGCCCTTGCGCCCTCTCTGGATTCCAAGAGAGGTGGGAAGGGGATAATCCTGCTTCAACTTCTTATGCTTTTTCTTGGACTTACCTTAAGTCATCGAACGTGATGATCTGCTGCGGGAATGGCTTCAGGAGCGGGAAAGGGACCTTCCATTCTACTTCAACTGGTCAGAAAGTGGAACCTTCTTGTGTTTGGTGACGTACAGTTTAGCCTCATGGTCCTGTATGGCATTTGGAATCATCTAGGCGCAGTCATCACAGTCCTGGGGTCGTGCTCTGACCCCAGCCCTTATAAGCACACTTTGTCGGGGTCCGTCACAGACCTCTCTTTAAGAGACTCCCCACACGGTTTAAAGCCTATTGTCTTAGGGGGTCACATTTTCCCTTGCATATTCCTAAATTTTGTATAATATTTGTGATCTAAAGAGCAAGGAGAAGCGCCAGATCCACATCTGTAGGCCTCGAAAGAAAGGAAATGATGTCAGTGTGTATGAGTGGCACTTACATGTGGCTTCACTCGTCACTTCAGGAGCAGAAAGACATTGGTTTGGAGCCACACTATGCCACCTACCGGTGCACAGATGCACTACTTTAAAGTTTCCGGATCCAGTTTGACACCTGAGGAATATTCATCAGGCAAGGAATCTACGGTTAGAAGTATCCATCAGAATAAAAAGTGTATTAAAAAAGTGATAGTCACCTTCCTGATACAACTGGAAAAATCCAACAAATTGAATTCTTTGTGGGAAAAAAAACATTTTAAGAATATATAAGATGACCATAGAAAAGACGTAAATTGGTGTAAGGGTATTCATACTTTATCCACTGTTTTAGGACGACTCATACTATTTTCGCCAAAAATTATACTCATTAGTGTGCTGAAGGAAACTCGAGGCACAGAGGGTGAGTGGGTTCTGGTGGGTATTCTTACACTCTTGCCCAAAAAAGCGATAACTAGAGATCGGAAATCAATGACTGCCTCTGCATATGGGGCCTGTTTGACCGTTAGGGACTGGTGCTTGAAAATGGAGGAGACAATTTATCAATCCAAAGAATGCCCAAACAAACGCAATAACTATGGTGACCATGGCACTAAAATTAGATAGTGCCGAGGTTCTCTAGCACACATTGGTTAAGCTATCAGCTTGGAGAAATGGTCATCCATTACAAGGTGTCAATAACGGTAGTAAATACAACTGTCAGATTTGCTTATTATTGTTGAGAAAATAAAACAATTTTAGAAAAAATCTTCTCGTGTGGAGGTCAGAAAGAGAAAAAATGATGTATTGCAAGCACTGGTAGCATAGAGCTGGCCCCTTCAAATGGAAGACTGTGCACACAAACTAAAAGTTGTTTTGTGTATGGGGGTTCGGATTGGAAAAATATGTAATTGATGGTAATCAAAAGATAGCACGTCAGCACATAGAATTTCACTCTATATCACATCTATTTTTTTGTACAACCATAACCTCTGCAATACCTAAAATGGTGTTCTTTGCTCTAAACTCAAAGGCAAAATATGTGTAAGGAGAGATAGTGTACCTGCTGACAGGGCTGTAACAGGATACAACTTTAAACATAAGGTCATAACCTCCAGAGAGGAAATAACTCCCTGAATTCTAGCAGACAATGGGTCAGGCAGAAGTGACAGCAAAAATGCTGTTTAAAGAGCAGCAAACAATGTTACTTTGATGGATGTAGCCAAAGCCACTTTTCCAATGGACCTGTAATGCAATGTTGAGAAAACAGCCATAGGCACAGCCGAAGTGTACGTACTGGATGTACTGGGAGTTAGCAGGTGCATATTAACGTTTATATGATGAGCAGCGAATACAGAATGATTACTGTAAGCGCAGGAAACATCTAGTGCCAATTTTGGCACACATTATGAATGCTAAAAACCATGACACGCTCGAGTCAATAATGCATCAGATATGAACTGCAGGAAGCGACATACCTTCTGTGAGCTGGAGTTATGACCTTACAAAACAGCCTCGCCTGCCCAAAAATTAATAAAGACCTGCAGCGAAGACAGAATTCAAGTTATGCTTTCTGTTCTCAGCAGTCCTTACCTTTTTGTTGTTCTCTTTAATATCTTGAGGATTCAAGGACTTGTAGTCACTAGGGAAGAAAAGAGCACAGTCGGTATCCAAAGCGTTTGAAAAGCTGCAGTTTTAAAACAAGCTGAATGAAAACATTTGACATACAACAACAGCATTCAATAACTAGCAATTTCACAGCAATTCAATCAAGGAAACTAATAGCGTGGAAAATTAAAGAGAAAAAATGAAAGAAAGGCAAAAAAAAGAATAGCTATTACGTGTTTTAACGCCTGAAGCCTTCTAACTAACAACAAAGTTAAGGAGAGGACCAGGGGCTAGCCTTGACAACCAAATTTACCAGGCGGTAATCCCTTGTTGTCAGTGTACAAAGAGCTACAAGCTTATTTGTCTCATCTCATTTCAACAATAACAGAATTTTCATAATCATCTTGGAAGTCAGTTCTTTGTGTGAGATTAAGAAGGAAAATAAATCATTTTAAAAATGAGCAGGGGGCTTACACGAGGGATAAAGGCAAGTTTGCAATTTGCACATTCATTTCTTCCCCAAAAAAACCGCATCTCTCCGAAGTGAATGCCTAAGCAGTACTCCAAGCCTTCTTCAGAAGTTTCAGAAGTTTTTTCCCCACAAAAAAGTCAGGCTTTGAGGGGCCGAACTTACATTAAATCTGGTCTGAAACGGTGTAATATTGCACAGAAGGCCAAGCCATTCCGCCATGATGTGGTAAAATTGGTGATCTTTACGCCTCTGTAAGCCTTCGTAACTTCTTTACACCAGACGAGCAGTGACTGACTAGCATTTGGCTTTCTCCCCAAAACAGGACTTGGTATCGGGCTTGGCTGCAGAGAAACGACAAAAAAAACAGACATAAAAGAAATTACTGCGAGATGATAATTGACATTAATTGACCTCACTAGTTGATCTGCA
This sequence comes from Calotriton arnoldi, assembly GCA_963921515.1. Lineage (NCBI taxonomy): Eukaryota > Metazoa > Chordata > Amphibia > Caudata > Salamandridae > Calotriton > Calotriton arnoldi. The sequence goes on from CAWUFW010001391.1 coordinate 1,080,217, forward strand.
TCCTTTGATGTCTGGGAGGGTCATTCAAAGCTGTCATTTTACAATGGCTCAACCTGCAAGAGACACATATCTCGAGTTATTATCTTCAGTTCTTGCCCTTGGCACTTGCCACTGAAGAGTGTGGATGCGCAGAATTACTAGACGGGCTTCTAAGAACAGGCTGAGAACGGCACCGGTAGAAACCGCGGGTTAAAGTGCTTTAGCAGTACAGTCTGGGCATGCTACACACCCTCAGAAATAGGCTTCAAATGCGGTCATGTAAAGGCATTCTTTTCACTTTTACAGAGCAAAGGTATTCAGACTGGATCAAAAAGTCCGGCCGAGGAAGGTCAAAGCTGCTCTCCTCTTTCCAGCACATCAAAGTCATTTCACAGAGCATTCTCTTACAAACACACAGTACTACAACCAACCCTATGACATACGCAAGGTGGCTTATTCCTTCAAGCAACTTTTACTTTACTCACCACAACAGCTGCTTTATTAAGAAACCTTGGGGTCAATTTTTCAATTTTGTTTTCTTTTAACTTTTTTTTTTGTTAACACAGACCACTCTCAAGTGAATATCATGACATTTCGTAATGGGCAAATACAAGCAGTGCGATTGATATGCTTCTGGAGACAGTTGCGATAATTTCTGAATACAGGATGAACTTTTTGAAGGGGGTGAGTGGACGGAGAGCTATGGCTCATTGCAGGGTGAATGCTTTATCAACTAGTCAGGCTTTATTCTCATACCAAAGTAGGTGATCTGTAGGCCCTATGGCAGTGCTAACACATCCTCAAGCTCTTGGATCCACCACACACCAAGAGAAAAGGGGTGGATTTACCAGTATCCAAAAATATGTATTTTTCCAAGTCACCAGGAACGAGAAGAAACATGTCACCATTTTCTCCCCGTTATATGTGAATTAGAAGTATGCGAAACAGAATTCTTGTAGTCAATTGTGTTAAGTAACACAGAAAGATCAAACAAACCTCAAGAGAAAGCAGGCGAAAGTATCTGAATGCCTGATCAAATCATTCAAAGATATAAAATGTTAACATGCACAAGTGGTTATTTTAAAGTTACATGGCTGAGGAAACAGACTATGGAAAGCTGCTTATATGACATGGAGACACGATGGATTAACTTAAAGGGCTGCAACCCAGACAGTGTCAAGACTCTTTAAGAAATCTAATTTAAAGCTCAACCACGGTGACACAGGCTGTGACTGGAACCACTGGAGACAAAGGAGCCTCAAGCGCACAAAGCTTTCAAAATTATGAACAAAAATTCACATTTTACTCTAGCAACAGTGACACTCATACAGAACAAATATTGCATGAGAACAGCAAACAGTAGCAGGCGAATCAGAAACTATAGCAAAGTTTAAATGAAACACAGGAGCCATTATAACAGTGGCTCCACTTCCGGAGTGCCACTACATTCTCTTTTTTACCGTCATACTCATCCCAGTCTTTCCCCTCCTCAATGAGAGGCACGTTTAATATGGAAAAATACACATGTTCTCATTCCCCAACACAGTATAAAGGCAACGACAAGGGGCGTAACGCACGCCCCTGCAGCGCAGCAGGGCCCCAACCCCTCAGCCCAAGGCCAATGAATATCCATGAGATATGGTAGATTCAGGGCCTCCTGGTTACATTCTGAAGGGCGGCCCCATCATTCTGCTTTACGTCACTGGCAACGCCTACTTTATTTCATCAGACTATATTTCATAGCCCTCGATCAGCAGAATTTACTTCATTGATGGTACTCAAGGATTTCTAAGAACTGCGCTGAAGGTTTCCAACAATATATCTTGCAAATACTGCTAACAGAAAAGTGTGTTATATCTAGCACTCATTCTTTTGTACTTAGATTACATGTATTCTGGTTTGCATGACTATGTTTCTTCATAATCGTTTCTGCACCTTACCACAGAGTTTAAGTACACCTCGTGGATAGACAAACACTCCCCCCCTTGCGGGGACTATGTGTGGACACTTGCCTTTTGGGGACTAAACTTTCCTAATGATTTAAAAATATACCAACAACAGAAAAATGTAAAGAAAAAAATCATAATACTGGATCCTACTTCACATTTGCAAATATATTGTTATTTAGTCGCATGCACAGAACCATCCTTGTGGAGGCTTCAATGTGTGTTACCATCTTCACGGCGACTGGTTTCATTATTATTTTTGATTGAACACAGTAATGGGCACATGGCTAAATGATTATTTTATCCGAAATATGCACAACAACATAATACTCTTCTCAGAATTGAATGGCTGCACATATCCTAGTGGTACACAATAGATGGAGTATGCTAAGAATGCACCAGAAAATATCATATATCACGATTACAGACTGGAAATTAAACTGTATGTAACTCTTTGCTTAGTGCTCAAACTCTTAGGACATAAGGGACTCACACATGGATAAATTAAACGATGGACTCTATCATTATGGGCAAGTAGAGCTCAGCGGGATGACTTTAATTTATGTCTAAGTAGCTATTGGACCACATCTCCCTTGGAATAGCATATAATGTTGATATCTGGAAAGGGATGGATTGTGATGATACCCACAGCGGTCATACATGATCATAGCAGAACCATATATTATTCAGAGATGCTGTCTACAACCATGGTGAAAGTCCCCCACAGAGATAGCATGTGAAAATAATGATGTTCAAGTCCGCATTGAGTAAGTGTATGATTATTGGAATGTTCAAGACCCCACAGAAATGGAGTGCAAAAGTAATCTTGTTTAAGTTTCCAAAATATAGTGTGCGATTATAGTGATGTTCAAGTCACTATTGAGATAGTGTGTAGGTATTGGGATGTTCAAGTCCACACAGAGCTAGTGTGTGGTTACTAGGATGCTCAAGTCCCCACAGAGATAGTCTGTGGTTATAGTGATGTTCAAGTCCCCACAGGAATACTGTGTGGTTACTGGGATGTTCAAGCCTTCGCAACAACAGTGTATGGTTATTGGGGTGTTCAAGATCTCACAGAGATGGTGTGTGAAAGTAAAGAACAAGTTACTTACTTTCGGTAACGATGTCTCTGTAAGAGACATACATTAGTCATAGATTCCTTACCTTAAAATTACCCCCAGGCGTCAAACTGGATCCGGAGAATTTTTCTGCAGCAGTACCCCTGCCCGTCGGTAGGTGGTGTTGGTCGACTCTGCGTCCGTCGTCGGCGTTGCGGTCGCCGGGATGACGTTGTGGTGTCTACTTAGACGCCACCCCTGCGCGCTGGTGTCAGTTCTGATACGACTTTCCACGCCAGAAGCGCAGAGCCATGCAAGATACTGACCACTGGTGCACAAAACGAAGGCCCGGGAAGGGAGTCCCTATCCCTAGAAGTCAGTTTGCACAATGGGGAGGATGCGTGGGGTGGTAAGGAATCTATAACTAATGTATGTCTCTTACAGATACATCGTTACCGAAGGTAAGTAACTTGTTCATCTGAAAGAGACCATTCGTTATAGATTCCTTACCTCAGAATAGGTACCCCAGCAATGCCAACCCTGGAGGTGGGTCTGCGAACTAAGTTCACACCAGAAAGTCCTGGAGCACAGAACGGCCAAAAAAGCTGTCTCTCCGGACTTGGCTACCCAGGCAGTGATGTTTTGTGAATGTGTGCAGGGATGCCCACGTAGCTGCCTGGCAGATGTCAAGCAAAGGTACTCCACGTCCCAAAGCAGTAGAGGCTGCCGTCGCCCTGGTAGAGTGGGCGCGCAGTCCTACTGGAGGTTCCTTTTTCGCCAAAGAATAGCAGATTTTGATGCATAGGACAACCCATCGAGAGATGGTACGTTTGTGCACGGCCCGACCTTTCTTGGAGCCCACATAACCCACGAAGAGTTGATCGTGCACCCGGAAATCTTTAGTGCGGTCAAGGTAGAAGGACAGTGCATGTTTTGGGTCCAGACGGTGGAGTCTTACCTCCTCTTTGGAAGGGTGCGGAGGCGGGAAGAAGGTGGGCAATGTGATGGTCTGACCTATGAGGAAAGAGGAAACCACTTTGGGCAAAAAAGAGGGCCTAATGCGAAGGACCACTTTGTCCGGATGAACTGCAAGAAAAGGAGGCTTGGAGAAAAGAGCCTGAAGCTCACTCACCCTGCGAGCAGATGTGATGGCAAGCAGGAAAGCAGTCTTCAAGGTAAGAAGACGAAGAGGACAATTATGTAGTGGCTCGAAGGGAGAACACATAAGGAAAGTAAGAACAAGATTCATGTCCCACTGGGGCATTAAGAACGGAGAGGGAGGAAAGAGATGAGAAATGCCCTTTAGAAATGTATTTACAATCGGAGACTTGAAAAGAGAAGGCTGATCAGGAAGGCACAGAAAGGCAGAGATGGCCGAAAGGTAGCCTTTAAGAGTGCCCAGAGCAGAGCCCTGCTGGGCCAAAGATAGAATGAAGAGGAGAACCTCTGAAAGAGGGGCAGAAAGGGGATCCACAGCCTTTGCTGTGCACCATGCCACAAATTTGTTCCATCTACAGGCGCATACCGTTTTAGTGGAGGGACGCCTGGCTGCCAAGATGACATTACAGACTTCGGGAGGAAGGTCGAAAGCTGTCAACTGTCGCAGCTAAATCTCTACGCAAGGAGGTGGAGGCTGGACAGGTTCGGGTGGAGGACCGTCCCCTGCTGCTGCGACAGAAGATCCTCCCGAAGAGGCAGTCTGATCGGAGGACCGATGGCCATGCTCAAGAGCTCGGGGTACCAGACTCTTTGTGCCTAGTCCGGAGCCAGGAGAATGACTTGTGACCCGTCGCGCTTGAGCTTCTTCAGCACTCTGGGCAGAAGTGGTACAGGTGGAAAGGTGTATAGGAGGCCGCAATTCCACTCGCGACGAAAAGCGTCGCCGAGCGAGTGCCGCCATGGAAACTCCCACGTGCAGAACTGCTGACATTGCGCATTCTCTTCGGTGGCGAACAGATCTAACCAAGGCTCTCCCCACTGCCGAAAGAGACCTTGCACCACCTCCGAGTGAAGACGCCATTCGCGATCCATCATGCACCCGCGGCTGAGTTCATCCGCCCTGGCGTTCAGGGAACCTGCCAGGTGTTGAACCATCAGGGCTATGCCCTGATGTTCCAGCCATGTCCAAAGGCGAAGGGCCTCTTGACATTGGGTCCACTACCCCACCCCGCCCTGTTTTTTGCAGTACCACATGGCGGTGGTGTTGTCTGTGAACACCTGCACTACTCTTCCTTTGACAGAAGGAAGGAATGCCTTCAGTGCAAGACGGATCGCCAGGAGTTCCAAAAAGTTGATGTGGATACTGGACTCCGCCAGAGACCAGAGACCCCTGATCTCCGCCTCTCCCAGGTGGCCGCAGCATCCCAGGAGTGACGTATCCGTCACTACTGTGAACTCTGGCTGGGGAAGGGAGAGGGATCTGCCGCTGACCCAAGTCTGGTCTGTGAGCCACCACTGCAATTGACGTGCAGTCCCTTCCGAGATCTGGACGACATCGGAAAGATTCCCCTGATGCTACGCCCACTGGAACTTCAGGTCCCACTGCAGAGCCCGCATATGCCACCGAGCCTGATCCACCAGCAGGATGCAGGAGGCCATGAGGCCAAGCAGCCTCAGGGTCAATCTCACCGAAATCCGAGAAAGAGGCTGAAACATTGGTATCATAGCCCGAATATCCCGGACTCGCTGCTCGGGAGGATAAGCCCGAAACTGCGCTGTATCCAGAACTGCTCCGATGAAAAGGAGCTTCTGAGAGGGAATCAGGTGTGACTTCGGCACGTTGACAGTGAACCCCAGCGAGTGCAGGAGGTCCGCCATAGTCTGGAGGTGGGAGACGACAGCCTGGGGTGGGAGACGACAGCCTGGGTGAGCTCCCCTTCAACAGCCAGTTGTCGAGATAGGGGAAGACTGGAACCCCTGATCTGCGCAGATGAGCTGCTACGAAAGCGTTATGGACTGCTGTTTTACTAAGTACGATTTACCTGAAAGTATTCAGAGGGGAAGATCCCCAGGTTGGACGATTTGTTCTACTAGGGACATTTGTAAAATTTGCAAAACCAATTGGGTCTGCATAGCTACAGAGGTGGAACATACGTACCGCATAGTGTTTGAAAGTTATGTATGGATATTTGGAGTGTTTTAGGTTTGTTTACAAGGCCGGTATCCCACGCATAAGTAATTGATTTCTCTCTCTCTCTTGTGTCTTCCCCCACAGATTAACGGATGTGAGTTACTTAGGGTGACCCTCTCTCTGGAAACTACAGGTTCCAGGGATACCTAATTCCGGGTACAGAGGGAAATAAGGTACTGGGATCAGAAAGGTTTTAAACCCCTTGTACAAAAGTTACAGGCTTATCTACAGGACACACGTGACGTTTTGAACCTCATCAAAGATGTCGATTTTGACCCCAACAATGAGTTCTTGCTGGGACTGGACATCGAGGCTCTTGATACAAATATCCCCCATTGCGAGACTCTGAGGGTACTGAAAGACATCTTGTTTGAAGAAGAATGGCCATATCAAACCCCAAGAGCCTTCATCCTCAGCTTGGCAGCGATCGCCCTTACCAGAAATTTCTTCGAATTTGAGGGCACGCTGTACCTACAGACCCATGGTACATCTATGGGGAGTACTTTTGCCCCAAGCCAGGCGGGTCTATACGTAGGAGCATTCGAGAACACCAACATCTACAATGAGGTCCAACAACATCCAACTGTGGAGGAGATTTATCGACAACGTCTTAGTGATTTGGAGAGGTGATGAGGATTCGGTCCAGAGGTTCTTAGAGTGGTTAAACAGTAGGAACCCTCTACTACATTTCACATCTACAGCAACGAGCACAGAACTGCCATTCCTGGATCTGGTAATAGAACCAAAAGATGGAAAACTCTCCACCAGGGTCTACCATAAACCGACAGATAAAAATTCCCTCCTCTCTTTTGAGAGCTTCCACCCAAAAGCCCTTAGGAAAAACCTACCAGTGGGGCAATTCTTCTGTCTCCGGCGGAATTGCACAGACATAACTACCTTCAATGAAGAAGCTGACCTCCTGACAGAAAAACTACAGAATAGAGGATACCATAAAAGAGTAGTAAAGAAAGCTAAGAAGAGAGCTGTCAACACCAACAGGGACAACCTATTAGGAAAGGTGGAAAACCCTACCATGAACAAGCCAGTATGTGTAACCACCTTCAATACAGCCTCACACCCATATTAAACGGCTCATACAAAAAAACTGGCGCATATTAAACTCAAACGGACTGGATGTTGAGAAACCTTTTTTTTCATTCAAAAGGAGCGCGAATCTAGGAGAAATCCTAGTCCACACTAGACCCAAGGTCATAAAAACGACTAATACACAGCATCCAGGTGCACTACCCCCGGTCACAGGACATACAAGATGTGGCTCATGCGATGTGTGTCACTTAACCAGGAACACGAAAAGAGTAGATGTGGGCTTACATTCTCCTTGGGAACAGAGGACACATACAAACTGTAACTCAGACCACGTCATTTACCACATCACATGCCCCTGCAGAAAACAATATATAGGGATGACCAAGCGGAAGGTAAAAACACGCATTATGGAGCATAGAAGCACAATCAGGAGTCAACAAACAAACACCAAACTAACAAAACACTACTTGGAAACACACCACACAGAAAATGACATAGCTTGGACCGTATTGGATAAACCGAGATTTTACTCAAACTCGGGCTATAAAAAGAGATCACTCCTGTCAAGAGAACAGAAATGGGTGTATAGACTCAAGAGTCACATTAATGGGTTAAATGATGACATCCCATGGAACACCATCAACAGATAGAACTATACTACATTCCTATTACCACTCCTCATTCACCTAACCTCGGAGCAGTGTACCACGTAATAAACGCTGTGGTGAACTATAAAGTACTAGATCTCGGGTATAGTATTTAAAAAAGTAAGGGTTTCTCCCAGTAGACACTGGACTCCCTACTGAGTTAATAAACTTGTTTGCCTTCCCGACACCCCATAGCTCCTGTACACCAAGAGACATCTCTCATACATGTAATGCGCCGCATTTTGCAACCACGGCTATTAAACCATTGTTTATCTCCACAGACGTCCCATGGTCTACACATCATTGAATACGTTTCGGACATATATTTTTTTCGAATAACGGCATTGCACGGGGCAATGGATGGTCCCCAAAATCCCTTTGTCAGCGTGCATACATATTCCATGGTAGGGGATAAAGTTTTACCATGACCAAAACCGGCGAAAAAGTGCAGTATCTCCAGTTGCTTAGCAACGCATAGGCAAGAGACGTGGTCACGTGACATGGCCACGCTATGCTGCATACGTAACGCGACCGGCAGTCCGACCGCTAAGAAAGACGCCTCAGACTGGCATCTAGCTACCTTCACGGCGGTAACTGGACAAAGGGGACGGCAGAGCACCACCCTTGACGAAGTAAGGGGCACTCAGTGGAATGGCATAATGACTTGGGCCTACGCGCTCCATGAGCTAGACGGGCCGTACAGGGATCAGTCGCACAATTATGTGCGGTGGGCTCGATCGCATTTTTCACTAATTGTCACTACTTACAACATGCAGGCAACCAGATACACCACAGTATATGTATACCAACGTGGGGGAATGATAAAAAGGTGATTTTAATAACTAGCAGCTCTAGCTGCTTCGGGACATGATCTTGAGACTGCTGCTCAACACGGAGTTCTCTGGCCCCACTAAAAAAGCCCACAAGGTCTAGGAATCTCTTACCGATACAGACCTCATGGGTTTCCACAGGCCAATGCAAATCTCTTGCTACTGCTTAACCCTTCTTCTCCATGTTTTTATTCTCCCCCAGAGTTTGACTACAGGGGGTCTCTCCCATTTACTCGCCAGTTTTAGCATGATCACAAATAAACTCGGTGAGTTGGGCTTTTTCGTTGCGCTGGATGTGTGGGCGCTACGAGAGCGTTATGGACTGCTGTTTTACTAAGTACGATTTTCCTGAAAGTATTCAGAGGGGAAGTTCCCCATGTTGTATGATTTGTTCTACTAGGGACATTTGTAAAATTTGCAAAACCAATTGGGTCTGCATAGCTACAGAGGTGGAACATACATGCCGCATAGTGTTTGAGAGTTATGCATGGATATTTGGAGTGTTCTAGGTTTGTTTACAAGGCCGGTATCCCACGCATAAGTAATTGATTTCACTCTCTCTTGTGTCTTCCCCCACAGATTAACGGATGTGAGTTACTTAGGGTGACCCTCTCTCTGGAAACTACAGGTTCCAGGGATACCTAATTCCGGGTACAGAGGGAAATAAGTTACTGGGATCAGAAAGGTCCTGAGTAATGCTGGTGTGACCCAACACTGTGGGCACTTGATACACAGCAGAAACATGTTGACACTTTGGCAGTAAGGAGGGGTGAAGGAACTCCTAATTCTTTCCTATCACCACCATCCTTCCCGTTTTTAGCTCTAGCTGGTGGGTCCAAGAATAAATTGTTGAGCGGAGACACCACCGTACTAGTTTTACCCTTCACTGCACTTATCTTTCGGTGATCCCAGAAATATATCTGTATAGTATTCTTTTCATGTTTGTATTGTCTTCCCCTCCCTTTGCTCCACCCCAGGCGTTGGTCTGCGTGGGGGTGCATTGAAGCAAGCCCAATGATGAAGCATGTCACATTATTGTGATTGAGGGCAGTATTTTTTTCACTGAGCACGTGCCACCTTCTTAAAACCACTCGCTACTCCTCCACCTGTGATACAGATACGAGCTGCGACCACCGCCATCACTTTCGTGAACACCTGAGGGGCACTGGTAAGGCCAAAGTGGAGCATGTTAACTGAAAATGCTTGTGGCCTACCGTGAACCGCAGGCTTCGCCTGTGGACTGGCAGGATGGGGACGTGGAAATAGGCGTCCTGCCAGTCCAACGCTACCATCCAGTCTCTGGGATCGAGGGCAGACAGGACCTGAGCCAACGTGAGCATTTTAAACTTCTCTTTCCGGAGGAAGCGGTTGAGGGCCCTGAAGTCTAAGATAGGACGCAGGCTTTTGTCCTTCTTGGGTACCAGAAAGTAGTGGGAGTAACAACCACAACCTACTTCTGGCACAGGGACCCTTTTGATAGTTCCTTTGGCCAAGAGAGCTGCAACTTCCTGGCGGAGAAGGGCCAAGTGATCCTCCGACTTGCGATGGAGTGTTGGTGGCATGGAGGGAGGGGTAGTCTTGAGGGGGGAGGGAGTAGCCCCTTCGGACTATCTGCAAAACATACCTGTCTGACGTGATGTTTTGCCAGTGGGGGAGGTGATGGCGAATCCTGCCGCCCACTGGCCTCTGGTGACCCTAAAAGGTTGGACTAGGAGGGTTTGGAGGCTGCTGCAGGGAGGGCATGGGTGGACTGGCTCGTCCGCTGGCCCCCAGACACGCGTAGCTGGGTCCCACATCCGCGGCCACGCAGAGGCTGGGTAGCTTGCGGGCCCTGTGGCCAGATTGGGTGGAACGTGGTGGGGCACCCCTTCCGTAGGTACGAAAGAGGCGAAAGGTGGACTGCATGGGGCAAGAGGTTGCCGCGAGGCCCAAGGATCTGGCCGTAGCCCTATAATCCTTGAAGCGCTCGAGCGCTGAGTCAGCCTTGTCGCCAAACAGGCGACGGCCATCAAAGGGCATATCCATAAGGGTGGATTGGACATCCCCAGAGAAACCAGACGTCCTCAACCAGGCGTAGCGCCACAAGGCTACTGACGTGGAAACCGTTCTGCCTAGAGAGTCAGCGGTATCCAGCCCACACCGAATGGCGAACTTAGCTGTGTCTCGACCCTCTGCCACTGCGCGGGGGAGAACGGCACGGGCCTCCTCCGGGCACTGTGGCAGCACATGTGCAACTGTATCCCACACTGTATGGGAATAACGGCCCAAGATGCATGCGGTGTACACCGACCGCAGTGCTAAGCTGGCGGAAGAAAACATCTTCTTCTCAAGGTGGTCCAGCGTCTTGGAATCCCTATCTGGGGGAGCAGTAGGTAATGCGCCCTTAGAAGACGAGGCTTGGACCACCAAGCTCTCGGGGGTGGGGTGTTGAGAGAGGAAAAGTGGGTTGCCCGGGGCCGGGCGGTGGCGTCGGGCAATCATCCTGTCCACAGGAGCCCCTCTGCTGGGCTTGGACCAAGTGCCCAGAAGGATGTCTGTTAGGGCTTCATTAAAAGGCAGCAGGGGCTCAGAAGAGGCTGCTGCCGGTTGAAGTACCTCTGTCAGGAGGTTAGTCCTAACTGCCACCATAGGAAGCTCAAGGCCTCAGCCGCCCTACGCAACACCACTGCGTAAGAAGCTCCCTCCTCCGTAGCTACGGTAGGGGGGGGAGAGCATGCCAAGGTCTGGGGAGGTATCCAGAGCACTGGCATCACCCAGTGCCTCTCTCCAGTCCGGCTCCTCAAGCTGGTCAGCTAAAGGGTCTCCAGACCCCTCTCAGTCCTCCTCACCCGCCTCTGGCTGCCACTCAGGGCGATAGGGAACGCCAGGGATGAACAGCGGTACATAAGTACCCTCCAGCGCCAGTACCGACGTCGAGCGACGTCGGTCCGGCACCGGGTCCAAGTCGGGGGTGAGGCTGGGGTCGACATCAGTTGGGGGCACAACCGGCGTCTGGGGCGTCGTCACTGGAATCGATGCCGGGGAAGGTACCGTAAGGTCGACCAGCGCCGCTCCGGATCCAGGCCTGGATCCTCGGGGGCCCTCTGGTGCCGGAGCCGCCGGCATTGAAGGCCCAGGGCCCCCAGTCGAGTCCGTGGGGCCCAAGGGCTGCCCAAAAATGCTATGAAGAGCCTCGTAAAAGGCTCGAAGCTGGGCAGGGGACACTCCGGCTCCGGGAAAGGGAGGGAAGCGCAGAGCTGTCCCAGAAGCAGGCTCCGAAGACGGAGCTGGAAAGCGACGACGGCCCGGGTCCTGCGTCGGGTCGGCCGACCGAAGGGGAGAAGACGAAGAGCAACGATGCTTCTTCGCCTTCTTCTTGTGCTTCAACTTACCCGAGGAGTGCAAAGACTTCGATGACGAGTGGTGGTGGCTCCGCGACCGGTTCCGAGACCTTCTTCTCGACCAGGACCTCAAACGACGCGGACTGCTAGGCCACCAAGAGCTTTCAGGACTGCTCCCGCCAAGACTTCGGATTCATGGCCCAGCAGTCGGAGCACGACTTCGGGTCGTGGTCACGCTCCAGGCAGCAGAGGCACACGAGGTGCGGATCCGTGACAGACATCAACTTGTGACAAGAGTCACAAGGCTTGAAGCCGGTCCGACGATGGTACATCCCTTGTGGTACCAGAAGTCGAAGACTCAAAAAAAGACGTCGACAAAAGTCGAAAAAGGTTTAGTCAAAAAGTGACTAAGGGGCACGCTCTCTCCGGATCTTGGCTGGCTGGCTGGCTGGCGCGGAAAAAGAAAGATCTGACGTCAGCGCGCAGGGGTGGCGTCAAAGTAGACACCGCAACGTCATCCCGGCGACCCCGACGATGGACGCGGAGTCGACCGACACCACCTACCGACGCGCAGGGGTACTACTACAGAAAAATTCTCCAGATCCAGTCTGACGCCTGGGGGTAATTCTAAGGTAAAGAATCTATAACTAATGGTCTGATCATGTTCAAGTCCCTACAAAGATAGTGTGAGAAGAGATTGTTCAAGTCACCACACAAATAGTCTGTGAAGATAATGATGCTTAAGTCCCCACAGAAATAGTGTGTGTGACCAAAGGCATGTTCAAGAATCTGCATAGCATGTTATTATAGTGGTGTTCCAGTCCCTACCACCATTAGAGCTTATCATGATTAAGTCCATAGAGCGGTAGTGTATAAAGATAGTAATATTCAAGTCCTCACAGGGATAGATTGTGATTATAGTCACGTTTAAGCCTTCACATAGTATGTGATAATAGTGGTTTTCAAGTCTCTACTGATATATTGTGTGGAATTGATTATGTTCATGCGTACACAGTGATAGCCAGAAAACCCTCTGGGTGATAGTGCACTCACCAAATCTGCATAACATAACATAGTGTGAAAAGATAATGATATTCGAGTTCCCACAAACATATTGTGCGATTCTAAGTATGTTTAAGCCACCGCATAGTGTGTGATTATAGTGGTCCTCCAGTCTCCGACAGTGTGTGGAGATTATCATGGTCAAGTGTATATAGTGATAGCCACAATACCCTCCTGGGTGATAGTGGGTTCAGCAAATCTGGCCAAAATAATATAACCTAGTGTGAAAAGATAATGATATTCAAGTCCCCACAGAGACAGAGATATTATGTAGTTACTAAGATGTTCACTTCAATTATTGGGATGTTCACTACAAGGAAAGTATGTGGTTATCGGGATGTTGAAGATCTCACAGAGATAGTGTGTGAAGGTAAGCATGGTCAAGTCCTCACAAAGATAGTGTGTGAAGATAACATTCTAGTCTCCACACAGATGGTGTGTGAAGATAATGATGCTTGTAAGTGAATACGCTACACATAGAGCTTGGTCTAACACGTTTTTATTCCTGTGCTTGTAACTGTGAACTCAACATTTTAAACATGAACTCTATTCACCACACCCGAACACTTATGCCATAGTTATATATATATATTACCAAAGTAGTCCAAATGAAGGGCGCACTTTACACAGCTGGTGCATGTGTCAGGGGTGGACTACCCCCCTGAATCCATATTGTCCAACAAAAAGATAACGCTGCACTCGCCAGGGAATTTCCAGTTATTTATTGAAAGCCAATTCACTCCACCTACGCGTTTCAACCACACTGGATTTGATCACGGTAAACAATTTTAGTCCATCGTTACTTTCGTTTTAAATACCTCTCTCCCACATCTTCCATTAAAAGGCATTATGGGAATGGTAGTTCACATTGTAATCTCTGAACAAATAACAATGAAAAATATCACAATTCAACAGAAATCGAGTGGTATTGTTTAAATGTGCATATTTCAAAATTATAATTGCATACCATAGTGTAAATAATATGTTATCATGATTATGTATCTATGTGATATAACCCACATCGTCATTATTATGCAAACGGTATAGTACCGTGCAGCTTTTCACATACTATCATTTTATGGATATACCTGTGAGTTATTAATGACGTTTTTAGGTGACACTAAGTGTCAATTCCTTTCTGAAGTTGCGGCTGAGTACCCAAATTAATGTTTGGAGATATCATTTCTATCATCCTATTATGTAAGTATCCCTAACTATAGTATGCATCTCTATTTTTGTTATATATCCCATCTTTTAATACATGAAACACAACTCAAAGTGAATCAGATACTGACTTTAGCGAAGGAGAAGGACCTGTAGGTTCTACATGTCGGACATCTTTTTTAGACGAGATGAAGCTTCTATATTTAGATCAAAAAACACCAAGAGGAAGGGGAAGAGGACGTGGGAATGGACGAGGAAGAGGGAGGGGCCAAGTATCACGGCAAACAAGCGAAGAAAGACACGAAGAGGTTCAAGAAAAAATAAAGGGATATCATCTGTGCAATCAACAGAAGAAACAATAATGGATGACCCTGATAAATCAGAGCCGGACTTGATTATTAATTTATCAAATCATAATCTTAGCAAATATGAAAAAAGTCTTCTAAACAAAGTCCTCACCTTTTGTCCGGAGAAACATCATGACCACGTTGAAACTAGAATCGATATTTATAAGTTTGTTTGCAAATTAAAATTAGTGAAATTTTTTGCCAAAACAAATCTTTGAGCATGGAGCACTTACTTCACCTATAATTTCCGCGCTGGGTGCGCAAGATCCATTTCTATAGTACAGCGCATAGGAGAGCTCATCTTGATTCCTCTACTCAGTTAATTCTCAACTGAATATTCCATTGATGAAATCTTGGGAAATTGATGTGACCTAACATCCCAAGGTGACTATAAAAAGTTACACGTTTTTCTGCCTGTGTGCGTGTCTGTACAAGAAGCCAAAGTAACAGGTCTTCTGATATCACGTTTGTCACCCTAGGTTCCATTACCCTAGACGGTTTCCTGGTTCCTTCCTATATCCTCATCCATTGGGGTCCTTTCACCTCACGACGACTGATAGTTCGTGTTCAGGTATATATCTGCTGCCAGGAGCGGGAAGGCATGCACATTCTTGTCACACTAGAGTAAATTCTGACTTCTATACTTCTTGTTTTAAGGTCGTATTGCAGAAGAACCTGTCATCGCACCATCTAGGATTTCCTCTACTGGCCCCAACCTTCACCCTGATCTTCGTTACTACACATATACAGGATGGAGGTAAGTGAGGGTGGAGGTTGTTCATATCGCCTCTGCAGGATCACTTCGCGAGCACAAGGTAAGGCTTGTAAAGTTGTGACACCTATTTGGGCACTACCACAATGGGCAAAACCCACGGAGTTGGACAAGTAGATCGCTCAATGATATCATGCTTTTGTAATATCTCAAGCTCTTTTTCAACAGCCTCTTGTGGATTAAATGCAATTCGTCTATGTCTTTGAGCAACAGGATGAACGTCCTCCTTGATATGCAGTTGCACTTTCATGGTCTTAAGTTTTCCCAATCCATGAAACAATGACAGCAACTGACTTACTATTTCGTGATGCGCATTCATGTTGTAGTTCACAGATATCACTCCCATATCAGCAGCAGTATTGAAACTGAGTAAACAGGCACTTGACGCAGTACCTTGAAGTACATGAATGGTTGCTTGTACTTTTGTCTTTTTGAGTTTCATGGTTTCTACGAATGAACTTTGACTCTTTAAGGGCATCGATGCAGTGTATACACTTTATTCTTCGATGGTGTGAAAAGGGGCAATGGAGACAGTTCGTTGTATTTCTCATCAGGCATGATGTTTTTTGACACACCACTGTCAATAATAAAAGGTATGGAGCAACCGTTTACTTTTAGTGTAATTTTCGGGCAATGTTTGAATGACTTTCGTGATTTTACTCGTTGATTTTTCTTTGACTTATATTCTTCCCTGAACGCGGCCAGTCCCACATGCACATGATTTTCTGAGGTAGACATCGACATCCGTCTTCCTCACTGTCACTCAAGAATGAAACTGAGGAACTCTTGGACGAAAATTTAGGCCACGATCAACTACATTTAGTGTCGATATGCCTCAGCTGATGTTGCTGCTTGACCTTGTGGGCATGCGTAAAACGTCACTTCTGGAACTTTCTGGCAGTTATTTTGTTTTCTCGTCATGACACACTTAGCTTTTCCTTCACCTTGCAAACTGTTGCAAAATGGTTCTCCTTCCCACAGCCTTTGCATACTTGTCCAATGGTGGGACACTTACCTTCTTGTGGAAATGAAAATCTACATCTAAAGCACAGTTTCTTTTTCTTTAAAGACATCACTTGGTGTCCTTCAGCTTTGTGTTTCTGCTTACTTCTCACGTTCATGACTGACTCATTCTGGGCACTTCCGGCTTCCATGTCAGCAGCTTGCCGATCAGCACGGTCCTCAGCTCTGGCAGCCATGAGAACTCACTCCAGACTAAAGGTTTCTCTCAGCATTCATCGTCTGAATGAATCTGACAGACATCCGTCGAGAACTTGTAACCATATAGCTTCTTCATCATTAAATTAATTGAACTTACAGTGTTTGACGAGCGTATCAAGTCTCTCAACAAATTTGTTGATTGTTTCACCAGCTTTCTGTCATTCCTGAATAAAAATATATCTTTCGTATTTGACATTGGATTTAACTTGAGATTTGACGCTTCTTTGATGTGACGGTATGTGATTTGATCAGTTCGCGGTAATTTCTTGATTACCTCTTTTGCTTTTTCACCAGCAAGATTTTTTAGGTATTTGACAATCTTTTTGTTAACTGTTTCTTGGGCCGATTCTAGTTTATTTCTCTGTAAAACGCGAAATAGATTTTTTTAAACCGATGAACATGTTCCAGCTCATACATATCTTTAAAATATAACGTTATGCAAGTACCTTACAGAAAATTAACATGTAAATTCGCTGTTTTTTACTGCATTCATTGAAAATAAACAAAATGGAATACCTCTAATGGAGCTTAACTTTTGTAAGAAGAAGCATTTACTAGTACATTTCAAGTGCTTGGGCATACTTCTCAAGAAACTATCTTGTAAATGCAATCCGTGTTTGTGGTTGACTCACAATGCCCCCACTGGTGGAAGCAAGTAAACTAACAACAGTTCCAGCTGCCTTTACACAAACCAGGGTGATAAATCTTTCTTCAGCTTGTGGCAAGACAAATATGTTGTAAACACGAAATACTAGGAAGGCAGTATTTCATTTTTATGACAGTCTGACAAATGAGCTATTATACAGAATGTTGTCTGGACCATATATCTGTCAGAAACACAGCGAACATTTCTTGTTGCACGGAATCCAACCTGTGAGAGCAATGATCAGCAGAAGCCACGTGGAGTTTTAGGAAAGGTTTCCTCTCTGTTGTGCCTAGTGTTTTGTTATTTAAGAAGCCATCTCGAGATCTAGGACCGCCTACCGTCTTATATCGGCAGTAAGTGTATCTGTCGGCGTATATTGGCAATATTACACATACAGATCTGTGCCAGCGGTATTTGATTTGTCAGAGGTAAAAGCTGTCAGCGGGATTTCACTGCGGTTTGTAAAATGGATCAGCACGAAAGTTACATAAGATGGTGCAATACGGTACTAACAGGGCTCGAGTCGGGGTACCACGCGGGTGGACGGCGTCCCCCCACTTATTTTACGGGGTGGATGCCGTCCACCCTGCCCAAAAGCTGGACTTTCAATGATGGCGTTACTTGCCCGCACGGCCGCCCCGTCGATCTCCTGGCTGTCTGTCAATCTTGTGTAGCGCGCGAATGCGCTACCTATCAAAATTCTGCTTTGCCCTTTATGTTAGTTCTGGAGTGGTCATGGTGGGCTGAATCACTTGGAAAGCCAAACAGCGGGGCTATTTTTGTGAAAGAACTGGCAGTGTGGGAATAAAGCATAACCCCAAAAACAGAATTCAAGCTGAAGCCATCATTTCAAAAATAAAAAATTACGAAGACTATAAAGTGTACCCGTTCTAAAAACGACATCTGTCAATTCAAGTCTCTCTTCAATCTGCAACATTATTTAAAGTTGTTCGAATATTGCCAATAATTCGACTAAACATTTGAGTGAGTTTCGATTCCGTACTGTTCATTTGGTGAGAATATTTTCCAAGCCTGAAGCAATTTTTGGCAATCATTCTTTATTTAAATATAAAGAGAACAAAGACGTATATATGCATGCAGCCGCACGCAAGAATGCCAAACAATCATGGTACAAAAAGTCACCTGGAACAGTGAAAGTTACATATCAGCTCACTGTGCTGGGGACTACCTTTCGTGACGTCACTTCCTGTCGTGACGTCACTTCCTGTGACACCACCTAACTTGGAGCGTCCCCCCACTTCTTTTTTTAGGACTTGTGCCCTGGGTACTAATATAAGGCGATCGGCGATTTACTGCTGACAAATTGAAATACCGTCAACGACCTTTACAGCAGGCAATTTAAATGCTGCCCACACAACTATGTTCACATGATAGATCCTCTAATGCGGGAGACAATAATATCAGAAACTTGAAGTAAAGGGAACCAACTGTTCCTACTGAAAAGTTCACTAGGCCTTTCATTATGGAGTATCCTAAACAAATACCCATTTACCATCTTTTCACTTTGTAAAGAAAAGAAAAAACACTTCTACATTTCCAGTTTAAAAGCAGATAAGTGGGAACAAAGACAGCGTCACATTTACAAAGACAATGTCCATCCAGACACCGCTAATCTTCTCTCACTTTACTTCTCACTGTCATGGACGTCATTTAGGGGTCGCTAGGCGTCACTGCTGAGACCCCTGGCACTGCCTTTGCGACCCCTAGCGCTAGCAGTAGCAAAATCAGTGGCAGGAACAGAAGCAGCTCGTCCTTATGGACGTTGGTGGGGCCTTCACTCACCTCGTTTTTTGTCAATTTTTTTATTATACTAATATTGAATATTATTACATTATTTGCTATTAGTTCAATGAACAATTGAGTACAAATAGCTGGAATATGACAGCTGAGGTAAGTAAAAAAAAATGCTTTTAAATGTATGTATGTTGTGTGTGTGCAGGCAGAGTGTGTATGTGTATGTAAATGCATGTGCAAGCATATGTATGTGTGAGTGACATGTGAAGTCACTTCCGCTACCTTTTGGTGAATTGACGTCCATGCTCACTGTGTGTGTGGGGAGAGGGGGAGAGAGTGAGTGAGTGTATATATATATATATATATATATATATATATATATATATATATATATCATCTCTATCTCTCTTAGGCTATTACCAGCCCGGTGGAACTCTCCTCACTCTACCGATTGTTTAATGCATAGAACATAGATACTGATGTAGAATAGGTTTCAGATCCCGGCCA
Source organism: Calotriton arnoldi (assembly GCA_963921515.1). Classification (NCBI taxonomy): domain Eukaryota; kingdom Metazoa; phylum Chordata; class Amphibia; order Caudata; family Salamandridae; genus Calotriton; species Calotriton arnoldi. Next base: position 1,099,648 of record CAWUFW010001391.1, read on the forward strand.
ATTCTGCCAGGTAATGAAAGTGCGTTACAAGACAGGATCGGCTCTAACGTCAGTACTATCCACTTGCCTCGGGCCAAGCCTGATCGCTCTACAATAAATAAAAGTGCACTGAAGGGAGCAGCGTAATATGACGTCACCTAGAGTAACAATAATTCTTACAAAAGATCCCACAAATCCGGTCCAGTGGCAACCCAAGATTAAAACTCGGGTCTTCTGCATTTAAAACTGGAAGATATAAGCAAAGCACAAAAGAGAAGTGCATATTTTAAAAGAATTATATATTCTGCAGGCTTGATGGATACATAGGGCATCAGAGAGGCACATACATTGAACTATATAAAGAGCTGACTGTTTGAGAGCATCTGAAGCAGTGTAGTAACTCTAAAGCAATGTTTCAGAATACTAGAATACAGGCAGCAATTGTAGTATACTCACAGTGAGGCATATAAGAGTGTAATTTACAAGAATTAAATGAGGTATCATAAAATCTATCAACATTAGAAACAAAATCTATGAAAAGTACGAAAAAAAGTTCTTTTTCATAACATCGTATTCTATTTGTTTCAAATAGAACATTTTCAGTAGACTTGAAAACTTTTCAAGATAAAACGTCCGTAGAGTTGCGCTTCATTTTAGCCTTTATTTATAAGCATAAGCATGGGAGTTGGCAGCCTGATACTTCCAGTCACAGGGGTCCAGGATGCCCATGAAAAGCTCTCTCATAGTCAGATTCAGAGACAGTGCTGCTTTTTTACATTGGCTCCCTTGGCCCAGGTGGCCGTCAGCACAGGCATTGTCCTACCTTAGGATGCTATATGTAAGCGGTACACAGTTGTAATACATTCTACTTGACAGGTGGGTGGGAGGGAGCATGTGTGTGCTTAGCCGAGGCAGACCCATCCTGAATTAATACACTCAATATCTGGGCCAGTGGCTGAGCTGATCAAAAAAGAAAGAACGATGCAGTGGAGCAATGATTGAGGGCGATATCTATGGATGAATTATCAGGGATCCTACACCTTACATCAGCTTATCAACTTCAGAAAACCCTGAAGACCCAGCTTTTCTTGGAAATACCCTACAATAATCTTCTCCAAATGAGTACTCGGGTCCTCCGGCACATTTCTGCAACCCTCCACTCCGAGTCCAGCTTCAAGGTACAAACCACAACAAGAAGACGACAATGAGCTGGGTTTACAAGTTTTTGCCTTATACATTTCATGTAGAATTGGAAAAAGTGGCATTTGTCACCGCATAGGACAGATCCAGTTTGACAGAATCAGGGCCGTTGGGTGATTAGGGTCGCAGACTGAACTCAGCACTGTGAGATATCAGCCAGGTGGATGGATTTTCTGAAGTTATAAGGTTAGGGCATTGGTGGAAAATATGGAAGTTCAGGGAAGGGGTGGCCAATAGAAATTCTGGAAGCACCCACAAAGTCTAACCTAGAGCATATTCACAAATATTCACACTTCATGTCCCGCTCTGAAAGCAATCAGAAAAATATTCCAGAAACGATTGACGTGGATGGGTATTAAGGGTGGGAAAGTTCAAACACTCCCTTAGCTCCAGCAGGCACAGGAACAGTGGTTTCTCCATATAGAATGTTTTACTGATGGAGTGAAAAAAAACGAGGACAGGATGTGCACATGCTTATTAAGCTAATATCTGAAGACTGGCCGCCTGGTGACAATGTGCAGGAGTACTAACTAAATGAAGTAGGGATGCACCTTTTAGGTACACAAGTTCTGCAGAGTGGCAGATGTACACCTGGGGATTTTTTTTAATCCCTCCAGTAAGTAAATCCACACAAATCATCGACGTAAGCACGTTCATTTTAGGAATGAACGGCAATAAGTGTAGCCCCAGCATGTGAAATCAGTGCCAAGTGCATCTTCACTCTGTTGCCACTACAGCGAGCATGTCTAGTGAGGGCAACGATGAACCTTTAAAATCAATACAGTTTGCAGATTGTGCAATACAAATGACAAATTAACTAAAATAAATATTATTTACATTGGTCTGGCAGTAGCCTGCCAATTCTACTATCGGAGAAAGATGCATTTACCTCAGGTGGGCCATCTCAAACACATTAAGGGAACGGGCTTACAAATGGAGTGTTGCTCAAATAATTAAGGGGCCAGTTCTAGCTCACCTTTTACGATAATTTCTTTTTATCCTGCTTTCTATTTTTTTTTCTACAGAACTGACAATGTATTATGCAAACTCACATATTTAACAAAGGGCACAAAGGCAGCATGAGACAGAAAATACATATAAATAGTCTGTGTGGAGCCACCAGTCTTTCCCTGGAGGCATCAGAAAACAAACTCATTCATGTCGTTCCTTCGCCGCATGGGCTGAAGCAGCAAAAATGTGCACAGCCCTGGCCCTCTCACGAATAGGCCCTGCAGGCAGAATTCATAAATGGCGCAACGTCGTCGTTCTGTACACAGCACCTGATAAAAGCGGATTCACCCTAAAGGAACGCCTGTCAAAGCTCACTCACAGGGAGTGATTTGTAAATGTTGGTTTAATTAAAAGGACCTGCTACTTACTTGCAGCATGAATTTTCTTAATTTATTGAGATCCCCTCAGCCACCTCAGTGCCCAGCAGAAAACCGGAAACCTGGAGTAAAAATACAAATTCAGCAAAACCCATCCTGAGGCAGGCGTCCCACATATGCTGCATAATAACTGAAAGATATGGAGCTGGTCGGCTACTAAGGTACCCCAGGACCCACAGTCGAGGCACGACTGACAGAGGAAGTCTGGAAGTCTGAAAAAGTCTAAAGATGTAGAGGTGTAACAATGAACTGTCTTATTCAACACATTTTAGATCATTGGACGCGAGTCATAAAGCTATTTGCACGAACAGGTTTAATTTAAACATGCAAATAGCTTTTTCCCGATTGTAGACCCACTGTTGACATTGATACTAGATGATTTGACATTCATACAAATATATTCTCATAAAAAGAGTGGGGAATGTGGCCTAGTGGCTGGAGATCCCGACTTTGGAACCAGGGGGCCTACAACTGCTGACTTTGGAACCTGGGGATCTAAGTTCGAATGTGCTCGACTCAAAATTGTGTAATTCCGAGCATATTACCTTATTCATTGTGCCTTAAAAATTTTAAATGTGCTGTAACTCTACTTGAAGTACACGGTTCTTGATAGTTTCTCAACACCTCAAATAATGTACAGCGTTCCACTGCTCCATAGCTAGGTTGTCGCTATACAAATACCAATACATACAATATTTGGTGGAGGCTGGGTGTTACAAGACAGGAATGTCTTGAAACTTTGTATATAGCCAATTGCTAGGTATTCACAAACGTTTTCCCGACCAATGCATCCCTGGGCATTCTCAGCCAGTATGTGCAGACACCCCAGGAGGCACGTGGCAACACAGGTACCAGGTCCATATAACAAACTTTTTGTGGCGCGATGCACACTCAATGGATGGCACAGACAGACCTTAGCTGGACAGAATCGTAGTATGATCCCCCTAGTGTTCAACGGAAAGTTATTGGCTGAAATCACGTCCCCATTTGTTTTGCAACACAAAATAGGGTTTTTGGTCTGAGCATAAAGTCCCACCCTGGACATAATTAGAAATTTGCCCCTATCAAGGACAAGATTGATTCCTTTACCTAGGAGGAAATGTGCAGGAAAAACCCCGTCAAACCTGACTGATGGGGTCCTAGGGAAAGGATCCGATTCTACATTTTTGAGGGTCGAGGTAAAACATGCAGTTTTACCATGCATCAAAACTGGACCCGCACTTACTCTTCGTTGTGACCTGTGGAACTGTAAATGAGGACATAAACCTACCCTAGGGAAAACCTGCTAAGTGCGACAATGATTTTACTACTCCCAACCCCCATTTTCCGCTGACTTCAGAATGAGGGACAGAAATATATGGTATTGCTGTATTTTCTATAATGCACAACCCTCCAGTGAGAAACAGTGCGAATTTGTCACTTGGGCAATTAGAATATAATAAGAATGTAGCTGCATGCAGGAAACTGGGTTATTGTTTAAGGGGGGTGAAGACCCTTCTCAAGCAACAACCCCAATCGCGGTCAGGGAGAACCACAAAAGTCACTAAATTCACGCATGCTTAACCATCTGGTAACTTGGCACAAAGCAGTCAGGCTTAACTTTGAGGCAATGTGTAAAGTCTTTATGGAGCACACAAACAGTAATTCAGTGAGTCAAAACAAAACACAAGAAAAATTCCAAACCAATGTTAAAAAAAACAGAATACATTTTAATAAATAAAATAATACCAGAACGACAAAAATCCAATCAGCAGAACCAGAGATATGCAATTTCAAAGTTTTGAGTAAATATAGCAACTAAAAACACAAAGGGCCACTCACAGTCATCTCGTCTCATTGTGCTAGGGGAAGTCACAAGTGCAGGCCAACAACAATGGAGCTTGGGCCGGATACAGAGACCAGGTTAGTCCTGCTGAAAACGTTACCTTCTCAAAGTCCGGCATGAAGAGTCCGGTTCCTGGTTGAGGAATCACAGAGGAGAGCATTGTGGATGGTCATCGCTGTAACGTGAAGAGCAGGCCTGGCGTCGCAGACATCGTCGCTGTAGTATGATGATACGGCCGGGTGCCACAGGCAGTCATTGCTGGAGCTTTGCATCAGCAGTTACAGTGGGCTGTCGATGCTGTAGCACGAAGTGCAGATCTCGTCTTGCTGGGCACCAGTCTCAGCGCGAACAGGCCTCTCTCTTCACGGTCATGAAGAGCCCAAAACTTCAGGATTTCGCCTTACTTGGCAGAGGTGTGCACTCTGATGCCAGTCAAGGGAACCGGATTCAGGGTGGCATCTCTTGGGGTTCAGGGACTCACTCTATCAGAGGCAAGCAGGGCTTAGGCAGGCCCAGTGCAGGTCCAGTTGCAGCTGGGCAGTTGCAGGGGGCCTCTGGAGCTTGTGTGGTTGCAGTTCAGAACAGTAAACCAGCCAGGTAGCCTTTGATGTCACTCTGGTGGTCCCGGGTTCAAGGAGCAGGTTCAGGCTCCCTTCCTCAGGCAGCAGGGCAGTCCTTCTTTTGAGTCCACCACAGGTGCAAAAGTGATCTGATGAGTGGTTCAAGAGGTCCCATATTTATACCTGGTGCCTGCTTTTGAAGTGGGAGACTCCTTATACTACCCCCACATCTGGCTCTGGAAAGTTCCTCCCTCCCCCTGTCAAGGCTCCCAGTAGTCAAGGCTGACAAAAGGTTGGTGCCAAGTTCGTTTGTATGTGTGCTGGAGGCAGCTCTTTGAAAAGTAAGTGGGGATGGGAACAAACCGCCTCAACCATCCTGACAGGATGGTTCATCCTACAACGGTAAGTTACTGTGTCTTTCGACGGCTACATCTTCCTGCAGATTCCTCACCTTATGAATGAGTCCCAAAGCAGCAACTGTCTTTGACGTGGGTGAGTAGTGCTGGCTATTACCCAAGGAAATCATGAAACACAGTTTGGGCAATGTAACTTAACTGTAGCCATCATCAGGCCCTACTTAGCAAGGGGCAAACAAAATTGTAAGAAAAGGGAGATTGCAAAAGTGGTTGATGCCTTCTGATTCGCACCACTGAGCGCCTTTCGTCCAGAAGCCTGTGTAGGTCATTTAGAAGCAGGATTTCTGCCTGCCAAGAAGACATCTGAAACCTCATTGGGAAGGCAAAAGTACTAACCAGCATCACTTAAACTCCCAGCTATGCCATTCCAGCTTCTGGGGATTGGGAGTGAGGCCCACAGCATCCTTCTGAAAAGGTCTCCTGGCACAAAAGATGAAGGGGCAGGTAAATGCTGAGTACCAAGAGATCATCATAACAGATCCTTCTCGCTCATTCTGGGGAAAAGGTTGTACTTGATCCTCCTGCATCTTCTACAAGACCTTTGACAGGAATGGGACTGGTGTAAATGTGTACAGGCTCTGAGAGTCGTCGATCCTGCAGGCATCCCCCAGGAAACCATTCAGATAGAAATCTATAGCACAGAACTGAGGATGCTTCCTGTTTTGGGTGTTGGCAAAGATATCCATGAATGAAAACCTCAATCTGGAGAAGATCAACTCTCACATAACAGTGCAACTCCCATTTGCAGTACTTCAGGGAGAGCCAACTCAGAGCACCCACCCTCTTGTTAAGAGACCCTTAACAGATTTCTTGTTGCTGAGCCTACTTTCCCAGTCAAATTGCTTTCTAACACAGCATCCACAAACTCACACTGCCCTGCCTGTTGATATAATTGTTAGTGGAGGTGTTGCCCGACCGAATCTAGACATTCCTCCATGAGAGGAAAATCTGGAGCAAGGTGGACTGCTCGCAGCTTAAGCACAATTAAATGCATGTGCTGCACCGACAGGGACCAAACTCCCTATGCAATCATGCTGTCTAGATAAGCACTTGAGCCTAGTGAGGAGAAGTCTGTGACCACAGTAGCCTGAACCTGTAGACAGCTGATTGTGAAACCCCTTGGAAGCACAGCAGATCCTGATGCACTGACTGGAAAATCAATCAGAAACGGGGTAGATCTTATTAAGAATTGTGGGGGGTGGGGATCCAGTTCAAAGTAAACAAAATAGGGGCACCTCCACCAACCATAAATTATCTAATTATCTCAAAAGTGTTAGACATGCAGATTTTATCCATCATGTTGCATGGGTAATGACTTACAAAGATCATCAATTATTTGTTTCGAGCTTAATCTCAGGTTGAGCCACATACACAAAACTGGATGTACAAATTAGACACTGTCAAACAACAAAATAGAAAAAATTCAAGTCAACATTTACAACAAGTATAATGTATAACATATAATCATTATATTATGATTTGAACATAGAAATGCAAATGCCTGACTTCTTTTAATAAAAAAAAGGCAATTCGGTGAGATCTTCCTCGGGATCAGCTCTGAGTTTTGCAATCTGAGTCACAAAAGGCAATTGATCGATGGACGCGATTCTTACAGCAGTGAATTGCTTTACATCACTGGGTTTCAATTTTCAGAGAATCTCACAGAATTGCCTGTCCCACTAGAGATTGATACATATAGGCACACCTGGAGGGTATTTTCAGGCCATCTCAGCTACATTCAATTTAAAATCAGCTAAGATAGATAGACACTATAACCCTATAATTGGGTATATGTATATACCCCCAGTTGGGACTGGAGTAAAAGAATGCACAATTTCACTAACAAATGCAGGTTTTTTTTTTTTTTTTAAAAGGAGTCGCATCAGCATTTCTAAGCTGATATCATTATGTAATTATTATATGTTATACATTAAACTGTTGCGAATGTTGACTTGATTTTTTTCTATTTTGTTGTTTGTCAGTGTCTAATTTGTACGTGTAATTTTCTATATATGTGTCTGTTATATTGTGATCTTGCCTTATCGCATGGAATACTGTGACATTGGTGTCATGGGTTACTTCACTGAAGAGATAGTGTTCAAAGGTCGCACGACGAAGGGAAGAGTTTATGGAGCAGTATCTGGACCTCCAATATTAGGTGGTCCCACCAGTATTATCTGAACATTGTTGTATATCCTAGGGCCAGAGAACAAGTGATGGTTGTTGAAGAAGGAGAGCAGGAAGAGTTACTCAAGGGGTTAAAAAATTTATTTGAGGATCATATCGGTGAAATCAAAGACTACCAACATAAGATAGTTTTGAAAGAGAATGCTTTTCCCGTAAAGCACTGTCTTAGGAAGGTTCCGCTAGCTGCTCGTACTGAAGTCAAATCCATCATTAATCAAATGCTTAAAGACAAAATTATCGAACCAATAGAAGCATCCCAATGGCTGTCTCCGGTGGTTATCACCAAGAAGGCGGATTCTTCTCTTAGGTTCTGTTTAGACTTGCGCAGTCTTAACAAAGCGGTAGTGATGGATTGCTTTCCACTGCCTAATTTCAATGAATTGATATCTCGGATATCCGACTGTAAGTTCTTTCCCAAAATAGACCTTAGGAGTGCCTACCATCAGTAGAAATTGCATCATGACTCCAAGCACTTGACGGCCTTCATCACCACTGAAGGTGTATTTCAGTTCAATAGATTACCATTTGGAATTTCTTCGGCTCCAAGTGTGTTTCAGAGGCTCATGACATGCGTGTTGGCTGGTATCACTCACGTAGTCTTCTTTCAAGATGACATACTCATATTTGGTAAAGATGTCTCTGAGCACAACAGGATTTTGCAGCAAGTATTAAGTCGCTAAGCGGATGCGGGCATGACTCTGCGCAAAGACAAATGCAAATTTCTAGTCAGGGAGGTGGAGTATCTAGGCCATTTGATTACTGGGGAAGGTATAAAGCCTAAATTGAATCTAATCAGCGCAATTGGTAATGCTTAAGTTCCCAGTGACAAAGACATGTTAAGATCCTTCATGGGACTCCTTGAGTATTACTGTTAGTTTGTGAGGGACTTTGCTGAAAAGTCCATTCCATTGAGGGACATACTTAAAAAAGGAAAGAAGTTTGAGTGAGGGAAGATCCAGCAGATGGCGTTTGAGCAACTCAAAATGGACATTGTAAATGCTAATTTGATAGTTCCTGTTCAATGCGGTTTAAGAACTATTCTAACCGTTGATGTGAGTGCGAATGGTATAGGGGCTGTTTTGGCTCAGGTGCATGGACGCTCTGAAAAAACTGTGGCTTTCGTGTCACGCTTGTTGACTGAGGCGGAAAAAAACTACTCAGTCATTGAGCGTGAAGCGCTAACAGCAGCATGGGCTACTAACCATTTTCAGGTGTTTTTGTGGGGAGGGAAAGTTGTTTTGAGAACTGACCATAAACCGCTATTACAAGTGTTAGGACTCAATGGATCTACCAGATGTTCCGCTTGTTTAGCAAGGTTGGGTGTAAAGTTACAGGAATATGACTGTGCAATTGAATACCTACCAGGTTGGAAGAATAATGTGTGTTATGATCATCCAGCATTGGCTAGGGGTGGATGGACCATCAGCACACAGACTTGGGGCTTTTCTACCATTTCTTTATCATGGTGGGACTGGGGAGAGACTGGTGCCAGAAAACCCAATCATCGGGTGCCAAATACAGAACTACAAGTCCCAGAAGTCTTTGGGACACATGGTGGACAGGAAAACCTGACATGGCATAGGCTTCAGTCACGCATAAAAGCCCCACCCTTTCTAGAGGTCGGGGCTTGACAATTTTACTTCCTGTTTGTTATGCTGCTGTTCCCTGTGTAAACCTTAAACCTGTACCCTCACCATCCCGGATCGTATCCCTGCTTAGTTCATGGAAGCACCATGCGGAAAGCTGCTGTTTCGAGTTCGCTGATCCAGGGCTCTTCTATGAGCGATTCTCCCGTGAGCGCCGGAAGGCTGAGGTATTGTTTCATATCCGGAGACGGGGAACGCGAAGGATTGCGTCGCCCATAAGGGTTACTCGCTGCGCTGTGATTTCCAACAGCGAGCAAGTTTGGGATTGTTGTCTTTGACGCGAAGGATCGCGTCACCAGTAATTATTGCTTGCTGCGCTGTGAATTCCAACAGCGAGCGAGTTTTGGATTGTTTGTTTTCTTTCTGCCTGCATGGAAAGCGGGGGTGCTAAGGATTAGCTCCAGGATGCCTTAACTCAATTCTCTGTGAGGACTATGGTGGATGAGTTCAGTATTGTATTTTGATCATGGACAATTTATCGTGACTATACTCCGTTACCGGTCTGTTTTAGGTGACAGCTGGTTTAAAGCAAGTGATCGAGACTTTATGTTTTCTTACATTCGTTATCTCTTCGAAAAGAGTTATTTTGCTACAGTACTAGGATGGTTATTAATCCACATCTTCTACGAATGTCTCTCCCTGGGAAGTAGTAGTACTGCTTCATTCAGGACAATTCCTTATTGCTGCTTGTTTGATAGTGAGTATGCATGTGGGTTAAAACATATCTCAGTTGTTCGTTGTGTGAGTCTATGAAGGTGATTTACATCACGTTTCTCTCTCCTTTCTTGCATACAGTGTATTCCTTTTGGGCGGTGTTATTTCTGAAGAGATACCTACACGCTTGACCAGAGATAGGTTCAAAGAAGACACCGGTCCTTGAGCATCTTTCTTGTTTTATCCATTCCCCTTTTCCCCTGTGTGTTTTCTCTCAGAGCAGTGTTGTTTTGCTCTTTGGGAGTTTACGCAGAAGGGAGTAGGGGGACTATTCATCAGACCATCGTCCCCGCTGGTTGGCTCCTGAAAGTCAGTGGTGTTTCACAGTCCGACACATCCCGACAATGTGGCAGACTGTTTGTCTCATTTGCCTGATAAGTTGGCTGACGAGTGCACTTTTGAAACAGAAGAAGTAGTAGCTGACGTGGTGGATGCGATTGAAGGTTTACACTGGTGAGTGTCCATGAGTGAGTCAATGGTAGCCATGGAATCTGATGCGGTCCTTAGGGCAGTGAGGGAGTTGCTCAAAGGTGAATCGAGAAGAGAAAGCACGTTACTGCAGGCAGTTAGACCTTTTCATAAGGTACTGGATGAATTATCCCTAGTGAAGAATGGTCTTATTATGCGTAATGAAAGATCTGTGCCGCCTATAGCTGTGAGGGAAAAGCTCATGAGGCTAGCTCACAAAAGACATTTGGGCCAAACTCTTACCATTAAGCGACTGAAGGATTCATTTTGATGGCCTGGAATGGATGTTCAAACCAAGGTGTGGGTGGAGAGGTGTGAGACATGCAACAACTCAGAAAAAAGACTTAGAGTTGGCTTGGGGGTGACTGAGCACAATCAGCACGTAGTTGAGGCTGAGCGAGTGTGGGGAAAACTGTGTTTTGACTTCATTGGCCCATTCGACACCCGTCCGGAGCATGAAAGGTATGCGGCAGTCTTAGTAGATGTCAGATTTCGTTGGTTAGAGGTAGTTTTTATGAGGTCTATCAACACTAGAGCTACCATTTCTGTGATGAGGGAAATATTCAGAAGGGAAGGCATACCCTCTAGCCTATTCACAGATAATGGTACACAGCTGACTTCCACGGAGATGCAAAGTTTTTTAAATAGTTTGGGCATTAAACATATACGTACTCCACTTTATAACCCACAGAGCATGGTCAAGTTGAGAGACTCAACCGCTTAGTCAAAGGAACCATGGAACTGGCTGTTAGAGCTGGCATTGACATGCAAAAAGCGATCAAGGATATGTTGTGGGCATACTGTACCACAGTGAGTTTCAGGACGGAAAAGACACCTTTCGAACTTATGAGAGGCAGGAAACCAGGTACCAAATTAGTCCCATCGAGGATGCATGAGTGTGATTCCAAGGCCATAAAAAATCTCAAAATCTCTTGCAAAGGTCAGAGTTTGATTAGCGTTGACGACTGGGTAAAAGTCAAACCGGGTGGAGTCAGTGGAGGTTTATCCAAATTTCGTGGCCCATATAGAGTAAAGGAGGTGGGTGGCAATTGGGTCAGACTGGAAAATGGACAAACTTGGAATCTCAGAAGAGAAGGTTTGTTAAAAAAAAAAAAGAGCAAGGTCTTATTGTTCCTTTGTCTGATGAGGATGAAAGTAGTCCTGGCTGGTCTCTCATAGATGACAAAGAGTTCACGAGATCTCAAGACAAAGGCACTAGGAGGGCTGCGGATCTAGTAGTGAGTGGTGAAGACTCTAGCAAACGTGGTGAGCGGGTGAGCAGACCTCCAGCCTGATGTGGTGATTATGTTTTTAGTCAGCTTTTATGTTTGTGTTTTAGTCCATCCTTCTCTGTAGGTTCATTCCTGCGTGTTTTGTGTTTGCTGTAGTGTATCTTGTCTGCGTTGTGTCTCCGTCACCCTTGGTCTCTGTTTCCCTGGTTATCGGTACCTTTCCTTGTATGTTTTGTATTTGTGTTGTGTTGTTCTTTGGTGCAAGAAAGGGGATATGTTATATTGTGATCTTGCCTTATCGCATGGAATACTGTTGATGTCACGCTGCTATGAGCGATGACATCACGGGATTCCATGTCGGACATTTCGGCGGTAGGAGTCGGTGGTGCCTGACCGAAACGCAGGTTGTAATCCCTATAAAATTCAGGAGACTTACTTACAGTTTTGGAGTGCGCTATTTATTAATACAGTGTCTTAATCCAAGAATAGCTACATACAATGAATTGTGAATAACATGTTCTTTGGAAGTCAGCATGTTGAACACCTAAGAATGACTACATAATGTATTGTTTGTGGAGGTGCCCCTATTTTGTAGTTCATGTACTCTAACTGGAAAATCTGCACTTGAGTCAAGAGACTTCCTTGATGTTGCAGGCACTGTCTCATTAAACTTTAGTGGATAGCTCTAATTGACAATCTGTCATGAGGCACCAATAGGATGCACTTCGTGTAACAAGCACAAGACCTGCAGAAATAGGACCTGAGCTTGAGTTTGACAGATTGGAACCATCAGCACAAGATCAAAGATCCGAGGAGGAGGGAGGCTTTCATAAGAGTTGTCGAGCACAACCCCAATAAAAGTCAGTCTGAATGTGGGAGTGAGGTGAGACTTCTGGATTTTGAAGGAAAAGATCAGAACTAGCTCAGTGAATAGCAGTTTGTGTCCCAAATAAATTGTCTTTAGCAATATCCCCATCCAATAACCATTTCGGTATACAAACCATTTAGAACGCCCCATAAACACCCCACAAATGGAGTTTAGCTTTCCAGGGGGCAGCTTAAGCAACTGTTTGGCTAGTGAAATGAGAGATAAAATATGTAGTCTTTTATGTAGGCCATGATCCTCTTGTCACCCCACCCCCATCTCCTCTTTTACCAGTATCAGTGAGCCTCCTGGAGTGACAAATTCAAAAACATTGTAAGGTGCATATAACAGGAGGGTGTCCATAAGCTAGGTTGTGAATTGATAAGAAGACATCTCTTCAACCTTTTCTTAAACTGATCAAGACCATCATATTCCCCTTCCAATGGGAACATCACTCAATCATTTCCCCTGATGGTGCTCTCTTTTTACTGAGGGGTTATTGGCAACTTCTTGCTGGCAGGGTCTGCAGCTTCCATCAATGTCCTAAGTTCATACGTTGCGTCACACCATAGAATATGTGGTAAGATTGTGGTCAACTTACATTTATTCATGGTTGACCACTTGGTGCATGTGATGCATTGGGGGGTGGGGGGGGTGCTGCGGGAAGACTCTCAACAACTGCACCCAGTGGTAAACAATATAATTACACTAAGTAATATACCCATACTTCGGAAGACTCTTGCTGCAGCTTACAAAGTAGAAAGAGAGCATCTATATGTGTTACATACTAAAAATAACATGTATTTTCAGGAAACATGGGTGGCCCAGAGAAAAATAATGTGCTGATCAAAAACATGGCTAAGCAATGGTCCTCTACAGCAGTCCATGTATAAGTCACAGTTAGCCTAAGAATACGAAAAGCTCCAGAGAAGCTGGAATTGGCTCGAAAACCCAAGAGGTCCCAATACATTAGAATTAGAAAGGTTGCTTAAGAACCTATATCAGCAAAAACAGTGAGTATTCCTACAAAACTCCCTTCTTAAGCTCCAGAAATCAGAATTTATTTGTCTTGTTCATTTCATAATCTTTAGTTTAATGATGAAAATGGTACTAACGTAAACAAAATCAAGATTTGAATATTTGAATAATGCAAACTTCCTTCATTCCATGCTTCTAAAAGTGGATATAAGTTAAGTGCGAAAATGAAGAGACACTAATTATGGCTTCTGACAGTGCTTCAGTTTAGTAGGACATTTATTTATGAAGACAGCATTCCATACATAGTAAAATTCGATAGTTACCACATGTACTAACACGCATACACAGACACTACCGTCCATATCTGCCTTGGCAGGCTGCCTTGATCACTTCAAAGGCTTGCTAACTAAACCTAAAGGACTTACATAAAGTGTTACATTAAGTAATAGTTCTATTTTGAGTGGAAATGTACATTAACATACATTTCATACATGCATTTGCCAACCCTCCTATACAGGCTGATGGGTGCGTGAAGGGGGGGGAGAACAAGTATAAATACAAGTGTGAAATGTAACACCTTCTATACTTAAGAGTGTTGCTATCAAGAATACTGCAACTTACACAAAAAACATAATACGCATGCCACACACGTTAGTTGTCGAGAAAAAATAAAAGCTAGTATTGGATGGTACAAATATCCTGTTCAGGCCTATTTTGAGAAAGATAAGGGAAATGAAGCACAAGGATACAGAATAACGTGCCTAAGATGAATACATTTGGTCAAGTGGGTAAAAACAGATTTCATCGCAGGTTGTCAGGTTCCATGTTAAACATTTAAGGCCCTTATTGAGTCAAGTCCTGTTGGATAAAAACAATCCGACAGTAAGGTTTACGTAATTTATCGGATGAAATCATTGTCGCATACTCCCAGTTTTTGGGGTATCAAATGTGGATTTTGGTGCTTACTGCACCTAAATCCCTATGTTCAAGTAAATACCGGTGCACTTTGCCCTTGTTAAAATCCAGCAGTTTTGATATGTCAAAATTTAATTAAGGTTGTGATATTTATTGCGCATAATAATTATCGGCTGTGATAAACATTGCATCACCTGTAACTGCGATTCCTGAACAAAAAAACGTGTTTGCACAGGGATCACAAGTTAACAGGCCACTCACTTGTAATCAGACCCTAAGATACATATCCTTCCATCCCGTAATGCCATCTATCAATATTAGTACATCTGGTAAAGCAACGGAAAAATGAGTACCAAACGAGTCCCACATTAAAAGTTAAGGTACTACATAAGATGAACTATATTACAGAGGCTTAATTGTGTAAGGTGTCAAAAGAAAGATTCATTAATAGACATATCGCATGGCAATATTTTGCAAGGGCATATTCCTTTTGTGAAACCTCTGCGCTGCAATCTGTACAGAATATACAATGTAACTTTCAGGGTCTCTAAAACACCTTAAGTCAAGGGCCACATCAACCATATGATGTTACCTGCCGATGACCACACACATCAATCCAAGGTGACAATATACACAGAACTTAAGGGCAATGATAAGAATCTCTGCCGCCAAATACACCATGCCCTGAAGAACAGAATATAATGTGCAAGTAAATAATGACCGTACAACACACGTGACACCACTAACAAAAACTGAATATGAATGAACTGCTAATCACAAGCATGTGAATGCGTATTGGTAAAGTCAAAATAGTTTAAAAATGCTAAACGGGCTCTTTCACAATCAATTTATGTGAAATAGGCTTTTTTTCCCCACGAGCTTGCTGCTGATATATTCTGTCATTTTAAGACTAAAAGTAAATTCAGCACAAGCAAAACATTACACTGAGACACTGCCGAAGCACAACAGCAGGTAACTCTAAATGTGCTGCAAAATATCCCAGTGCGCTGCACTTACAAATCATAAACATACTTTTGTGACTGTAACTGTGTGATCAATCAAATATGCACAAAATAAATATAAGCCTAGAGTATCTAATCGAACCATTTTACATAGATTCCACTAGTGCAATTTTAACTTACATTTTCAATTTACAAAAATCCCATTCGTGCTGGAACAATTTCATGTCAAGATTTGAACAAATGGTCCAGTACAAAATTTTAAAACCCGGTGCAAATGTTGATTTTGCACTTCCCTGGCGTAGAAATATTGGTGCAAAAATGTATCCATACTACTTCCATCAACGATCTTGAAATGGCTGTGCAAAATGGCGCCAGTGCATTGTATGTAATTTGATTCTAGGAGTTTCACAAACTGAATACAGGTGAAGTATTGTTTCTGATGTTGCACCCAATTGCTTATGTCTGAACTCAGAAGCCAAACCAAGACAGTAGGTTAACATTACAATGTTACACTACACTTAAATTATTTTGTCTGACCAAAATCTCAATTTTAGTAAATGCTTACCCAGGACTTTCAATAATTTTTCGACAAATTAATATTAAGTAAAAATCTGAAGCAAGCAAGACCATAATCTCTCTCTGTCTGACATACTACGCAGGGCCTTAACTACAAATACAGAAGGCCCCTGGAATGTAATCTTATTGGAGAAAAACAGCACTTCAAATCTGAAACTTTTCATTTTAGACTTCATAATTTATTTATCTAAAAATATAGCCCCTCACAGATAAAAAGAGAAAGAATGGCTTATTTTTTTAATTCATTACAGAAAATCCGAGTCAGTACTTTTCTACTGCTTTCATCCCAAAATTAATAAAAAAACAGGAAGAGTTACATTTTCACTTCTCACCATGCGATACTAATGTAAAAAGAGAAACAATAACAGAGAAAATTGATCACATGTCCCAATTGCACTCTCTTCCTCATCCCTTTCAATTTGTTCTGTCCATTTCAAAATAAGATTTACAATTAATTAAGATAAGTTCCGAAGTCAGAATCTGAAGCATAATCTCACCAATTTCTAAATATTGTTTAAGCTCCCTTTAACAAAATTTTCACAGAAGTATCTCAAGTCAAAACGTATTTGGTGACTTTTCAAATGAAATGTTGCTTCATCAGGGGAATTGTTTATATATGTTCACCCATTGCGATAAACGGGAAACTGTTGTTAAGTGAAAATGTTCCAACTCACGCGTTGCTGAACGGTAGTTAAATCATTAAACTCAGACTGGGTTTCACTTTATATGAATTGAGGACCATTAAGTAAAAATTTTCCACATCAAGCAAGATTTCTTTATCGAAATGAATATGGAATGATAACTGGCAACATTCTATGAAGAGTCAAACCAGCAGTATGATTTACAATTATTCAGATAAAATTAGAAAAGGGCCCCTAAATGGAAAAAAATAATTTCCCAATCACCTGTTGAGTCCATCTTTTAAACCTAAAATGTCTCCTGAATTTCAAAGCCTTATTCCCAAATGACTAGTCAAATGCAAAATTGTCTACTGATAGAAAATACCGAATCCCCATATAACTTGCACAAAATTACATAATGCTGAATACGAACAACATGGATTTCGAAGTCTCTGTAAGATTCACTACTTCTTCGTTGTATCACCACAAATTTATATTCAGAGAAAGAGTTGCAGAGGGGCAGGATTCTGTCTTCTTATAAAAGTGGAGGACCGATCAGTGTGCAGGTTCTAGGCCTAATTATGAGCAGAACATGCTTTGCTGGTTAAAAGCAAACCTAAAATCAGGAATAGCTCCCCTCCCCCCCCCCCCACACCCCCGAAAAAATGCAGGCCATTGCAGTGCTTAATTTGTAAAATATTAAGTGCCAGGGCTCTGACCAGGAGGCCACTGCAGCTTGCACCACCCATCGCCCTTGTCATCGCTGCCAAAACAACTACTAATCATCTCTCTCGCATGTAAATGCGACAGTTCACATTATTCCAGGTCCCCAAAGCTAAAGGAATGGCTGGGGAGGCAGGTATTTGCAATTTTAATGTATATTGTATTCCTAAACAACCGTTGTTCTGCTCATCTCTAAATTAGATGAACAGCGCCACCATGTGGTGGACTGTTCTAGGTATGGTGTTGACAATTAGGTGCCGGTGCCGAGCACCGGAAACCAATTAAGTGCCGGTGCTTAGCACCGGAAAGCCCCGGCTCAAATTAAGCACTTGTCCATGGTCCCCAATATCCACCCCTTATATGGCAGAGAAGATAGGAGATCCTCTTTTGGGTGACAATGTTGCAATTAATAGTCTGGAAATCTTGATTGAATATGGTACCTGTGTATTCAGAATCAGGAGAAAATGGAGGAAATGCATGTTCCTTTTCTGACCACTTTATCGTGAACAACAATGCCCACTCAACAACTGAATTGCAATTATACCACTTAATTTGCATTCTTCTAGACACAGTATTTTCAGTTTAAACAACAAAATGTAATACCAGATTAAATATGCTCCCAGAAAAAACAATGTTTTTACTATACCGAAAAGAGGAATGACAATGTTTCCTACAAACAAATATGGAAGAGCTCCTTGCCACTTTTGTCCAGTGTGATGAACACATTTGTTTCCAGATAAGAGTCACTTGATCCTAGCGCCCCTCTATTTGGCACTGCAGATCAAGGGTTCTGCCAGAGAAAGAATGCAAAAGAAAATTCTTACAAGGGGAATGTATTTGCAGGCAAGATATAGCCTTACTTTGGTAACCCAGTAGTAGTTTGGATTTGGCAGGGAAAACATTTAAGAAAAAAGCAATTGTAATATTGCTCCAGAATGCTTAACTCCATTGGCCACCCACAGGCGTATAGCTGTCATGTAAGCTAGTTCTTCAATTGAGAAGGAAAACGGGAGGAGACCTTCTTAAGATAAACTCTAACCTAGTCTCTAGATGAAAACAGACTGAAAAAAAATGTCTGCCAAAATTTCTACCATGCACAAATTCCTTCCTACAAAGATTTTGATGGTATACTCCCACGATTTATTCTACCAGATCCAAAATTATATATATATATATATATATATATATATACACACACATACGTGTGTGTGTGTATATACATATATATTCACTGAAAAAACCATAGGTTTCAGGGACGTTATAGTTAGTTGGACATTTCACTCGTACAAAACCAGAGAAATTCCGCCGTTATAGTTAGTTCAGCTAACTATAACTCGCACCCCCGCAATGCACGGCTGATGACGTCACATATTACATCATTCATGACATGGTCAGTGACATCACTGATGTCATCAGTGATGTCATTTGAGATGTCATCACTGATTACATCATCCAGTGACTGTGTTTCTATAAAGTTTAAATATGTTTTATATATATGCCAAGGTGTATTTAAGAATGAGTGGGTGTATAAGTGTCTGGATGGAGGATTTAGTAGGTGCGTGACTGACTGTATAAGTGAGTGATTAAATGTGTCTTACTGAATGCATGGGTTAGTGACTAAACTGTGTGAATGTCTGTATCAGGCTGTCTGTTGTTGTGTAAGCTGCTGCATGGGTTGGTGAGTATCTACATGAGTGGCTATATGGGTTATTGATTGGTTGCCTGAGTATTTGTATGGGTGCCTGAGTGTGTGTGTGGGTGGGTGGGAGGTGTGTGACTCTGTGCATAGATGTGTGAGTGGTTGATTCACTGGGTGTATGGGTTCAAGAGTGCATGTGGAAACAGCTGTATGGGTGGGTGAGTGTGTGTATGGGTGTGTTGGTGAGTGAATGGATGTCTCAGTGGTACATGTCCAAGTAACTACATATGTAAAAGTCAGTGTATGTGAGAGTTGGAGTATATAAATGACTATACATGAGAGTCAGTGATTGTGAGAGTGGCTGTATGGATGAGTGTGTACTTGTATCAGTGATTGTATAAGAGATTAAGTATGCGTTAGTATCTGTATGAATAAGTGAGGTGGTGTGTGTATAACTGTATAGGTGAGTAAATGGAAGTGTGATTGATTCTTTGCATGACTGACTAGGTGTGTGAGTAACTCTGGATGAGTGGTGGTGTGTGAGTGTCTGTATAGGTGTATGAGTGCATATGATAGTGTTGTATTGATGAGTGACTGCATGTATGAGTGACTGTATGGGTGAATGAGTGGATGTGTGTGTAGACCTAGGAATCAGTGAGTGCTTATGTAGTAACTGGTATTGGTGTGTCTATGGTTTCTTAAATGGTAGTCTGTATTTTAGAGTGGGTGTATCAAAGGTTATATTAGGGTGTGAGGAGGTGCATCAGATTTTCACGCGGATGATGTCATCAGTGATGTCATTTGAGATGTCATCAGTGATGTCATCAGTGATGTCACTGACCAGGTCATGAATGATGTAATATGTTACATCATCAGCAGTGCATTGCGGGGGCGCGAGTTAGAGTTAGCTGAACTAACTATAACAGCGGAATTTCTCTGGTTTTGTATGAGTGAAATGTCCAACTAACTATAACGTCCCTGAAACCTATGGTTTTTTCAGTGAATTTCTAGGGTTTTTTAAATGCTAATTTCTAACTATAACGTGCCTGAAACCTATGTTTTTTTCAGTGAATTTCAAAGGTTTTTTAAATGCTAACTTCTAACTATAACGTCCCTGAAACCTTTGTTTTTTTCAGTGAATTTCAAAGGTTTTTTAAATCCTAATTTCTGACTATAACGTCCCTATTAAATCCCCTTGAATCCTGAGGGTCCATGGGGGCCAACTAGCCCACCAGGTACCTCCAGTAAGCGCCACAGAGCTGCATTGCGGAGAGGTGTTCCGAGGTCATGCCCCTTTTTACACCATGCTGCAAACGCGGCTTGTGGCGCACTGCTGCTCGTAGGATGAAGTCCACTTGTATCCTGAGGTCCTCAGGACACAAGAGGACCTCATCGCCCCACCAGCAGTACACCAGAAGCCGCGTTTGCAGAGTGGTGTAAAAAGGGGCGTGGCCTCGGACCACCTCTCTGCAACACAGCTCTGTGGCGCTTACTGGAGTTACTTGGTGGGCTAGTTGGCCCCCAGAGACCCTCAGGATTGAAGGGGACTAAATCCCCCAATTTACAACGCGCCAGGGGGCGCGTTTGCACACTTGTTGTTTCAGGCCCCGCCCCCTCGCTGCACCACTGTGCAAACGCGCCCCCCGGCGCGTTGTAAGTTGGGGGATTAAGTTCCCTTGAATCCTGAGGTTCCCTGGGGGCCAACTAGCTCACCAGGTACCTCCAGTAAGCGCCACAGAGCTGCGTTGCAGAGAGGTGGTCCGAGGCCACGCCCCTTTTTACACCTCTGTGCAACGCAGCTCTATGGCGGTTACTGGAGGTACCTGGTGGGCTAGTTGGCCCCCAGGGACCCTCGGGATTGAAGGGGACTAAATCCCCCAATTTACAACGCGCCAGGGGGCACGTTTGCACACTTGTTGTTTCAGGCCCCGCACCCTCGCTGCACCACTGTGCAAACGCGCCCCCTGGCACGTTGTAAGTTGGGGGATTAAGTCCCCTTCAATCCTGAGGGTCCCTGGGGGCCAACTAGCCCACTTCCTGGTTTGGAATGTTGGCAGCCAATCAGAATTGAGCTCGTGCTCTGGAGGGTTCGCGAACCCTCCTCGGTGCTCAGATATCGATATTTTTTCTTTTTTAAATTTCTCAGGAACTACTGTACGGATTTACACCATTTAACAAAAAGGGCGCAGTCTAAACCAAGACCTACCTTTTTGCCAAATTTGGTGTAATTCCGTTCAGCAGTTCGGGCTGTAGCCTGTAATAAAGTTCCTATGGAAATTAACATGGGAAAAACGCGCTTTGGGACCCCCCCTTTTTTCTCAGCCCCCGCTTGACGAATCACCCGAAACTTTCAACACACAAACTGAGCGGTCCAACCTTGTTTTTTGGAAAAATTCACGAAGATTCGCCAAACGGCGCCAAAGATATTGGCAAATCAAAAAAAGCTTTTCCTATGGTAACTAGGTCCTAACTATAACTACCTACTGGCGACTGCCAGTAGGTAATATATATATATATACACACACGAGTCAAATTATTCCGGCACCGCCGCAGCTCAATGGAGCCGCAATCGTAATCTTACCGGAAGAGCCCTAAACGCCCCGAGCTGGAATCGCTGGCGTGCCACGACAGGAGTTCTGGGATTGACAGCGCATCGGCGCTTACATCACGGCAGCGCTCGTATCACGATCCCGGAGGTGTGTGAGAGCTTCGGAGTGCGGTAAGGGAAACTGATCGCATTTGGACATACGTATATGTTGAACTAAACAATGCGGCAGGGCGAGGGAGACTAAACACGAATTGTAACTAAATAAAATCATTTAATCAATTATGTTTAGTGACGCGGCACGCCACGAGGCCGCCATCGATATTTTTAAAACGAAAGGTGACCACCTAAGAAGGGAAAATGATGGCCAGAATGATGCATCAAGATCAAGTGATTTAAAAACGAAGTTTCTCAAACTGGAGAGACTCTATGAGAGAGAAACTCGGAAATGGTGGGAGGCCACGTCCCTCCAGCACTACATAGATGTGCAGCGAGTACCACGCGGGTTGCGGATCTACACGGTCCCAGCCTATGAGAACCAAGATCCTGCACTCCTCGAGGAATGGGCTGAGCACACCGCGGAATCGTCCAAAGGCATGCTTGTAATTTTAGTGAAGTTTGCCTGGAGTGACCGGGCACGAGCTCTGGAAGAAATTAGCTTCCTGGAAAGTGAAATAGCAAGCCATGAGGATAAGAACAAAGTGGAGGAGTTAATGACAAGCATGAAAAAACGACTAACGAGTTATGAACAAAAAATTAAACACAGGAAGCATGAGAAATTCGAGAGAGATGCTCGTGATTATGAACAGGGCCGGGTCCTAACATTTGCGAAAAAGTTTGACGCACCACGTCGGCAGTTACTGAGCAATAGGAATCAGAGAATGGTAGAACATCAGGAGACCTCTGAGTCTGACGTTACTGACACGGAGCAACAGGGCGAATCAAGGGTTGCACAACCGACAACTAGTGAACCCCCGACTCCTTTTCACGAGGAATTTCGCCTTATCAGACAGACTTGGGGCAGAGGACGAGGCAAGCCACCCGAAACAAAAAGAAACGTCCAACGAGACGGGGAGGCTGGCACAAGTGCAAGCACCGCATCGCCATGGGTCACAAGGAGCAAACGGGGAACCAAGCGCTAACCAGTGACAATCTAACTATTGTCAATTTGACTCCCAGAACCCTGACGGAAGCGGAAAAGACAGTTTTGCAATTAGGTCTAACGTTCTGTCCATCCAAAGAATTCGAATATGCTCAGACGAGGATTGATCTTTTCAAATACACGAGAAAATTGAAACTTTATAAATTTTTCAAAACTCAAGGACCAAGAAATCAAGTCAATCGAGCACAGATAGGGGATGTGGGTTTGGATTTACTAACTGGACATGACCTAAGTACCTTAGCGGTTTTAGAGGATTTACAAGAGGAAGGTGCCTCTAATGATGGTTACAACATAGTTAGATCGGATATAATGGGATCCTTGGCTGTGCCACAAGAAAGTTTGAGGAGTCCCTTCAAACCAGTTTCAAAGTTCATCCCCCAGATGCCAAATGATGCAGTAGATATATTTACGGACCTAATGATCAAAGATCTAAATGAATTGAGACTCAACAAAAATGGACGAAAAGTCAAAAGTAATTTAACAAGACCACAAAGAACAGCATTACAAAATTTACAGAAAGATCAAGCAATCATATGTAAGCCTTCCGACAAAGGCGGTAACGTTGTTTTATTGACAGCGGAGTATTACTGTGGGGAGGCATTAAAACAACTACATGATACATCAAATTACATACCGATTGCAATGAAAGATCATGAAAGGAGCATACATGAATATCGAGAATTGCTCAGTAAATGGAAACAGAAAGGAATGCTGAGTGATGAGGAGTACAACTTTTTGAATTGTAAGCACCCACGCATTCCGACGTTTTACCATCTCCCAAAAATACATAAGGATACTGTAAATCCGCCAGGTCGTCCGATTGTCTCTTCAAAGGGTAGTTTAACTGAGAACATGTCCATTTTTATTGATCACTTTCTGTTTGACTTTGAGATAGAGTTGGTCTCTTACACCCAAGATACGAGACACTTTTTAAAGCAAATTGAGGGCATATCTTGGGAAGATGACTTTGTAATGATCACCCTGGACATTTCTAGTCTGTACACGAGCATACGTCATGCAGATGGCCTAGAAGCCATAAGTTATTTCCTGAATGGTAGCTCCTTAAAATACACGGAGCACAACATGATGGTGTTGGAATTTGTGAATTATTGTCTAAATAACAATATATTTCTTTTCCAGGAACAGCTGTTCAGACAAATCCGTGGCACGGCCATGGGCACCTGCTTCGCCCCCAGTTACGCGAATCTTTTCGTGGGCTGGTGGGAGAAGCAGGTGGCATGGTTGGATGCCAATGAGGAGTGGACCAACAATTTGGTTAGTTGGAACCGCTATATTGATGATCTTTTTATCATCTATAGTGGAACAGAAGAGTCAGCCAAGAGTTTTGTAAATCAACTTAATGTCAATGATTTAAACTTGAAATTTTCAGGAGAAATAAGTAGAACATCTGTTAATTTTTTGGACTTGAACGTTTTCGTATCCAATGGAAGATTTTGCACTACCTTACACCGAAAACCCATGGCGGGTAATTCGGTATTACATGCCAGCAGTTGTCACCTGGAAAAATTAAAGAACAGCATCCCCTATGGGGAACTGTTAAGAATAAAAAGAAATTGCACACGCGATTGTGATTTCCAGGTGGCAGCTGCTGAAAGCATGGCAAGGTTTCGTGTTCGAGGATACTCAGAAGAAACTCTACTGGAAGCCAAAAAGAAGGTAGACACTAAACCGAGAGCAGAACTCATTAGTGGGGCTTTAAGTGTGAGGAAGAGAAGGTCTGTAAACTATCTCGTTCCAGTGGACACCGCAGTAGGTTGAGACGTGGGGGAGCACCGAGACCAAAGTACCTAGTAGGAGCTCCTCCCGCCCTGGACTCGTATGGCCATGGAAATACCATGAATTACGAATTTTACTACTGATGGACCGTTACTCATGGTTAGTCCATCCCCGCATGTTAAGCACGCCTTAGCGAGTGTGTAAAAATGCGTTACACATGTGGTTTAATTTTTACCACTCACTTTTGCACATTAACCACCATATAGAGAGGTCCTGAAGAAAGCTCCACTAATTTTTTTGAAGAGCTGAAACATGTCGACCTAAGGATAATCCAGACACTTATTTGCAGTTCTGACATATTATCCATCTCACCTTGTTTTAAACATACCCTGGGCCACTGGGAATAAAACATTGAATAGTGAGTTTCCCAGAGGTATTTTTAACGTCACTACACTCACAACATCATCACACAAAAACCAAAAACCTGCTCCACTGTAATCAGGTGTCGTAGCACAGTTGGGTAGCACTCGGCTACCCGACTGGGAACCCAATGATGAAGCATGACACCAACCAGGTTGGTGTGTGAGGGTTCTTTTAAACAATTCCTGTGGTGTCAGACACTACTCAGGTTAACTAGTCACTCTCTAGTGGCCCGTCTCTGTTGGTTTTTTGAGTGGTCTGTAAACTATGACAACTCGTTGAGTCAATGCAGGATGATCACAGATTTCTCAAGTGGTGCCAATGAGATTAGGAATGCATTGAGAAAGAATTGGCACATTCTCAAGGCTGATTCTATTCTAGGGGAGAATCTTTCCAAAGCACCCCTGCTTACATTCAGGAGAACTCGATCACTTAAGGACTACTTGGTACAGAGCCATTATGCTCAGGAAAATAGACAATCATGTTTCCATTCTGTGAAAGGCTTTTTTCCCTGCGGGAGATGTAAGGCCTGTAGATTTAGTCGAAAGGTGCCAACATATACTGTACCAGGACTTAAGAATCCTAAATTGATAGATAAGTTCATGAACTGCAACACTAGCCACACGGTATACTGTCTAGTATGTCCGCGTGGATTAAGATATGTCGGTAGTACCATTCATCCGACCAAAATACGGATTCTTGAACATCTCCGAGCCTTTGCCTCAAAGGATATAAATTATCCAGTGGCCAGACATTTTGAGAATTATCATGACAGTAACAGGGACCTGTTACGTTATTTTTGTCTGGATCATGTCCCTAATGACATAAGAGGGGGGGACAGAGAGTTGAGGCTCAGAAGACTAGAGTTGAGATACATTCTGGACTTGCAAGTAAAAATGCATCATGGCTTGAATAGTGGAGAAAAGCTGGTGGTACATCTTTAATTCCACATGATGATGGGTGCACTAAGAGTACTGAGATCCAAAGTGGTTTGCACAGTTGTAAATATGTATATAGGTATCCATATAATGAAATTCTGGTCACCTTTCCTTTGAGTTGATTTGTTTTCTTATTATATGGTGGAAAGGGTAGATATTCAATTCAGTGCCATTTTTGACTAACATGAACTTAGGACAGGCCTATTATAGGCAAGACATGTAATGTGTCCTGAACATGCAAATTGGTAATAGGTTGTAGATAGATGTACATAGATATAGGCCCATCCAGGGCGAGATTGTGTTCATGAATTTAATGAATTGCAATGATCATACTTTGCATTTTGTTTAAATGAAATTCGAAAATGTAAATAGCTATGTACATATTTACATGCCCATCCAGGGCGAAATTATTCTTGATTTAATGAATTCGTGGATTGCAATGATAATTGTATTCAATCAATCAATCAATCAATCACGGCATTTATAGAGCGCGCTACTCACCCGGGAGGGTCTCAAGGCGCTGGGGGAGGGGGTAAGTTACTGCTCGAACAGCCAGGTCTTGAGCTGCTTCCTGAAGGCGAGATGGTCCTGGGTTCGCCGAAGGTGAGTGGGGAGGGAGTTCCAGGTCTTGGCCGCCAGGTAGGAGAAGGATCTTCCTCCGGCGGTGGTTCTGCGGATGCGTGGTACGGTGGCGAGGGCGTGGCTGGTTGATCGTAGCTGGCGTGTGGGCGTGTAGAAGGACATGCGGTCGTTGAGGTACTTTGGGCCCAGGTCGTGGAGGGCCTTGTGTGCGTGGGTGAGGAGTCTGAACGTGATTCTCTTGCTGACGGGGAGCCAGTGCAGGTCTTTCAGGTGTACGGTGATGTGGCTGTGTCGGGGGATGTCCAGGATGAGTCGTGCGGAGGCGTTCTGGATGCGCTGGAGTCTCTTTTGAAGTTTGGCTGTGGTTCCGGCGTAGAGGGTGTTCCCATAGTCCAGTCGGCTGGTGACGAGTGCCTGGGTGACGGTCTTCCTGGTTTCAGTGGGGATCCATCTGAAGATCTTGCGGAGCATGCGCAGGGTGTTGAAGCATGAAGATGAGACGGCGTTGACTTGTTTGGTCATTGATAGGGAGGAGTCCAGGATGAAGCCCAGGTTGCGTGCGTGGTCCGTTGGCTTGGGTGCGGTGCCCAGGGCCGGGGGCCACCAGGAGTCGTCCCAGGCGGAGGGTGATGAGCCCAGGATGAGGACTTCCGTCTTGTCTGAGTTCAGTTTAAGGCGGCTGTTCCTCATCCAGTCGGCGACGTCTCTCATCCCGTCGTGCAGGTTGGCTCTGGCGGTAGTGGGGTCGTTGGTGAGGGAGAGGATCAGCTGGGTGTCGTCGGCGTAGGAGATGATGTTGAGGTTGTGTCGGCGTGCGATGGCTGCGAGGGGGCTCATGTAGACGTTGAAGAGGGTCGGGCTGAGTGAGGATCCTTGTGGAACGCCGCAGATGACTTCGGTGGCTTCGGATCTGAACGGGGAGAGGCGGACTCTCTGGGTTCTTCCGGCGAGGAACGAGATGATCCATTCCAGTGCTTTCTCTCGGATTCCGATGTTGCTGAGGCGCTTCACTAGGGTGCGGTGGCAGACGGTGTCGAACGCCGCGGAGAGGTCCAGGAGGATGAGGGCAGCTGTTTCCCCGTTGTCGGTTAGGGTTCTGATGTCGTCGGTGGCTGCGATAAGGGCGGTCTCGGTGCTGTGGTTGGCCCGAAACCCGGACTGCGAGGGGTCGAGGGATCCATTCGTCTCGAGGAAGGCGGCAAGCTGTCTGTTGACGGTCTTCTCGATGACTTTGGCCGGAAACGGAAGGAGCGAGATGGGGCGGTAGTTCTTGAGGTCGGTGGGGTCCGCCGTTGGTTTCTTCAGGAGGGCGGTAAGCTCGGCGTGCTTCCAGCTCTCCGGGAAGGTGGCGGTGCGGAAGGAGGAGTTGATGATGTCCCGGAGATGGGGTGCGATGGTGGCGTCGGCTTTGTTGAAGACGTGGTGTGGGCAGGGGTCGGTTGGTGATCCGGAGTGGATGGAGTTCATCGTGCGGGTGGTGTCTTCGGTGTTGATCGGGGTCCAGTTGCAGAGGGTGGTGGTGGCGGGCATTGGTTCGGCGGTAGGGTGCGTTGTTTGTGCGTTGAAGCTGTTGTGTATGTCGGTGATCTTGCGGTGGAAGAACGCGGAGAGTGAGTTGCAGAGGTCTTGCGAGGGGGTGATGTCGTTGTTTCCGGCGCTGGGGTTGGAGAACTCTTTGACGATGCTGAAAAGTTCCTTGCTGTCATGGGCGTTGTTGTCCAGTCGTTCTTTGAGTGCCGACTTCTTGGTGGCACGGATCAGCTGGTGGTGTTTGCGGGTGGCGTGCTTGAGGGCGGTCCTGTTGTCTGTGGTCTGGTCGAGTCGCCAGGTTTTCTCGAGAGTGCGGCAGTTCTTCTTGGATTCCTTGAGTTCGTTGGTGAACCAAGGGGTTTTCTTGCTTCCGGGTCTGCTGGGAGGGTTTTTAGTGGTGCGAGGTCGTCGGCGCAGGCGGTCAGCCACTTGGCGAGGTTGCTGGCTGCTTCGTTTGGGTCCGTTGTGTCGGTGGGTGTGTTCTGGCTGAGGGAGGCGGTGAGCTGCTCGGGCGGTGATCTTGCTCCAGCTCCGGCGGGGAGCCTGTTGCGGGTGGTGGTGGGTCGCAGTCTTTCTGAAGCTGAAGTGGACGCAGCTGTGGTCGGTCCAGTGGAGTCCGGTGGCGTGGCTGAAGGAGATGTGCTTGCTGGAAGAGAAGACGGGGTCAAGCGTGTGGCCGGCGTAGTGGGTGGGCGTGTTCACCAGTTGCTTGAGTCCGAGGTTGGCGAGGTTGTCCAGCAGGGCGGTGGTGTTTCTGTCGTTGTTGTTCTCCAGGTGGAAGTTGAGGTCCCCTAGGAGGATGTAGTCGGCGGAGGGCATGGCGTGCGGGCTGATGAAGTCTGCGATGTCTTCGCTGAATAGTGTGCGTGGTCCCGGGGGTCTGTAGATGAGGGTGCCTCGGAGGGTGGTCTTGGGGTCCGTGTGTATCTGGAAGTGTAGGTGTTCGGCGGCGGTGAAGGTCTCGTCGGAGTTAGTCGAGATGCGGATGGTGTTCTTGTGTACGATGGCGATGCCTCCTCCCGTCTGGTTGACGCGGTCCTTCCGGGTGATCTTGTATCCATCCGGGATGGCTATGGCGATGTCAGGCGCTGAGGAGGCGTTCATCCAGGTTTCGGTGAGGAAGGCGATGTCCGGTGCTGTTGCGTCGAGCAGGTCCCAGAGTTCCACGGCGTGCCTGTGGACGGAGCGGGTGTTCAGCAGGATGCATTTCAGGTGGTTGCTGCTGTTGCTCGACTTGGCGGAGGTGGTGCACGTCAGGGGGCAGGTGAATCGGCAGGTTTGGCAGGTGAAGGGTCCGTGGGTGCGTCTCGGTGAGGCTCGGTAGCAGGCAGGGTTCCGGCCGGCATTGAGTGCGGTGAGTGTGGCGGCGTCGTAGGTCCGTCGAGTGGTGTTGCATCGGTGGGATCCAGGGGTTCTGGCGCTGGGCGCGGTCCAGTCGCGGACGGGCGCAGACGGGCTTGCCTTAGGCGCGCCTTCGGCGCGCCAGCGGCGCGCCCGCTGCGCACGTCCGCTGCGCGGCCGTGCAGCGGCCGCCATTTATGGGGAGGTGGGAGGGAGGAGCAGCTGGGAGGCGGGAGGCAGGGGCAGCGAATGGGCAGTCAGGGGGCGGGGCCGCAGGGACGCAGCGGCGGGAATGGCGATAGGCAGCGAGGGGCACAGAAGGAAAACGGGGGGAGAGCAGGCAAATCACGGGCACAACAACAGTGGGGCAGCGAGGGGCACAGAAGGAAAAACGGGGGGAAAGCAGGCAAATCACGGGCACAACAACAGTGGGGCAGCGAGGGGCACAGAAGGAAAAACGGGGGAAAGCAGGCAAATCACGGGCACAACAACAGTGGGGCAGCGAGGGGCACAGAAGGAAAAACGGGGGGAAAGCAGGCAAATCACGGGCACAACAACAGTGGGGCAGCGAGGGGCACAGAAGGAAAAAACGGGGGGAAAGCAGGCAAATCACGGGCACAACAACAGTGGGGCAGCGAGGGGCACAGAAGGAAAACGGGGGGAAAGCAGGCAAATCACGGGCACAACAACAGTGGGGCAGCGAGGGGCACAGAAGGAAAAACGGGGGGAAAGCAGGCAAATCACGGGCACAACAACAGTGGGGCAGCGAGGGGCACAGAAGGAAAACGGGGGGAAAGCAGGCAAATCACGGGCACAACAACAGTGGGGCAGCGAGGGGCACAGAAGGAAAAACGGGGGGAAAGCAGGCAAATCACGGGCACAACAACAGTGGGGCAGCGAGGGGCACAGAAGGAAAAACGGGGGGAAAGCAGGCAAATCACGGGCACAACAACAGTGGGGCAGCGAGGGGCACAGAAGGAAAACGGGGGAAAGCAGGCAAATCACGGGCACAACAACAGTGGGGCAGCGAGGGGCACAGAAGGAAAAACGGGGGGAAAGCAGGCAAATCACGGGCACAACAACAGTGGGGCAGCGAGGGGCACAGAAGGAAAAACGGGGGGAAAGCAGGCAAATCACGGGCACAACAACAGTGGGGCAGCGAGGGGCACAGAAGGAAAAACGGGGGGAAAGCAGGCAAATCACGGGCACAACAACAGTGGGGCAGCGAGGGGCACAGAAGGAAAAACGGGGGGAAAGCAGGCAAATCACGGGCACAACAACAGTGGGGCAGCGAGGGGCACAGAAGGAAAAACGGGGGAAAGCAGGCAAATCACGGGCACAACAACAGTGGGGCAGCGAGGGGCACAGAAGGAAAAACGGGGGGAAAGCAGGCAAATCACGGGCACAACAACAGTGGGGCAGCGAGGGGCACAGAAGGAAAAACGGGGGGAAAGCAGGCAAATCACGGGCACAACAACAGTGGGGCAGCGAGGGGCACAGAAGGAAAAACGGGGGGAAAGCAGGCAAATCACGGGCACAACAACAGTGGGGCAGCGAGGGGCACAGAAGGAAAAACGGGGGGAAAGCAGGCAAATCACGGGCACAACAACAGTGGGGCAGCGAGGGGCACAGAAAGGAAAGGGGAGACAAGCAGACAAAACTGGCACCGGGGCCACAAGCGGAGGGCGATCTTACCTACAGGAGCAGCGGGCAGACAGCACAGGCGGAGCTGTGTGGTGGGGGAGCGACCTACCTGGCACTTGCATGTTTCAAGATGGCCGAAATGGTTGTAATATGGAGGATAGTCCTTCGTTGATTGCAATACCTAGAAACCACCAATACAGTTGTAACTATATTTAAATGGCGTGGTCTCGGGCTGCCGCTTCATATTGAGGAAGGCAGTCGCCGAAACGCGTCTTGTTTGTGTGTCGTAACCATTAAACTTGGTTTACAAGTCTCCCGCGAGTGCTGGTACTTTGTGTACAACGTAGCCGACATATATATATATATATATATATATATATATATATATATATATATATATAGAGAGAGAGAGAGAGGTGCTTATATAATATATATATAAAAAGAGAGCGAGAGAGAGAGAAAGAGCAAAAGAGAAAGATTTTATATGCAAAAGAATCCTCCAGTGTTTAGAAGAACAAGTGTTTAGAAGAACAAAATGGCACTCACTGATGAGCTTGCAAAGATTGTTCACCACTCGCATCATTCATTAGCACCTTGAAGTCCTAAGTCCACCCACATGCTTTTTTATTAACACTAATTATAATGTTTTGGTATTGTGTGACTTATATACAAAAATACATTTTTTAAAAAGGGGCAGGGATGCGGGGATTACACTTACACATACATGCAGGGAAAGGGTACGAAAATAAATATCATGTGTAGGGCTAACCCTAGTATTTTAGGGAGTAATGTGTTCCTGAATAATGAATTTAAATATTTTTTTTAAAAAGTAAATATTAAAGGCAACGCTATTTAATAAATAAATAAACAAATGGTGGCGAAATAATTGGATAGACACTTACCAGGTCGAAATAATGGTAATCCGACAGACTTTTTCAGACATTATGGCATCCGATATCATGAAGGTCCAATTAGTAACATACACTTTCGACCCGTTTTAATTTACTATGGTAAGTAACTACAGTCCTCGCAGGTTTGGGTGTACATGTCTGATATTGGGTTCAGATGCAAATCATTATTTTCTGTAAGGCTATATTTATGTTTTGAAGGCATTTTGGCAGTAGATCTATTTAGGATTATGTTTTAACAGTCACTTTTTCTTTTTTTTTGTACTGTGAGCCCAAGAGCATTACAGGCCACATTACACATACATAGAAATTGTTTCCCTTTTTAGGCACAGGAGATTAAGTGATTTGCCAGAACCACAAGATGTTGATCCGAGGCCGCCATTCGAACCAAGGTCGGCAGCTATGGTCACTAGGCCACATCTCCACCCTACACTCAATGTTTTCACGCGCTACCTAATTTTTCGCCTTTATTTTACAGGCAATAAAATATAGTGCTCGCTAACAATGCACCTTTCATGAATGTCATCATGTCTGCTATTTTTCAAAGGTTACTCTCTGTGCACTGAAGACTACTACGCACTCAAATTCACCCCTGCTCCCAAAGCGACGGCTTTCCGAGCAGCACAACAGTTGGCAACTGTCAAACATTTTACAGCTTAATTATAATTATCTTCCATGTCGAAGCATGCCACACCTGGGCGTTAGCTGCAACTATGGGACGAGAATGAACATACAATCTTAATTCCTTTTAACTATTTGTAAATCTTGAAATATCACTGCAGATGCAATCCTTCGCACAATTAAAATGCGTTCAGCGCACATTATTTGCAGCAGCATGTTTCTTGGTGGTTAACTTCACACCTTTTATTACTTTCTTAGATCTTGTAAAATCTTTACTTCTCTTCTGAATGATGTTTGAAAGTGATGTACGTGAATTAATGGAAAAACGAAAACTGAGAAACCACAGTGGAGGAAAAGAAACCATAAAAATCCAATTTTAAGGAAAGACAGTTTGTCAGAAATACAAATAAATAGAAAGCTAAAGGAAACATTTTAAGGGAAAAATTATTTTAAGGAAAGATCCGAAATTACATGAATTAAACTTGAGTGGAGTTTAGGACTAGTGAGGGGTTTTTGGTTTCAAGGATGGGGTGCGGAGGAGTTTTTAGGGGTCAGGAATGGGTGGAGTTCAGAAATAGGGATTTTTAGGATTCAGTGATGGGTGGAGTTTAGGGGCGGTGATGGTTTTTAGGTATTAGGATGGGTGGAATTTAGGGGTGGTGAGGTTTTTAGGGTTCACTGAAGAGTGGAGTTTAGGGGTGGTCAGGTGTTTTAAGATTCAGGGTTTGATAGAGGGGAGTTGAGGGAATTTTAGGGTTCATGGATGGACAGAGTTTAGGGCTGGTGAAGGTTTTTAAGATTCAGTGATGAGTAGAGCTTAGGGATGGTGAAAAGTTTTAGGATTCAGGATTGGGTGGATTTTAGGGTGGCGAGGGATTTTAAGGATTCATGAATGGGTGGAGTTTAGATGTCGAAAGGGTTTTTTCAGGGTTAAGAGATGGGCAGAGTTTAGAGGTGGTGAGGGTTTTTTAGGCGCCATGGATGGGTGGTTAAGGGCAGTAAGGGTGTTTTTAAAGTTCAGGGTAGTGAGGGTTTTAAGGGGTCAGAGATGGGTGAAGTGTAGAGGTCAAAAGGGCTTTTAGGCTTCAGTGATAGGAGTAGTTTTGGTATACTGAGGGATTTTTAGGTTTTAGGGATGAGTGGAGTTTAGGAGTAGAAAGGGCTTTTAGGGTTCAGGATGGGAGCATTTTAGGCATGGTGAGGGGTTTTAGTGGACAGGGATGGATAGTGTTTGAGGGTTGTGAGGGGGTCAGGGATGGATGGCCGAGAAGAAATCAGGATGATTTGGAAAAAATGAGCACAGTGCATGGCAGGGCAAATCAAGTGAGTCAAGTGTACCAATGAAAAGGTGTGCACTGCTGCATTGTTTATTTTAAAATAAAGCAGGATTTAAAAAACAAAAACCCTTGAGCTACCAAAGGGAGGCAGGAGAAAAAATCTGTGAGGTACTGTGAAGTTGAAACGGAGAGACTGCAGCACTAAGTTAAGATGGAATGTGCTTTGCTTACTTACCTAATAATGTTGTTCTCTTCACGCTGTAGAAATCCTAAACGTACTGCCATCAATGGCAAGACTCTACACAACTGAAGGAGATGGAATTTGTAATCTCCCAATAATCTTTCGGTGTATCTCACTAAATAAGATTGCACCACTGCTTTGGCGACAAGGGTGGAGGTTTATGGGTATTTCATGGGTGACAAGAAAGAGTTGACAACATTCTGAAAAGTAAAGCACATTCTGCAAGCCCTTTAAATCTATCCAAACATTAAGGTATCTATGTGTTGTACAAACAGAACCTGAAAAAAGTGGGCAACATTAGATTACCCAAGTTGCTTTGAATATCATAATTATCCACATACCGGTTTAAATCTAGTACAGAATGTTTAGAATGCCAGTGGCCGGTTGGTATTTGGTTGACAGAAAGGGACCCAACAGCCTTGCTGCTTAGATTACTCCACTAGTAGCCTTTTGAGACACTCAGCTTTCTAGATAAATGAAGAGGCAACTTGACGATAAAAGTGCCCCACGTTTTCAGATTGGCACCTTCCGGTCAGCTGAACTTCTGCTTCAGAAGAACCTTCCTTCTCGTAAGGAACAATAGGCATTTTGCAAATCAGGTGGCTACACTGTGAGGTACTGACATATTTCCAATTGTACAGCGCCCACATTAGTGCCTTTAGTAGACACGGAATATCAAGAACCAGGCCAGTCTTAGTTGTTGGGATCGTCATAATACTTACAGGCAACTGAGCTGCAATGTCCTCTTCATAAGATAAAAAGATAAACATGACCAGATTCAGTATCTGAAGAATCTGAACAGAAATATTATTCAGTCCTTTAAATGGTTCTGGAACATATGTCTGGATTAATCCTCTCAACATCTTCATCATAGTCATATTCAGCTCGGCATCTATGAAGAAGTTCTGCCTTCCCTGCAGACGCGAGCAGGATTTTTTTCAATTTGCCCAGAGCAGCTTTCCTGCACCCAGGATCACTAATCCCATGCCTGGATTTATGCCACACTGCAGCACTTGGTCAGAGTTTATAATGAGTGAGCAGGGCCAATGTCAGAGGCGTCAATCTTCAGAGAGCTGTCTACATTAATAGCCTTCAAACAGCAGCAACCCTCTCATTTGGCTCCAATGATACACTTTAAACTGTTTTTAATATTCTTTTACATACCACAGGTTCTGTTTTTTATCACCCCATCAACCCCCCTTCCTTTCCCTCCCATCTCCTCCAAACCCCAGATGCAAGCACCCTCTACTCCCACCAACAAGTTGGCACAACAGTGGCAGAGCAAAGCTGTGGGTGATTCAGGTGAGTTGGGAGAGAATCGAGATTTGTGTTCAAAGGCCAGTCTCTGATGTGATGTGATTTAACCAAGGCTGCGCTGTGAACACAAAAGGGGCCCCCTGCTTCCTCATTTTGTCCACTAGCAGCATTGAGGGTGCCACATTTTTTCTTGACAGGGCGCTATCTCATTACTGTAACGTAAATGTGCTTCAGTCACTGGTTCAGGTGTAATATCTTTACCATCTCCCTATCTGAAGGAGGTTCTAACAAATGCCATGGAGTGCGTGAAGGCCTGAAATCGTAATCTACATAATGGTCTGGATCATTGTGTGCCATCGGAGCCAGTGTCCTCTAGCAATGCACACACCCTTCACCTCCCAAGTATGTGAGAGGATGAATGTCCATTATTAAGAACATCGAACAGAAAGTGTGAGCATCCAGTAAACTGTGAGGGTTACTGTGTGTCCTTTGGTGGCCCTGCTTCTCACTACTCCTGTTTTAACTGATTATCGTTTCATAATATAACTCAATAACTTGGATCAGAAAACCAGTGTCAATGCTTCTCAGCAGACTACTTTGATGCTTGCCAGTATCCAGTCGTACAAAGCGCATGCTTGCCTTCCTTAGGGCCTGGAGGTGTTTGGCATCTCCGGTCTTTCATAACTAAGCAATGCCTCAGGCAGGCACCGCCAACAATCTTGCCTTCGTAAAGTGAAGAATTATTCTGGCAGATTCATTTTGAATATTCCTGTCGGCTGGACTGTAATCTTCTTTGTACCAAAAGGACATGCAAGCCACTACGGAGTAGTTGGTAAATCATCACAAATCTTGCTCCAGATCCAACGATTCTTCCATGATCCACTCAATGTGGTCGTTTTGATTACCAACAGTTGAGAGACACGAGCTGAAAAATGTGAAAGTTCTGAATTAATGTATTTGCCTCCAGAAGACCCTCCTATAACTAACCTGGTGGGTCAGAATAAGAACAAGCATTGGCATAGCCAATAGGTCTCGCTTCTGGGACCTTGTAAGTGTTTAGCCATACAGTTTATACATGGAGTGGCCAATCAAAGAGCGACACACACTTCTGTAGGCCAACACTAAGGAATGTAGAATTGGGTAGAAAAGGCAAGGTAGAGAGGGGATTGGGCCTTCGGTGCAGGGCAAAAGCAGCACATCCTCCCAGTGCGTCTGTGCCGCTGCTCAGCAGACTCTACACCGGCCGCTCCACTGAGTCTGCTCCAGTGTAGGCCACAAAGAGCGCATGCGCAAGGCCCAGCCAAGGGGGTGGGAGATTGATTTAGCTAGCAGACAGAAATGACTACGTATAGCCTGATTCACGGTTGCAGCAATCTTGTACTGTTCAAATGTATGTATATAATCTACAAGCATCACTAAACACAGTCAACTATTTTTTATAAAATAAAAATATCAATGTTGACGAGCATGCATTATTTTTTCAACAAAGATACAGATGTATTTTACCCTATTAATTGCAGAGCTGATGCAATATGTAAAACAAGCCATGCTTGTGAAACTGCAATATTGATTAATACGTATAAATAATATTTATTAATTAAATATTTATTTTTGCCTAAGCTCCAACTATTGCAATTTAGGTTGACCAACGGAAAACCAGTCCCCTTCCACCGTGAACTAAGTGGCCATGTTTGCAGCAGTGACTGTGAGACCACGGACAAGTGATTCATTAGACACCATGGAGGAGAACAACGCAAATGATCTCCACTGTCTACATTTCTCGCTGAGAAGGAAACTAATGTATTCCTGCTACACAACGAGCGTGTGTACACACCAGGAAGGAGGGCACGGGCTACCAATATGGTGCGAGAGGGAGGAAGGGCACGAAGACAATCATGGGGCAAGGAGCTGAGGAAAAACGAGGGGAGCGGAAAGAATAGTGGGATAGTGGGTGGAATGGGGAGAAGGGGGTAGGAGACTTGACAGAATGCAGATATACAGACTGAAAAAGGAAGAAGTAGAGGCGGGGGGGGAATCAGCAGTGTTGCGCTGGCTGCAGGGGACAAAAGAGCCTGACAAGGAGGGAGGAGGGGAAGGCAGCCACAGCCCGAAGAGAGGGAGCGAGCATTCCGCTAAATTACGACGCGCACTCTTGTGGAGGTGGGGTGGAGGGGACACACACAGCGTTTCCCTTGCGGGAGCGAGCAGGGGCACCATCTGTTTGCAAGATAATTACAAACAGATGTCGCCAAAGCTCGCTCCCGCAAGGGAAACGCCACACGTGCACGCGTTGCAATAGAAAGCAATGCAAAACATGCACATTTTTGGCCAAAAAGCTGATCGATTCCAAAAGGTCCCCTCCTATACAGCGCATGCGCGCTGCGTAGGCGAGACATAAAAAGGTGCTGTCTCGAGTAGAAAAGGAAGCCTCTTTTTCAGCAGGGGAAAAAATCGGCTGAAATGATTTATATGCAGTCTCGGCAGAGAGGACCAGTGAGGAATCTGCTGTTGGGTTCCTGTTCGTCAGCTAACAGCCTGAGAGCATCACTCAACAATCCCACAGTAGCATGTGAAGCAATATCAATAACCCCTCCTCAGATCTCATTGACTGTAAGGTGTCAGTCACAGTCAGACCAATTTGCTGTGCAATATCATAAGATTTTAAAGTGTGTTTGTTGTTTACCTAATAGATCACTACTGTATACAACTGCGGGTTATCTAGTACTGCAGCATCTTTTTCTTGTTCCGAATTCAGCAAGTAGCCTAAGAACGAGAGAATATTACGACTTTTGTCCAGTAGAGGTAGATCTTTGTAAACACTGCTTTCTACTTTAACCCCTTCGCTGCTAGGCCTCTCCCCCCCTCCCCCCCCTGCTGTCTTTTTTGGCTATCTGGGGTAGTTTGCGCTTAGGCTCCTGTAACTTTTTGTCCACATAAGGTATTCATGCCAAATTTGCAACCTTTTCTTCCAACATCCTGAGGTTTCTAAAGGTACCTAGGGTTTGTGGATTCCCCTGTAGGGAACCGAGAAATTAGCCAAAATAAAGCAAAATTTTGGATTTTAGGGGAAAAATGGGAAAAAAGTGCTGCAGAAGAAAGCGTCTGGTTTTTTCCCTGCAAATGGTATTAACAAAGGGTTTGTGGTGCTAAAATCACCATCTTCCCAGCTTTCAGGAACAGGCAGACTTTTGACAGAAAACCCACATTTTCTACACAGTTTTGGCATTTTACTGGGACATAGCCTATTGTTCTATTTTTTGTGCGTTCAACCTCCTTCCAGTTAGTGGTAGAAATGGGTGTGAAACCAATAATGGATCCAGGAAAGCTTTACATTTCTGGAAAGTAGACAAAATCCTGAATTCAGCAAGGGGTCATTTGTGTAGATCCTTCAAGGTTTTCATATAGAAACTAACAGTTGAAATAAAGAAAATTTGAAATTGAGTTGAGAAAAACAGCCATTTATGCCAACGTTTTCACCTGTAACTTCTTCTAAGTATGGCAGATTTTTGAAAGCTATATACCGTTACGTCCGCTGGACCCTTCTGGTTATATAGGACTTGTAGGTTCACCAAGAACTCGAGGTACCCAGAGCCAATAACTGAGCTGCCCCCTTCAATGGTTTTTCATTGTGTCCCGGGTATATAACAATTTATTTGGTAAAATATAAAGAGTGAAAAATAGGTATCAATGACACCTATGTATTTCCAAAATGGGAACAAAATATAGAGTTTAGAAGCAGTAGATATTTGCACATCTCTGAAATTGTAGGTATCCATACTAGCATGTGAATTAGAGGACATTTTTCAAAATGAGTTCTTTTTTACACATTGTCTTACATTTGGAAGGCAGAAATGCAAAGAAAGTCAATTGGTAATAACACTTGTTCTACAATTCTGTATTCCCCTAAGTCTCCCGATAAAAATGGTACCTCACTTGTGTGGGTAGGCCTAGTGCCCGCGACAGGAAACGGCCCAAAACACAACTTGGACCCATCATATTTTTACAGTGAAAACGGACCTTTTTTCGCAATGTGCCTAGATGTGGATTTTGGACCCTCGCTCAGCCGGCACCTAGGGAAACCTAGCGAACCTGTACATTTTTTTAAACTAGACACCCAGGGGAATCCAGGATGGGGTGACTTGTGTGGCTTTCACCAGGTTCTGTTACCCAGATTCCCTTGCAAACCTCAAACTTTGTGAAAAAGAAAAACAACACATTTTCCTCACTTTTCTGTGAAGGAAAGTTCTGGAATCTGCAGGGAGCCACAAACTTCCACCCACCCAGCATAACGCCAAGTCTCCCGATAACAATGGTACCTCACTTGTGTGGGTGGGCCAAGTACCCACAACAGGGAAGGTCCCAAAATGTATTGTGGAGACATCAAAATTATCTATCACAAAACGATCTAGTTTTGCAAGGGGGTCAACTGCGTTTTTGGACCCGGGCTTGGCGGCCATCTAGGGAAACCTAC
Organism: Calotriton arnoldi; assembly: GCA_963921515.1. Taxonomy (NCBI): domain Eukaryota; kingdom Metazoa; phylum Chordata; class Amphibia; order Caudata; family Salamandridae; genus Calotriton; species Calotriton arnoldi. Next base: position 1,139,215 of record CAWUFW010001391.1, read on the forward strand.
CAAATCCAGACAGTTCTGAAAACTAGACACACAGGGGAGTCCAGGGAGGTGTAGCTTGTGTGGATCCCCAATGTTTTCCTACCCAGAATCCTCTGTAAACCTCAACTGTAGCTAAAGAAATCAAAATGTTTTCATATTTCTGTGTGGGATCACCGCACCAGCACAAATTTCCTACCACCCAGCATTCCCCTCGGTCTCCCGATAAAAATGATACCTCACTTGTGTGGGTGTCCAATGCAGAGCCAGCCTAAAACATATATAAAAAAATATATGGCCCTTAGAGCTTGCTATGCTACCTCTTCAATCTCCAAGTTTTTGGCCCTTTTCAGTCGCAGGCTCTTGGCCCACCCACTCAAGTGAGGTATCATTTTACTCGGGAGACTGAGGGGAACGCTGGGTGATAGGAAAGTTGTGCGGGCATGGTGATCCCACACAGAAATGTGAGAAAAGTTTAATTTTTTTTAGCGAAATTTGGGGTTTGCAGGGGATTCTGGGTAAGAAATATTTGGGGGAGCCATGCAAGCCACACCTTCCTGGACTCCATCGGGTGTTTAGTTTTCAGAAATGTTTGGGTTTGGTAGGTTTCCCTAGATAGCCGTTGAGCCCGGGACCAAAAACGCAGGTGACTCCCTCAATCAATAATTTTGAAGTTTCCACAGTACGTTTTGGGCCATTTCCTGTCACGGGCACTAGGCCTACCCATACAAGTGAGGTACCATTTTAATCGGGAGACCTGGGGGAACGCTGGGTGGTAAGAAATTTGTAGCGGCCTGGTGATCCCACAACTTTCCCACACAGAAAAGTGAGGAAAATGTGATTATATTAGCTACATTTTAGGTTTGCAGGGGATTCTGGGCAGCAAAATGTTGGGAGATCCATGCTAGCTGCACCTCCCTGGACTCCCCTGGGTGTCTAGTTTTCAGAAATGTCTGGGTTTAGTATGTTTCCCTAGATGGCCGCTGAGTCCAGGACCAAAAATACAGGTGATTCCCTTGCAAAACCAGGTAGTTTTGCGATCGATAAATTTGAAGTCTCCACAGTACGTTTTGGGCCATTTCCTGTCGCGGGCACTAGGCCTTCCCCACACAAGTGAGGTACCAATTTTATCGGGAGACCTGGGGGAACGCTGGGTGGTAGGAAATTTGTAGCGGCCTGGTGATCCCACAACCTTCCCACACAGAAAAGTGAGGAAAACTTGAGTTTTCTAGCTAAATTTGAGGTTTGCAAGGGATTCTGGGTAGGAAATGTTGGGAGATCCACACAAGCCGCACTTCCCTGGACTCCCCTTAGTGTCTAGTTTTCAGAAATGTCTGGGTTTGGTAGGTTTCCCTAGACGGCCAAGAAATGACAAAATGACATCAGCGCAACGTGCGCGCGATCGTCATTTCAGTGAAACAATCCGAACAGCCTCGGGAGCTGTGGAAGCTCTTCCCTAGCTCCCGAGGCTATTTTGATTGAAAGGAAATCACTCTGGTGCCCGCACCAGAGGGATTTCCTGTGCCATGTGCGCGGACAGCCGGGAGCCATCCGACGCACATGAGCACTATAGCATCGGACGGCTCCCGGCCGTCTGACACATGGAAAGGGTTAAAATAGCTGGTTGCAGTTTTGCATTTCCCAAAGTTGTCGTACCCCCCACCCCCCTTCCAAACTTGTTTTTGTCGGTCTCTGGCCCCACCATGCTTGACCATACAACTTTTCCTCTATTTTACAGGCAGTGGAAATAACTTACTAAATTATGGTTCAAATGTGTTTTTACACACAACGGCTGCATAGGAACATATATTTGTGGCCTGTACCGTGCAGTCATGAAAATCATTTAACTCCGCCTCTTCCTCCACCAACATCAGTATAGGCACTCCCAACATTTTAGGTTCTCTTAGCTATAAAAGCAAACTTGGCCACCAATAGGTCTTTAGGGGGCTTAGCCTGTGCATATTATCCTCAGTGCTTGAAGTTACTTTGGGCAGGTGGGTATGTTTGGGGGTTGACTACACCCAGGATTATATGAGTGGAACCTGGAACTTTGGGACTAAAAGATTCTATCTATGGCATCCAGGAGGCCCTCCAGTACAGATGCAGACTGAGGCAATTCCATAGAAGGTGAGTAAGACACTGTTTTGTATAGAGATTCCTGTGCAATAGAAGTCTTCTCTGTGTTGCATGCTGTGGTATACACCTCCCTCCATTCCTTCCCAGACAGCTCTTTATTCCTCTACTATCCCCTGTGCTCCTGGTATTTAGAGGGTGTACTTTTGAGTTAGCAATTTATTACTGTCAGATACCATTTTTTAATTGTTCTCTCAGGATAACATCCACTGTTCAAATTTAGCAAGGGGTCTACAGGCCATAGAACTGATAGAGCAGTTCAAGGTCCAATGTCTGACTTGAGTACAGTGGAACCTTCAGATTCAAGAATGTCATTCTGGGAGTGGAAGTTAGTGAAGGACCTGAGCTCCGAGTCTATAAACATGTCCTCTAATCTCTTTCTGCTCCATGTTTCAAAGCTGCGATGACTGAGATCACAAGATGAATTTGGGATTTCGCTGTAGATTCAGTGGGTAAAGGATTATGGTGAACGACTCTCTCTCTCTCTCTCTGAAGGTCTTTCTTAAACCTCCAATGTCGCCTTTGTGATTGTGGAGGAGTAAAGCCTCTAGGCCCTATTTTTGGTGCATCCATTGGAACTGGCCTACATAGACCCCAGATACTGCCTGGTCCCTGAAACATCAGTGTTTTATGGCCTCATTTGCATATATTTCAACTGGGAGGCCGGGTAGTATCTCGTAATATAAGGCATTCCGACCCTCTCCCCCACTTTGGGGGGTGTTTGCAGGATCTGAGATGCTATGCTATGTTGTTACTCTGACCAAATAAAGTTGGCCAAGATCGTCTGTATTTGGCAGGGGGGTGACCCCTTGGCTGAGAGCGAGAGAACATAGAGTGTATTAATGATGCACAGGAGTGAGGCCATTTTTATGGCAGCTATACAACTCAACCAGGAGAGGCCTCCAGAGTGCCAAGTTGAAATATCAGAACACGATGATTTGAGAAGGTACGATCTAGTGTAGAGGTGATCTGCATTCCTAAGTAAGGGATGGAAGTTTCTGACCATTGAAAGGGAAACTGCTGCTTGAGTTCGGTGACCTGATCTCAGGAAGCATAAGGTTTAAGACTGGCAATTTATTAAGATTTCTTCTGAATCCTGAAACTCTACCATACGATTCTAGTTTGACCATCATGGCTATTATTGCGCTGTCAGTGGATAGCTGCCACCACAATGTCATCCGCGCACATAGCCAGCTTGTATTAATTTGTTCCGATACGGACCCCTGTATATGTAACCTCTGATCCTAGTAGCCAAAGGCTCCAACATTAAATCAAATTTAATGGAGAGAGTGGGAACCTCTTTCTTGTTCCCCTGCCAAAACTGAAACAGTAAGATACGAAACCACTACCACTTATCATTACTGAAGTCTTTAGTTAACAGCTTGACACACAGCCCCTGAATCTTGTTTAAAGCCCAACTGCAACTAGTGTCTCGTCGAGGAAGGGCTACAAGATGCGGTGAAATGGCTTTTCAGCTTCTAGTGACAACAGTAAAGCCCTTTTCTTTGTTTTGTGAACATTGTCCACAAGGGGCAAGATGGTCTTGGTGGTGTCCGGAGACGAATTCAGCCTGCTCTGGCTCTATTAATCGCTGCATAATTTATAACTTACTAAATTACTTTATTTTAAACTTGTGAGTTTTGGACATTCCATATTTTGTCACATATCGTTGAATTGTATTAACTGTCTGTACTTCTCCCCTAATGGCTTGGCTGCAAGGTTTCAATGGAAATCCAGCTGTTGTTGAGATTTGAGAATAGCTTTTTGTAACTCGACCGAGGATAATCTACATAACGTTGGGTGAATCACTTGTTCCAGTATACAGATTCCTTGTAGCTAAGAGAAAGGACTAGTCAGCTGTACGATTTTGTTGTTTAATAATCCACAATGTTATTTTTTTTAATCTTTGCTGCAAATTTCAGGAATAACCAAACTCAGGCGCTGTTTCGCCTGACTCTCTGGCCACAGGCTCAAATACAAACCAGAGAGTACATTTATTAGAGGGGAATGAAACAACCCAAACACCCAATCCTTAAGGTAGAGCTCCAGTCTATTAACAGTGGAGGCACCCATGCCATGCTGCGGTTCCATGTGTTTATATGCTCTCAATATTCACTTTGAAACTGATGTCAGGTGATTAATCCAATCGTAATTAATTTTCCAGGCCTGTTCTTTTAATGATTTGGTTTTTAAACTCAGGGCATTATTTTTGGAAACTCCGAGTTTAATCCTTTCTGTTTTATTATTATTATAATAATACACGTGGGGAAACTCCCTTATTTATTCCGTTCCTTAATTTTAGCTCTATACTCTGTACCCATTTATCCTTTTCAATTCGAACCAGTTTTAAAAAAAATAATTCCACTGCATTAATTTATTTAACAGATGTCCCCTGGCCCCATAATATTCTTATTTTATTATTCCCTATTTTTCAATTTTCTGTAGCTCTAACGTCTAATACTAAGCTGTGTTTTTACCAATGTTTCATCAATTGTTTTTGGTTTCCCAATTTAGTTACACGGAATTTATTTGTATCCTTATATAATTAAACCATGAAAAAAATGACCTGTAGGATATGACCACTAGTCAGTATCAACCCATTTTCCCAAATTTTCGTTTCGTTTAAAATATTTATTTCAGATACAAGGATCCATAAAACACAGTACAGCAGGTAACAAAGTAAAAACAGTTGGATAAAAGAAAAGGTAAATACCAGCAGTCTCATACAAGCAACAGTCCCACAAACAATAAATGCAAGACAAAAAATGTAAGTATAAGGAAACCGCAGGAGGGTTGGAGCAGCATTCAGCATTGATACAGACAAGAGAAGTGTACTTTTAAGGCATCATTGCTTCAGCACTTAGACACTGCACATACGGATAATCCAAGCAGAATCCAGAAATTTCGTCATCCGAACAACAATTGCCTCTCTCATGTCTGAACATAAAGTGCGTAGTGCCTGAACATAGAGACGAAAAGCCAAAAGTTTACATACTGGCCTTAACCATAGTTTGCGCGGTCTATCGTAAGCAGGGCAAAATAAGCAAAATGATGCGGAGTTTTCTCTGCTAAACGGCATGAGGGACACATGTTAGAGCTACAGTACTGCGCACCCCAATTTATACAGAAACTGTTTAACGGCAGAACCCCATACCTCCATTTTAAAACGAGTTGCAAAGGGATGGGTCCTGGAATGATATCAAAAAATTATTCATAAGCTTAATGTCTAGGAAATAGTCAGACTACCCGCTTTTCAGTTCCCTCATCCACAGATGCTCCTTTATCATTTTTTTTTAATTTTTTTTAAACAATTTTATTAGAAACAATGAGCAGCAACAGTGACCATACATTGACATCTTGGATGAATTATGCATTGAGAGTACAGCATATTAACTTCAGCCTTAGACCCAGCGGGAGTCCAGTTTAATACAACATAAACATATTATTACCATCTGGTAAGAGGGCGACTTATGCGCCAACGGGCCGGGGAAGGATCACTTCCTATCCTAATCAGGATTACTCTCGGTGTGTGCTGTCGGCTCATCCATTGCTCCCTCCAGCTCCAGGAGTCTCTCCCTTCTCAATTCTACCGTCGGGGAAACACAGATCTCACCCCTAAACTTGTTCCATCGTCCCCATTTGTGATCCCATTTACGTGGGCAACCCCTTTCTTTATACACGGTTTTTTCGGCAATCATGGCGTGGTCCATATCCCTCGTCCAGTCCCTCAGTTGTGGTAATGTGTCCACGCCCCACCGTTGAGCAATGTTCCGTTTCGCTATACTCCACCCCGTCATGGCCCATGCTTGTTCGGTTTGTGTGAGGTCGGTTGCCTCCCAGATATTAAGGAGGCATAGTGTAGGAGTTGGGTGTATCGGTTTGTCGCAAGTCCTAGTCAGTAGGCTGGTGACATCAGTCCAGTACTGCTGTATGTGTGGGCAGTCCCATAAGATATGTGAGAATGTACCCGTCTGGTTGCAGTGTCTGAGGCAAAGCGCATCAGGTCTCCTACCCAACCGGTGGAGTAGTGGGGCATCAAAATATACCCGGTGGAGAATTTTTAGTTGAACCAGACGTAGCCGCATCGGAATGGCGACCTCTCTAGGTGAGGACAACGCCTCCATCCAGTCCTCATCAGCCAATTCTCCCAAGTCCGCCTCCCAGGCTGTTCGTAATTTCAACATTGGATCGATCCGATTATTTATTAGTTTTCGATATGTGAGGGAGATTGCCTTACGATCTATAGGATCTAATAGGAGCCTGTCCTCCAGCGGAAGGAGTCCGGCTAGGGGGTATCTTTAGGGTGGGCGGAATCAATGGCATGACGGATCTGGAGATACCGGAAGTATTCCGATGGGGCTAATCGATACTTGGCTTGAAGAGCCGAGAACGATGCCATGTTGCCCTGAACCCACATGTCCCCCACCTTTGAAATCCCGATCAGATCCCACTTATCAAATCCCGCATATGCACTAAGCCGCCCCAACACATCAGGTTCCCACAGCGGGGTAGCCTTCGTTAGGCGCCCCTGCCACCCCATTCGTCGCTGTACGCCATGCCACACCTCCACCGTGCGTGCCGTTGGGCCGGTCAGGCTCAATTTCTTATGATTGGTGTACAATGCTCTATTGTAGCCCCCTTCCCCATCAACCAATGGTCTGTGCGGAAGCTGGGATCATCATGTCGTCCGAACACCCACTGACTGATGGCTATGAGCTGTGAAGCCTGATAATAGAGGCGCAAGTCAGGTAGTCCGATCCCCCCATCGTACCATCCCATAGTGAGCTTGGTCATGGCTATCCAAGGTGGCTTATTGTCCCACAATAGGTCCCGCACTACTGCCTCAATTTGCGAAAAATAGGTGTGTGGTATGGGGATAGGAGTGTTTTGAAGGGCGTAGAGAAAGCGTGGCAGAGCGAGCATTTTAAATAAAGACGCCCGCCCCAGCAGGGTAAGGGGAAGCGTCTTCCAATATTTGACATCCGTTCGAAATCGCTGTAGCGGTTCCAACAGGTTTCGCTCAAAAAATAGGACGGCCTCAGTAGTTACAAAAATTCCTAAGTAGCGACGCCACTGGTATATCGTACCCTCGCGGGCTACGTGGGGGAACTCCCCAAAGAGAGTAGAGCTGGGATTTAGACCAATTTATCTGATACCCAGAGTGCGCCCCAAAAATATGGAAAATATGAAGTACGCGACTAAGGGAGCGCTCTGGGGAGGCAAGATAAAGCAGAATGTCATCCGCGTAGAGCGAAATGCGGTCTTCGTGGTCATCCGACCATTTAAGGCCTCTAATGGCAGGATCTCCTCTGATCCAAACCGCCAGTGGCTCAAGAACGAGGGCAAATAAGAGCGGCAACAGCGGACATCCCTGCCTCGTGCCCCGACAAAGGGGGAAGGGAGTAGAGCGGTGTTTGTTTACGGAGACGTGGGCCATGGGTTGGGTATAGAGGAGTCTGATCCACCCTATGAATTTGGGTCCAATCCCGATGCGGGCGAGAACTGCGAACAAGTACTCCCATGCAATAGTGTCAAACGCCATTTTGGCGTCATGCGCTAGGAGGATCCCTTCTTCTTCCAGGGTGGCTGCGCGACCCAGCGCCCCATGCACCCGACGGAGATTGCGCGCTGTGTTCCGTCCCGCCATGAATCCTGACTGATCTGGGTGTATCAAGTCAGAAAGATAGGGGAGTAGGCGGTTCGCCAGCAGTTTGGCTAGAATTTTAGCTTCTACCGTTATAAGAGAGATGGGCCTATACGAGGCACACTCCTCCCTTGGTTTACCCGGTTTGTGAATGACCACAATGGTAGCCACTCGGATATCAGCCGGGAGAGCAGCGTTATCATAGCTTTCTGTATATAAATTGAGCAGATGGGGCGCAAGTTTGGAAGCCATAGGTTTAAGTAATTCAATAGGGAGCCCATTGGGGCCCATCGCTTTACCCGCGCGAATGTCTTGAATTGCCTTTTGTATTTCATCAGTTGTTAAGTCCATGTCCAATGCCTCTCTACCTTGCTCGGATAGGCATGTTACCCCGATGGAGGCGAGAAGTTCTGCCGCCATTGATGCTTGCGAGTCAGGCGGGATATCATACACTTTTTTATAATGGATCGCAAAGGCCTCAGCAACGCCCTGGGGGTCTGTAATCAGCTCATCATCTGGGCCAGTGGTTCCCAAACTGTGCGCCGCGGCGCCCCGGTGCGCCGTTATGAGTAGCCAGGGGCGCCGCGCACGATGTGGGAAAGATAGCGTCTGGCCGTGTGTAGGCAGTAAAATATTATGTGTCTTTTGACGCCCTACCAGGGCCTGAATGCAGGATGAAGCTTATTCCAGCCGCAGCGCAACATACGGGGGAGTCACTGCTCGCTCATTAACTCATTTATTTGATTTATTTTGAGAAGTCGAGTTTGAAAGGGACAGGTTATAAATGTGCAGTGGCCCCCACAGTCTCGTCGGAAAACAGGACAGCATCTGACTTAATGAACACGTAGTAGGCTCCTCGCAGAACAAGATAAAGATTTCAAATATAGCTACAACTTGTAAATGTAAAATACAGTCCATGTATAATTATATCCTGTCTGCTGTTCCCGCATTTTGTGTGAACTTGAAGAAACACCGCGCCTGATTTTATACATCAGAAATTCCAGTGGGCAAACTCGCGGCTGTGGAAATAGGCCGCATTGCAGCCAGAATTCATTTCCTGACCCCAGTCTGACCCTCCGTATATTTCTCCATGTATAAAACTTTTTCTGGAACTGGTACCGTCCATATTCCTTACACTTCTGAGGGTTAGCCACCTGCAGCAAACGTCTGTTTTTACGTCCAGTTTCAGGATATAATATTCTGAAAAAACGTGGCTAACTCACTTCTTGGAAATACTTTTATGAAATCAACAGGTTCCAATGATCATAAACTAGCTCAGAGGTTGAGCATGGCTGCGGCAAAGAACAGTGTTTATGTCTACGCGTCACGCATTTCTAGTCTGTGTAAAGTAGCTCAGTGTAAGATAGCTAGATAAATGCTTTGCTGCAGAGATCATTCTGCGAACTGCAGGTCGCAAGTTACAGTCCAGTGAACTAGGCACTTTCTGCAAAAAGGTGCGTGCAGTCTGCAAGGCACGAGTTTTTAGCCAATCCTTCAATAAAGATAAGGTTGACAAATGGATTTATTAAGTGGCAAAACAAGTTTGTAACCGCTGCACACAATTTAAGAGACATTGTTATCACTCACCGTCTATTTCCTCAAAAACGTTTCTGAATAAAAAACGAATGCAAGTTTTAGAATCAATTCACAGCTGGCTCGAAAATGAAAAGACAATTTGCACCAAAAGCAATATTTCTCAGAGACATCTCCGAAGTATGTATCCGGAAAGAAGCGCTGGTAGTGTCACATCAATTTCGACAGATGACAGACAGCAGCGTTGAAGCCGGAGTGGGCTGTTAGGCATGGGGGCAGCAGACCTATGTGATGAAACTTAAGGCACCTGGGCAGGGACTGGCAGTGGGCACACGTGTTGTCAATTCAAAGTCATTCATGTCCTGTGCCCCACACTGACCTGGGATGTAACTGGGTCTACCACCTCCACCTTGTGCAACTGACTATCTTATCCATACCAGCATGCTACAAAACTGCCTCTTGCCCGTCCATTCTTCCTGCCATGAGACTGGCTCTACCCTAGCCCCACTGAGCTGGCTGGATCTTACACAGCCCTGTCTTCTGCCATTCATCTCGTTCTGCCCCCAACCTTACTGTCCTGCCCTGCCTCAGCCCCTGTGACCTGGAATGTGCCTACTAGCTCTGCCAATGCTCGCTGACCTGGCCCCACTGACAGTATATTACTTGCTGTTCACCAGCCCTCCCAGTCTGCCACCCAACTGACTGCCCCATCCCTACTGTACTAACTTTACTAGGCGACTGACTCTGCCCGTGCACAGTGACATGGCATGCGACTGTCACTGCATCATCCGGCGTACTGGCAACCGGTAAAAAAATGGTGGGGAGCCACAGCCAACTGCCAAATTAGTCAAGGGAGCCACAGGTCAAAAAAGTTTGGGAACCACTGATCTGGGCCCTTATTTGCACGCACCCACCGCGCAGCTTGTTCCCTGCGCTCCAGCCACGCCAGCAGCTTGCCGGTTCGCTCGCCGTGCTCGTATATCCGATGCCGGGTGGCTAGGGCCCGTCTATTAGCGTCCTCTAGGAGCAACTGCCTATAATCCTGTCTCTTAATGCTCAGTAGGTGTTGAGCTTCGGGGTCCGAGCTCCGTTCACCGGCGCTCTCAAGGCGCAAAATCTCTGTTTCCAGCTCCACCACCCTCCGACGTCGCTCAGCTCTGTGACCGACCACCGCCGATAGAGCTCTCCCTTTGATCACCGCACCATATGCCTCCCACAGCGTTATCGCTGAGTTAACCGATCCTATATTCTCATTAAAATAGTAGTCAGTGCCCTTCCGCAAGGTTTCCCGAATGTGTGGAATCTTGAGCGCCCAAGGCTGGATCATTATCGGACCAGGCTGCGGAGCGCGCTGTGCATGAAAAATTGCTAAAACAGGGGAGTGATCCGAAATTCCCCGAGCCAGACACGCCACCTCAGATAATTTGTGTATATGTTGTGCGTGCGTGAACAAATAGTCAATTCGTGAGTGACTACCGTGTACCCCAGACTGAAAAGTAAAGCGTGTGTCGTGTGGGTGGGACCATCTCCAAACATCCACCATCCCCAGGGCATCGATAAAGTCTCGCAGCTGGGAACCCTGTGCGGAGAGTCGTCTGGGTGGGGAACTATCTAGCTGGCCATCCATCGTCAAGTTAAAATCACCTCCCATAAGCAAAATTCCAACAGGTAAGTTTAACAATAGGGCTCCTATGTCAGTCAATGTCAGGCATTGTAGACCCGGTGGGGCATATATAGAGATGACATTCAGGACCCTACCCTCCCATATACCAGTGCAAGCCGCGTATCGACCCTGTGGGTCAGTCCACGTATTTTGTACCACATATGGGCACCCCTTACGAAGTAGGACTCCCACCCCTCTGGACACCGTAGTGAAACCCAAATGTGCTACCATTCGATATCCCTTCCGATCAAGGGCCTTACAGGAGTTACCAATCAGAGGGGTGTCTTGCAGCAGCACTAGGTCAAGTCCCTGGCGGTGGATATACTGCAGCACGATTCCTCTCTTGATTTTATCTCCCAGCCCGTTGACATTCCACGTGATAAGTTTAAGCTCCTGACCTTTCACCATTTGCTATAGTGAGTAATGCATTGGTATTCGTGGCGGATATATGATACTGTACACCCTCGTTCGAGTCGATCTGGGCGCCCCCTAGGTCCGCAATGCCAAACACAGCGTGTTGGGACGTGCCCACCACATTTGTAGTATGGCTACCAGCCAAGATGTGCATGTTCAAGCTACCAACTCGTCCTGCTGCAGAATACTCAACATTACAATCCCCCCAACAAATTAAAATCAAAACTACCCTTAACCCACAGAACACCCCCCCCTCCCTGCTTAACGGGACTAGAACCGCCCGCCACCCCCAACATGCAGAGTGCCTGTCGCCCACCCATAAACAATTCCAGGGAACGCGAGCTACCCCACTCCAACTATCCACTCGCATTCAATCAACACTTCGCTCCCCGGCCCATCCCCCCCCCCCCAAACATATCAGAACATCCAGAGGCCCGATACGGTCCTCAACAAATGTTCCACAGTGCCCATCCTTCTCCAGTGTGTAGCCTCAAATCGGTATAATAACATCTCCCACCACCCTCATGGTCGTTAAACTGGTTGAGCAGAGATAGCAAACAAAGTCCCAAGTAGGCCATCAAGCTGGAGGTCGTTCCCCCAAACAAGAGCAGTCTCATCCCATATTTATCGGGAGCGCCCCCCTATCCCTCCACCAAACCTGGTCCTCCGAGATCACAAGTTCAGGAGGCCCCGCCTCAGAGACCATCTGCACTGGTCCTTCGGAACATTTCACTGGGCCAGGGTCAATCTCACAAGGCCCCACCAATCGCCAGGTCAGCGCCCTCCAGTGTGCCCCTGAGAGTCCGAGTCAGAGTGTGTAGGCGATCGTCTCCGCTGGCGCCAGTCTGCGTGGTCGTCCGCCACCGAGAGTCCCTTCTGTGTCTTCTTTCCGACCGTGCGCCAGCCCTCCAGCCAGTCCCAAACCTCCTCAGGGTGAGTGAAAAACCACGATTTCCCATTGGCTTCCACTCGGAGCTTGGCGGGAAACATCATGGCATACTTGACTTCTTGCTCCCGGAGGGCCCGCTTTACCTCAAGGAAGCTTCGACGCTGCTTCTGCACCCGCAGCGTAAAGTCCGGAAAGAACAGGATTTTGCTGTTCTCCAGGGTGAGCGGCGGGGCCGCTCGTGCCGTTTGAAGAATGATGTCACGATCTCTAAAGTTGAATACTCGAGCAAGAAGCGGTCTGGGGGGCGCTCCCGGCTTCGGACGGCCCTCAGGCACCCGATGGGCTCTTTCAATCGTAAAGCACTTGGATAGGCCCCTGGGTTGCAGATGCTTGAGGACCAATTCCTCCACAAAAAGGTCTGCAGCCTGCCCCTCTGCGCGTTCCGGCACTCCAATAATGCGGATGTTGTTTCGCGGCATTCGCCCTTCATAGTCATCCAGCTGTAGGGTCATCGCCTCGTGGGCCGATCGCAGTTCAGTAACTTGCTTCTTGAGCTGGGCAGTATCAGCTACCAGTTCCCGGACGGTGCCCTCCACCGCACCCACTCTCTCCGATGTTTTTTTCATATCCTCGCGGATTAGAGCTACCTCCGTGGCCACCGTGTCGACCTTAACCTCCAGGGAGGTCCTTATAGCCGTGATAGCCTCGAGGAGGTCTTTATTCGAGGGTTCCATGGCGTCACTCGGGGTCGTCCCCTTCGTTCTTTCCTCCGTATGCTGCTTCTGCCAAACAAACTTCTCCAGCTTGGTCAGGGCCGCCAGCGTCGTTGAGTCCCCCCGGAGCTAGGGCGCCACTGCTACTCCCCGCCGCCTGCAGTGAACAGAAAACACTCACCCGGCCTGTCGGTTTTCGCAGAAAGCGCCCTATATAGGGGGGGGGGGGGGGGCCCGACCCTTGTCAACCTATCAGATGGGCCTCCGGAAGAGTCATGTGCCCCAATGTCAAAGCTGCGGACAACCGGTGTAGGGGAAAACCGTTCACAGCCGCAGCAGGAGCCGTCGCACCGCCACCACCTCCACACGCCGCTCCAGAGCAGTAGCCAATCCTGGGAGGGAGCGAGAAGGGCGTCTAGTTCGATGATGCACCACACGTACGTGAGATCCGCCGCTCACCTATCATCTGGCAGCCTACCTTCCAAGTGGTCAATCTTTAATTTGTCCGCCCGGGGCCCCTCCGTAGTTCTTCTCAAGTCGCTGTGTCCAGCACGGCGTGGCTGTCTCCACACGCCTATCGTGGGTCCCAGCTGATCGCTCCCGGGTCAGGCGCCCCACCCCTGGTGGACCTCCAGGGCCCAAGACCCTCCCCTCAGATGGATGCGGCCACAGGTCTCCAACAGCGCTCTCCCGGAGAGTGGGGCCACAATACCGGGCCTCCGCCAACTTGCACCCAAAAGCAGTCCCCACGCTGTGCCCGTGTCCGGCGGCGCCGCGGCGCCAGGGGTCCATTCAGTGCTCCTCTCGTCCCCGCGGCTGGCAAGCCCGCCGTGGAGGCACTTCAGGATTTTAAGGCCCCCGCACCGCCTCCAGGTCCCAGGCCCCCGCAGCGCCACAAGGATCCGGGGCCACCAAAGCACTTCCCTCAGTCGGGGGGCCGCCAACAACGTGGTACCTGGTGGCTGGCTGCGGGCCTCCGGTCTGCCTCAGGTCTGCGCGCCCCCGTTTAGCTGCACGTCGCGGGGGCCGCTGCTGCAATCTTTCTGCCTCCTTCACTCTCGGGGGGCCGGGGAGGACCGCCGCCACATCCGCCCGTCCCCAAATGGAGCGTCTGGCAACACGGGGTCGCCTCAGCCGCGTTTGAAGGCCTCGCCAGTCTAGGCCACAGCAGCGGACTCGCGTGAGGCGCACACCCGCACGTCGCCAGGGAGAGCCGTCCACCAAGACCCGAGTCACGGGTAGCCTTCGGGACCTCCCCCCCGATCTCCGCCAAACTCGGTCAGTTGGCTGCTGGGCATCGCGGCAACACTCCGGCGGCACTGGGGCGGGAATCGGGCCGGCAGGAGCCGAAGCAAACAGGATGTTTTGGGAGTGGCGCTCCGGAGCAGAGCTACCGAGCGGCCATTCCCGTCGGCGGTTAGCCACGCCCCCCCCCCTTTAGTCATTCTTTGACCAGGGAGTGAGGAACTTGTTTTGCTGTGACAGGGATATCCCAGAGCAAAGGCAAGCCTATCTCATACAGCATAGCCTTGCTATAGGCAAACCAGCCAATTGTCTCGCAACATGAACATTTTAAGAGAGCTCTGATGATAACTCTATATGATTCTAGTTCATCCATGGACCAAAGTCTGTGCCAGTACATAATGAGGCGAGACATAAGTTGATTTTTAGGGACAATCCCCAAGTCCAGGAGTTGGGAGAGGCGCGGGGAACTCTGCGGGAGGTCCATTCATTCATTCACACAGCTTTATTCGATCATTGTAGATAGACCATAAAAGCACAAGAATACATATAAGAAATTTCCAGATCAATAAATATTCATATATACATTAGTTAAAACATTATTAAACAAATTTTGCTGTGGTCCAATTAAAACCTTTAAAATCAGATTATATAAAAAGAACAGTTCATAATATGATTACAGTGTGCTGCTAGAAACTATGCCCACCCTTTTCCTCTTCCTGAGGCAGGCCCATAAATATGAGGCGACACAGAAACAGACGAATGGGTCATGCAGGGCTTTTAAGAAATACATTGCGACCCGACATTGCCTGAAATTATGATACCTCAGAATTGGCAGAATATTTTTGACAGAAAAGTAGGATATTCAGATCTGTCTGCGCCGCAAGGTTGTTACAGGGGCAGCGATCGAGATCTGCTAGCCTATACTTTTTTTGTGGATATCCCAGGAGTAACGGGATCATGTTTAATCTGAAGCGCAGTAGAATAAATCTGTGCTGCGCGTTGTTTATCCGTGCTAAGTAATGGAAACCATCTCCTGGTATTGATGGGACCAAGTCATACACAATAGTTGAGTGATGGATCCGTTTTTTTTCCCTGCGGGCGTATTCTGCTCTTTGGGAATATAGATCTTTTAACCGTTTCTTCGTGACCCCCTTACAAGAGGCAGGGTCCTGAAAGAGTTTTTCCATCCCTATAGCCTTCAATACAGTTTCTACATGATTTAGCCACCCAATTCTTTTGTAATAATCTAGGTTGCAGCATTCTCTTATAATGGTTTGTGTCAAGTCGACCGTAGTTCTTTGCCAAATTGATAGCCACAAGAGGACCGGGGCCATTCTTATGGTGTCGCTCAGAAAGGGGAGCCCTAATTCGAAATGTAAAATATAATTTGAAGCCGATTGGGGTAAGGACACACGATTTTTAAAGAAGGAGTCTTCCATTTGCTGTAACAGGCCAGCATTGGCCATCCCCCACACGCCTGCTCCATATGTTGTGGCTGATTTTATTTTGGCTTGGTAAATATTTTTTGTTACGTCCAGTGAACTTCCACCCAACTTTTTTGCAAATCTTTTAAATGCGTTTAGGCTCCTTTGCATACCCTGAGCTCTTGTTTTTACTAATTTGGACCAAGAATGATCCGTATCAAAGAGCATTCCTAGGTATAAAAAGGAGTCCACCACCTTAATTTCATTGCCGGCCATCTGGAAGTGCGGGAGTTTCTCTCCTCTAGTCTCTCCGGCCACAATTATGAAAGATTTTGTTTCATTTACCTTTAAGTCAAGGGAAGCCATAAAGATGGCGTAAGCTTTAATTAATTTTTGTAGGGCCAGGCCCGTTCTTGCCATCAACACCGCATCATCGGCGTATGCCAAAATCGGGAGGGGGGTTTGGTCAAATTTGGGTACGTCCAAAGAGAGGGCAGACAGGGAGGACTCAACCCCGTTCGTATAGATTGAGAAAAGGAACGGGGCGAGCACACACCCCTGTCTAACTCCCTTTTCAATTTTAAAGTGACGTGTACACTCCCCCTTTCTACTATACCTTACACAGGCAGTAGCATTGGCATACAGCTGGCGGATGAACCCAATAATCGGCGGGTCTATACCCATGTCCTCCATCATGGACCATAGCCTAGAATGTGACACACAGTCAAAGGCTGATGTTAGGTCCATGAAGGCCATGTATAGTTTCCCATTTCTGGCCTTCGAATACTTCCCTATAGTTAGGGAAAGGTTTAGGCACTGGTCGACTGTCCCCATACCTCTCCGGAACCCATATTGTGCCTTCATGATTATATTATGTGATTCTGCCCACTCCTTCAGTCTAGCCAAAAGGACCCTCCCCATTAGTTTGGCAGTAGTATCGAGGAGGGATATAGGGCGGTAATTCTTTGGTAAGGCCCTATCCCCTTTTTTTTATAAATCGGGACTATTATGCTTTGATTCCACGAAGGCGGTGGGCCTGCTAGCACAATGCTGTTAAAAGTGTTTGTAAGTAAGGGGACCCACATGTCGCAATCAATTTGGAAGAGGTTAATCGGAACACCGTCCGGCCCTGGTGCCTTACCGGGGATACATGATTTTAGTGTCCTTCGGAGCTCGGGTGTAGTGAAGACTAGTCCTTCCTGAGGAGTGTTAGGTGGGCAGGGTGTTTGTATGAATGCAGGAGGGGTTAACCTAAAAATCTCTTCGAAATGTCTCACCCAAGACTCTTCGTCTACATGAACATCTAGTACGGGGTCATTAATATCTTTAAAATGAGGAGCGTTTACAACTTCCCAGAAAGCTTTGCTACTGCCAGAGCTGGCTGCTTGTTCAAGATCATCCCACGCCTGTGTTTTTAAATCATTCTCTCTCACCCTCCTGGCTATTTTATATTCTAAGCGTAGTAAACGAATCTTAGGGTAATCCCTGGGGAGGTTTTTTAAGGCGTTTACAAGGTCTGTTTTGGCTTTAGTGCAGGCCGAGTCAAACCACCCCTTTTTTGCTGCGAAGTTTGATGACTTTGCCCGCGTAATTGCTATTTTTATTTTTGCCAGAAGGGCAGTGAATCTGGTGACTGTGTCTGCGGGGGTTAGGTCTTCTCCCAGGCATTCTATAATGTCTTTCTTTATATGTGCCAGAATTTCGGGGACCAAATTTGATTTTATTACCACTGTCCATTTCAGTTGGTAACCATTTTTTCTGGACAGGTTCACATCTGCAAGAATCAGATTATGTTCTTTGAGTGTAGGAAGGATGTTTAGCTGAGTCAGTAGGATGGCATGGTCGCTATGGGGTGAGAACCTAATGCTCTTAAGGTCTACCTTCTGAAGTAGATGTCCAGACACTAAGACGAAATCGATAGTAGTTTCCTGAGTGCCTCTTCTAAAAGTTGACCCTTGCCCTTTTTCATTAAACTCGCTTAGTATAAACAAATTCCACTGTGATAAGTTGTTTAAGGCCTCTCCATACCCATTGTGCGAGAAATGCAGGAGGGGATTACCGTCGGTGGTTTCTACACCACAGACTCTAGTCTCCGTAAGTTTACATAGATGGGTATTAAAATCCCCGCCCATATGAGATTCACGTTTCCCCCTTTCTTCCCTTTATACAATTTGTCAATCTCCACCGCTAAGGCATCCACCACAACCCTAGAGTTTCTCCCGAATTCATTGTTATAGAAGTTGACGAGAGTACAAATATTCTGTTTCCTAATGTCCAACTCTAGTATCTGGAAATGGGTGTGTAGCGAGCCAACTTGTCTGACTTGGAGTGGTGTGGTATTTGAGATTAGTGTAAGTAAACCCCCCTTTGCCCTTCCTGAAGCTGCAGGCGTAGCTGGAGAGTGGAAGGAACGAAACCCCGTAAAGAAGGGAGGGTCTATTGCCCAAGTTTCCTGGAATAGGACTAACTCCATATCTTGCCACTCATTCAGCCAATGTTGGTTCATTAATTTGGAGGCTAAGCCTGACACATTCCACGATACCATGTTTGCTCTGGAGCCCTTGATCATATTCGAGGGGGGTGGCGGGGTCTGCCCATGTCCCTGAATTCCTTGCGCCAGAGTTACATCTTCAGGGACCACTTCAAAAGGTGTTGGATTAAATAGAGGTGGTCGTAAGCAGTTTTCTGCTATGGCCATGATGGGATATTTGATGGATGATTGGGATGGTGACAGGGTTAGTCAATCACAATCCTCCATATTAGACAGGGCAGCGAATCTATTTTGTAGACTGATCCCGGGATTTATGTTGGAACCCCCGTTCCAGTCCGTTAATAAATTCCTAGTTTTGTCCATTTGAGCCCTCCCCCTGGGGTCATCCTGGCCGGCATAAAAGTATTCCAGCGCTAGGGGCATTATTTGGGTATTCCTTAATGCAGGAATATGTAGATTAGCCAGGAGGGAGGCACTTGCGTGCGAGTTATTAAAATTGATTACCACGCAATCTCCATCATAATGTTTGCTTTGTCCCCCCGCCCAGCCAACTCTCCTGGCCATAATCAATTCATGAGCCAACACCTTCCTCCCCCGATCGGTCACATTAACATTGTGAAGTAACCAGTGCAAACATTTGTCCATTAACTGTCCAGTAGTTTCACTCTGATTTTCACGGAGGAGAGGAGTGTTTGCCAGAACCAGGACCAATGGGGCAGCGGCAGGTGGAAGATGAAGGATGTGATGCCGGAAAATCTGTTGCGCTCCGACATTTTGATCTTGGATTCTTGCCTTATGTGCAACTCTCATTTGACCATTCTGGGATAATAATGGCTGGGAGGTGATGGCTCTTTCTTTCAGGCCTAGAAGGCCTTGCGTGGCCCCAGTTGGATTGGCTTTTTGGGGAGTGTTAGGATCTTGCATTAGATGACTGGCAAGGCCTCCAGGTGGTAAACACGGTGCTAATGGTTGGTTCAAATTTGCCACTAGAGGAGTGTCCCGAGTTTCTCTTGATGGTTTTTGAGTTATAGATGTTAATGGGTGGGGGACGTGGGTGGCAGGCGTTCTGGCAAGTAGAGTCCGATTCTGCGATTCCAACTCCGCCAAGCGGAGCTCAATTTGGATCAGTTTATCAAGAATGGGAGCCAGTACCTCATTTATTTTTCCTATAATCTCCAGCCCGGCCTCTGATCCACTAGGGTCCGGAGGTAACAAAATGTTTGCTTGCTCTGGTAGTGATATTACCTTTAGGTTCTTGGCATGGGCCTTTGTTTGGGCAGGTTTAGGTTTCGGAACGCGAGTGATCTTGTTTTTTTTTGGGTATTGCACCATTAATGGCCCCGCCTGCTCTGGTTCGTTTGGCGGGTGGCAGCGGTGAAGAATAATTCAATGGGGAGACAATCTGGGGGGAGCGGTCTAGGCCCCTTCCTGGGGCAGATTCTATAATGTGGTTTACAAGAAGACAGCCACTCTTATCTAATACCCGGACTGTTGGGGTTACAGGAATTGGCAACATTGTAAGTGGTAAAGTGACAGACTCGGGAGGTGGTGTCGGGGATAGACTCAATCTTAGTGAGGTAGATTCCAGAGAAAGACGTCTTTCGGTCAACTCTATCTCATGGGAGAGGACGCTTGCCGCTCTTACTAGGAAGGAGTCCAATGTTGCTCCGACCCTCCCTCCGCACCTCTCTTTACAACCCTTTCCTTTCGACATAGCTGTGGGCCGGGATAGTAAGGGATAAACTGTACCTTAACAGGAGTGCAGATGGAAGGGAATAGGCACAGCCCAGCCTCCTCCGGGCTCCGACGGGCGTGGACGGGCCCGCCCTTGGCCCGGGCTTTGCCCGGACGCGCCCCACGCTGCGGGAGGTTTCCGCGAATTAAGTAGTCGCCTCCGGGCGCGTGGTCAGCTGCAGTGGTAGCAAAGGAGCCTGGGACGTGTAGTCCGGTCCCGCTCCTGCTTCCAAACGAAGTACCGGCAGTAGCAGTGTCGGCAGTGTCCTCTCAAGCGGCAAGAGGTGCTTCCCAGATTTTTCCAGGTAGCCGCTGGACCCGGACTGGACCCTCCTGCTGCTCTTGAGCTTTCTGCGGGAGGTCAAGAATGCTCCTCACAAACCTATTTTCGGTCAAGATCGTCAATGTTGGCATGGCCCCACAATTCTACACCATACATGGCTGCGCTTTTTGCTTTAATATTGTATATCTCCACCACTGGTTCTAAGGAGCATGGGCCCGATTACGCAGTTTGGCTATAGAGCCAGATTCTTGTTGGAGTTTTAGAGAGCATTTTCTGATATGCATGGACCAGATCATTTTATGATTCAGACAAACCCCCAAAAACACAAACTCCTGCACTTTTCCTAGAGTGACACCCTGCACCGTAATAGTTGCTCTAGCAGATTTATATGGGTTAATGGCCTTGAATTTCGTTTTATTGATATTTAATTCAAAGCCATGGTCGCTGAAGAAAATGAAAAAGTGATCAAGTAGTGCCGGTAGACCACGCAGAGTTTTAGAAATTAAAAGCGTGTCATTTGTGAAAAGTAGCGTCGCACAAGTTACTAACTTGTGTAACGATATATCTGTAAAAGACAGTAGTTAGTGACAGATTCCTTACCTTAGAATATCCCCAGGCGTCAGGCTGGATCCGGAAAGTTTTTTGCGTAGCAGTACCCTTGCGCGTCGGTAGGCGGCGTCGTGCGGCTCCGCGTCCGTCGTCGGCGTCGTGATCGCCGGGATGACGTCGCGGGCAGTACTTAGGCGCCGCCCCTGCGCGCTGACGTCAGTTCTGTACACGACTTTCCGCGCCAGGAACGCAGAGCCATGCAAGAAGCTGACATAGGTGTCTGAAAAATACTAGGGCCCTGAAAGGGATGTCCTTAACCCTAGAAATCAGTTTGCAGAACGGGGAGGATGGGTGGGCGGTAAGGAATCTGTCACTAACTACTGTCTCTTACAGATATATCGTTACACAAGTTAGTAACTTGTGCATCTGAAAGAGACACGTTAGTGACAGATTCCTTACCTTAGAATAGATACCCCAGCAATACCAACCCCGGTGGTGGGTCTGCGAACAAAGATCAGACAAGGAAGTCCTGGAGGACAGAACGGCCAAAGAAGCCGTCCCTCCGGACCGGACTGTCAAGGCAGTAATGCTTTGTAAACGTGTGCAGCGAGGCCCACGTAGCTGCCTGACAAATAACGGGCAGCGGAACACCGCGGCCCAAGGCCGTGGTAGCAGCCGTTGCCCTGGTGGAATGGGCACGCAGCCCAACAGGAGGCTCCTTCTTAGCCAAAGAATAGCAGGTCTTGATGCACAAGGTAACCCAGCGGAAGATGGTTCGTTTGTGCACCGCCCGACCTTTTTGGCGCCCACGTAGCCAACAAAGAGCTGGTCATCCACCCGGAAGTGTTTTGTGCGGTCGATATAGAAGGAGAGCGCACGTTTTGGGTCCAGACGGTGGAGCCTCTCTTCCTCTCTGGAAGGATGCGGAGGCGGAAAGAAGGTAGGCAAAGTGATGGTCTGCCCAATGTGAAAGGCAGTAACCACCTTTGGCAAGAAGGACGGACGCGTCCGAAGAACAACCTTGTCTGGATGAACAGACAGAAAGGGAGGTTTGCAAGATAAAGCCTGGAGCTCACTCACCCGCCGAGCGGAGGTGATGGCCACCAGAAAGGCTGTCTTTAGAGTCAGAAGACGAAGAGGACAGTTATGCAGAGGCTCAAAGGGAGCGCACATTAAAAAGGTAAGAACCAAGTTCAAGTCCCACTGAGGCATCACAAATGGAACAGGAGGAAAGAGGTGTGTAATGCCTTTTAAGAACCTGTTAACAACAGGGGACTTGAAAAGGGAGGGCTGATCAGGGAGCCTGAGGAAGGCCGAGATAGCACAGAGATAACCCTTGATGGTACCCAGGGCAGAACCCTGTTGGGCCAGAGAAAGAAGGAACAGAAGGACCTCAGAAAGAGGGGCAGAAAGGGGGTTCACAGCCTTTGCTGTGCACCATGCCACAAATTTGTTCCACCTGCAGGCGTATACCACCTTAGTGGAGGGACGCCTGGCTGCCAGAATCACATCACAAACTTCGGGAGGAAAAGTCGAAAGGAATCAACTGCCGCCGCTCAATCTCCACGCAAGCAGGTGTAGACTGGACAGGTTCGGGTGGAGGACCGTCCCCTGCTGCTGCGACAGAAGATCCTCCCGAAGAGGCAGACGGATCGGGGGATCTACGCTCATACTGAGTAGCTCGGGATACCAAACTCTTCGAGCCCAGTCCGGAGCCACAAGAATGACTTGGGCCCGGTCGTGCCGAATCTTCTTCAACACTCTGGGTAGAAGTGGTATAGGCGGAAAGGCGTACAATAGACCGCAACTCCACTCGTGACGAAAAGCGTCGCCGAGCGAGTGCCGCCTTGGAAATTCCAACGCGCAAAACTGATGACATTGCGCGTTCTCTTCGGTGGCGAATAGATCTAACCAAGGCTCTCCCCACTGTAGAAAGAGTCCTTGCGCCACTTTCGAGTGAAGACGCCATTCGTGATCCATCATGCACCTGCGGCTGAGTTCGTCCGCCCTGGCGTTCAGGGAACCTGCCAGGTGTTGAACCATCAGGAACATGCCCTGATGTTCCAGCCATGTCCAGAGGCGCAGAGCCTCCTGACAAAGGGTCCACGACCCCACCCCGCCCTGTTTGTTGCAGTACCACATGGCGGTGGTGTTGTCGGTGAACACCTGCACTACCGTCCCTTTGACAGAGGGAAGGAATGCCTTGAGTGCAAGCCGGATCGCCCGGAGCTCCAGAACGTTGATATGGAGCCGGGACTCCGCCCGGAGACCAGAGGCCTCTGATCTCCGCCTCTCCCATGTGACCGCCCCATCCCAGAAGGGACGCGTCCGTCACAACTGTGTGCTCTGGCTGGGGAAGGGAGAGGGATCTGCCCATGACCCATTGCCGGTTCGAGAGCCACCACTGCAACTGTCTTGCAGTCCCCTCCGAGATCTGGACGTGATCGGACAGGTTGCCCTGGTGCTGCGCCCACTGGAACTTCAGGTCCCACTGCAGAGCCCGCATATGCCATCTGGCATGATTGACCAGCAGGATGCAGGAGGCCATGAGGCCCAGCAGCCTCAGGGTCATCCGTACCGAAACCCAGGATAAAGGCTGAAAGATCGGAATCATAGCCTGAATATCCCGGACTCGCAGTTCGGGAGGATAGGCCCGAAACTGCGTCGTGTCCAGAACTGCTCCGATGAAAAGGAGCTGTGGAGAAGGAATCAGATGCGACTTTGGCACATTGATGGAGAACCCCAGCGAGTGCAGGAGTTCGGCCGTAGTCTGGAGGTGGGAGACGACTGCCTGGGACGAGCCCGCCTTCAGCAGCCAGTCGTCGAGGTAGGGGAAGACTGAAACCCCTGCCCGGCGCAGATGAGCTGCGACCACCGCCATCACTTTCGTGAACACCCGAGGGGCACTGGTAAGGCCAAAGGGGAGCACGGTGAACTGAAAATGCTCGAGGCCTACCGTGAACCGAAGGTAACGCCGGCGGGCCGGCAGGACGGGGATGTGGAAATAGGCGTCCTGCAAGTCCAACGCTACCAACCAGTCTCCGGGGTCGAGGGCAGTCAAGACCTGAGCTAGGGTGAGCATCTTGAACTTCTCCTTCCGGAGGAAGCGATTGACGTTCCGGAGGTCCAAGATAGGACGCATGTCCTCCTTGTCCTTTTGGGCACCAGAAAGTAGTGGGAGTAGCAACCACGCCCTACTTCTGGGGTCTGAACATGCTCGATGGCCCTCTTGGCCAAGAGGGCCGTGACTTCCTTCTGTAGAAGCACCAAGTGATCCCCTGACATGCGGTGGAATTGAGGTGGCATGGCTGGGGGGGTGGTCTCGAAGGGGAGGGAGTAGCCCCTTCGGACAATGTCCAAGACCCACCTGTCCTAGGTGATGGGACGCCAGTGGTGAAGGTGATGGCGGACCCTGCCCCCGACTGGCGTTCTGTGCACCTGAAAGGAGGGACTAGGAGGGCTTGGAGGCCGCGGACGGGTTGGAGGTGGTGGCCTGACCCGCACGCTGGTTGCCCGAACCGCCACGGCGGTATCCACGTCCTCGGCCACGCGAAGGCGCTTGCTGCGCGGGCCGTTGGCCGGGCTGTGGACGTGACTGGGCGCCCCTTCCGTGGCCACGAAAGGGGCGAAAAGCAGACGTGAGCGGAGGGCGCACAACAGCAAGGCCCAGGGACTTAGCAGTAGCCCGTGAGTCCTTGAAACGCTCCAGCGCATGGTCTGCCTTCGAACCAAAAAGACCGACTCCATCAAAGGGCATGTCCATGAGTGTATTCTGGACATCCCCTGAAAAACCAGTGGTTCTCAGCCAGGCGTGGCGACGCAGCGCCACCGTCGTTGCAAGTGATCTGCCCAGCGAGTCGGCGGTATCAAGGCCACAGCGGATGGTATATTTAGCCGCATCACGCCCTTACGCAATGGCGCGGGTAAGCAGTGTCTGGACCTCCTCAGAACACTGCGGCAAAACAGTTGCCACCGAATCCCACAGGGAGTGGGTGTATCGGCCCAAGAGGCAAGCGGTATTAACAGACCGCAAGCCAGCACTGGAGGAAGAGAAAGCCTTCTTCCCAAAGTGATCCAGGCGCTTGGATTCCCTATCCGGAGCGGCGGTAGGGAAGGCGGTTTGGGAGGCAGAGGCTTGGACAACCAAGCTCTCAGGGGTGGGGTGTTGGGAGAGAAACAGGGGTCGCCCGGAGCAGGGCGATGGCGTCGGGCCACGTTCCTATCCACAGGAGCCCCTGTGGTGGGTTTGGACCAGGCACCCAAAAGAACGTCAGTCAGTGCAGCGTTGAACGGCAGCACAGTCTCCGAAGAGGAGGCCGCCGGCTGAAGCACTTCAGTCAGGATGTTAGACCTGACGACCACTGTAGGCAACTGGAGATTCAAGGCTCCAGCAGCTCTACGCAACACCGTTGTAAAATTAGCCCCCTCCTCCGTTGCCACGGGAGGAGACAGCATGCCAGAGTCAGGGGAGGTATCCAGACCACTGGCATCCCCAAGTTCCTCAACCCAGTCCGGGTCAAACTCGCACTGTTGTGTGAGAGGGTCCTCAGACCCCTCCCAGCTCTCCTGGTCCTCCTCAGGTTGAAAATATGGAGGAGGAGGGACATCAGGGACCCAAGGTCTCATCTGCGCCGGAACCGGCGTCGGGCGACGCCGGTCCGGCTCCAAGTCCGGACCCGGAGAGAACCGGGGAACGACGCCGCCCGGAGCCCCGGACGGCGTCGGAAACGGCACCGGGGACATCGGCGTCGGCGGAGGCGTGGTTAGGTCAACCGGCGTCGATGGGGGTTGCGGCACCACCGGAGCCGGGGTCGAGGCCGGGGCCGGAGCCGAGGCCGGGACGAAGGCTGGTGGGACAGGCGACGCCGGGACCGGAGTCGACGGCGACGCCGGAGCAACCCCATCAGGGCCCGCGGGGCCCGAAGGCGCACCGGAGGGACCTTGAGGCCC
This sequence comes from Calotriton arnoldi, assembly GCA_963921515.1. Taxonomy (NCBI): domain Eukaryota; kingdom Metazoa; phylum Chordata; class Amphibia; order Caudata; family Salamandridae; genus Calotriton; species Calotriton arnoldi. The sequence goes on from CAWUFW010001391.1 coordinate 1,164,856, forward strand.
GAAGAGGCGGGCCATGGCCGACAGGAATTCCTGTATATCGGCCGGAGTCGCCCCGAGCCCGGGTAGGGCGGGTACTGCGGGGGTAACTCGACAGGCACGTCCGGGGCCGCGGGGACGGTGCCGACAGGGACCTCAGCCGAGTCGCGAGACCGGCGAGGCGAAGTCTTAGAGCGATGACGCCGCTTAGACTTCTTGTGCTTCGACTTACCGGAGGAGCGCGAAGACTTTGAATCCGACGAACGGCGGGGACTCCGCGTCCGGCCCCTCGACCTCTCCCGGGACCGGGGCTTGGTGCGGCGCGGAGCCGAATGCCGGACTTCGAGGAGCTTTCGAGACCGCTCTCGCAAAGCCTTAGGATGAAGTTTCCGGCAGTCAGGACACGACTTCGTGTCGTGGTCTCGGCCGAGACAAAAGAGACACTCGAGGTGCGGGTCCGTGATCGACATCATGCGACCACATTCCTCGCAGGGCTTAAAGCCGGGCATCCCTACGACACCTTAGGAGTCGTGAAGACTCGTTGAAGAAACAGTGAAAAAATTCACCAAAAAAGATAGTCAAAAAGTGACTAGGGCACTGCTCTTCCCGGATCTGCGCTTACTGGCGCGGAAAAGAAGAACTGACGTCAGCGCGCAGGGGCGGCGCCTAAGTACTGCCTGCGACGTCATCCCGGCGATCACGACGCCGACGACGGACGCGGAGCCGCACGACGCCGCCTACCGACGCGCAAGGGTACTGCTACGCAAAAAACTTTCCGGATCCAGCCTGACGCCTGGGGAAATTCTAAGGTAAGGAATCTGTCACTAACGTGTCTCTTTCAGATATAATTTTATTAAGGTTGAGTTTGGATGCATCATTTCCGGGGAAGTCAAGTGCATGTACTAGATCATTAATATAAAGGGCAAACAGTGTCGGGCCAGCACACAACCCTGCCGGACACCGGTTTCAAGCTCGACGGAATTCCCATACCTGATTCTAGCAGTATTGTATGTATGCAATGTAATGAGAATGGACAAAATGTTGCAGGGAACACTCATCTTTTCCAGACCTTCCCACAACTTAGACCTAGGAATGGCTGTCTTCAGGTCAACAAAAACCACATCCACGTGCCCCTTATCTAGCGTGACCGTTTTCCAATATACAGCGCAGAAACGGAGGATTTGATCCACCGTACTGACCCTATCTCTGAACCCCACCAGGAGCTCTGAAAAACAGAGTTGTCCTTGGCCCAGGTTTCTGGGACGTGTTGATAAGGTTGTGGGCCTGTAGTTCCCCGGATCTTTTTTGCACCCTTTTTTGTGAATGGGGATAATCTCTGTGGTCAGCCGGAAGCTAGGGATCGGGTCACCTGCAATAATAGAGTGGAACAGCAGCTGGAACTATGTTGCCCAGATCAGAGGTTCTGATCTTAAGAGGTCCCCAGAGATGGAATCGGGCTAGGTGCTTTATGCGCCAGGAGTGCCGTAAGCATCGCCAGTACATCTTTGAGCTGGAAGGACAGAGGGGGGGCCTTCATCTGTGGGGAGACGGAAGGCATTACTCAATTGTATATTCTCTAAATCTGGCTTGGCTGTATACATTTTTTGAAAATAATCCACTCTGGTCTGTGGTTGCAAATTATAATCAACACAAGTGGTGGCATTTCACTTGCCGTAAGCCAAAATTCCCAGTCCTGGCAGCTACTATCAAATCCTCCCACATACCGCGCTCCCAGTCAGTTTTGGCCTGGCAGAGTGCCTCTTTATACTCCTTCCTAGCACTGACAATGTTTTGCCTGACTCCAGCTTTTAAGCTTCAACACGTCTAAAGTTCCTGCAGCTGGAGTTAAACCAAGCGCAGCAGGTCTGTACCCTGAGGACCTTACAGGCATCTTTGCTCATTGAGGCTTTAAGATTTTCATGGGATGTAACAATAAAATCAGGATCTAGAATTCCTGACTCCACAGCATTCAGTGCATCCAGGGTGTCATCCACCCGGTCATAAATCTGGGCCACCACCAATTTTAGATCCTTGCAAATGACCTCCCATCTTAAGGCCCGCTTGTTATTCGAGATTGACAAAGCAGCCCCAGGATTCAGGATACCACTCTGGTGAACGATAGGCTTTAGCTCGCTAGAAGACAGATGGAGAGCATTATTGTCGCTGTCGTGGTGCTCAACAACCACCATGTCTATGAGAGATGACCATATCGGTAAAGACAGAAATATACAGTCAATATGACTCTTTTGTGAAACATGGTTACACATAGAGGCACCACTTCGATCCGAACAGGACCTGCCATTGCAGGCCCTAAGGCCAAAGTGAAGAGTTAAGCTCATCAGTTGATCAGCAATGGGAGAACATCTTGTGGCGGGCCCAGGTCTAGCTGAGGGACACCCCAAGCTGCAGCTTCTTCTTCACTTAGTTTGAGAGGCCTGGGGCCGTAGGGTTCAAAAGTGACATTAAAGTAACATGCGGTAATTACCCTGCCATTGCATGGAAGGGCGTCTAGGGCTTTTTCTAGGACAAGCAGAGTATTGTTTGCCCACTGGGCTTATTGTAGGCATTGAAAAACATAGCAAGAAAATCCATCCCTAACAAGAGACATCCCCATAACATCTTGCGAATCTATATCAATCTTCGTAATGCGGAGGGCTAACGAGTTTTTGAACCAAATGATCAGGCCTCCAGCAGGCCGATCCCTACACCTGAAGATGCTGGGCAAAAGTAGGTGGTAACCCATGACCTATGTACTGGCTCCACAGACCATGTTTCCTGAAACATACAGATATTAAATGTGTCAATAAAAGTTCCCCAGTCCAGATCTTCCAGCTTAGATTTAAAACCTGCTGTGTTCCATGAGAGTATGTTCCAGATTCTTTGTTGTGGCCGTGGGTTGAAAGACGACGGAGGGTGGCCCCATTGGAATGGCAAGGCTGTGCTGACCAAAGTTGCCCCCCTAGAAGATCGATGTGATGAAGCTGCTACCTCAGACAGACCTGGCTTCTGGGAATTAGTGGGGGAGGGCACTGATCGGTAGCAAGCAATGTCCTAGGAGCGGGCTGGATGCAATGCTTGTGACTGTGTCAACAAGGTCCCGATAAGAATTTGTCATCACAGTGGGGTTGGAGTCGGAAACGTTTCAGTTAGTTGCTTTGTAAATTGCTGAATCATGAAAAGTCACTTCATAGTGCTAATGGCAACATTAGTTCAAAGTTCTTAAATTGGGCAAACCCTTTCTTGAACAACGTGAAACCTCATCAGTGAGGGATCAAAATCTCTTAGGGCATTTAGAACAAGATTCAGCAGGCCTGAATTGTGTTCAAAGAGGCTCTGCTTATTTTGTTGGGGAGCTAATATGGTGGTTTCATGATGGGAAAAGAAGACTTCTTTGAATAGACTTGTCTTTAGATTTTTCTTGAAAACAGAGAGGACCAAAAATGCTACGAGGTCAGTGGGAGTCAAGTGGATTGCATGGTTTCATTGGCTGAACCAGAATTGCTTCAAACTAGTGATTATCCTATCACACGAGGTTCTCTTAATATAGTCCTGCTCCTGAAGAAAGTGGTAACCATTGCCAAACAGCAGGCAGGACGCAGGGGAGACCTCAGGCATATTGATATGTGAGAGGTATAAAAAATAAAATTATCAAATGGTGTTTTAATGTCAAGACATTAATGCAAACAAACAAAGAGTACAATTAGGAGATTGAATTATTATAACTAGCACATTACCAAAAACTGACACTTGTGATGCTGCCTCAACACACAAGCATTGGCAAAGCCAATAGGTCTCGCCTATGCAAGAGCTATTGGCTTTGCCAATGTGTTTTAGCCATGTTGTACACCAGCGTGGCTGCTGTTCAGCATGGCTAAAAGTGGTGTAGAGGATAGCGGCGTGGAGTGTCGTAGAGTTTAGTACAGTTTCGTAGAGTGACTTGGAGTGGCGTAGAGTGGAGGGCTGTTGAGTTGTGTGGAGATGAGTGTCGTAGAGAGGAGTGTCAGAGTCAAGTGGAGTGCTGCAGTGTAGAATTGAGTGTCATAAAGTGGAGTGGAGTGTTATGGAGTAGAGTGGACTGTCATGGAGTACAGTGGAGTACCGTGGAGTGTTGTGGAGTAGAGTAGATTGGAGTGGTGTGGAATGGTGTAGAGTAGAGAGCTGTAGAAAGGAGTGGGGTAGAGTGGAGTAAAGTGGAGTAGTGTGTTGTTGAGTAAAGAGGAGCGGCATTGGAGGGAGTTGCATAGAATGGAGTAGCATGTCAGAGTGGAGTAGCGTATCGTAGAGTGAAGTGTCATAGGGTGGAGTGGTGAAGACTGGCATATAGTGTCACAGAGTGGAGTGTCTTAGAGCTTTCTAGAGTGAAATGTCGCTTAGTGGAGGGGCGTTGAGTGGAGTGTCGCAGTGTGTTGTTATTGTGTAAAGAGGAGTGGCATAGAGTGGAGTGGTATAGCGCAGAGTGGAGTGGCGCAGAGTGGCGCAGAGTGGAGTAGTGTGGAGTAGTGCAGAGTAGAGTAGTGCAGAGTAGAGTAGTGCAGAGTAGAGTAGTGCAGAGTAGAGTAGCGCAGAGTAGAGTAGCGCAGAGTAGAGTAGCGCAGAGTAGAGTAGCGCAGAGTAGAGTAGCGCAGAGTAGAGTAGCGCAGAGTAGAGTAGCGCAGAGTAGAGTAGCGCAGAGTAGAGTAGCGCAGAGTAGAGTAGCGCAGAGTGGAGTAAAGTGTCGCAGAGTGGAGTAAAGTGTCGCAGAGTGGAGTAAAGTGTCGCAGAGTGGAGTAAAGTGTCGCAGAGTGGCGTGGAGTAGTGTGGCGTAGAGTGTCTGAGTGGAGGGGCGTAGAGTGGAGGGCCACAGAGTGGGGGTAGTAGAGTGGGAGGTTAGTAGGGAGTCAGTGGGGGAGCGTAGAGTGAGGGGAGCGTAGAGTGAGGGGAGCGTAGAGTGAGGGGAGCGTAGAGTGAGGGGAGCATAGAGTGAGGGGAGCATAGAGTGAGGGGAGCATAGAGTGGGGGAGCATAGAGTGGGGGAGCATAGAGTGGGGGGAGCATAGAGTGGGGGGAGCATAGAGTGGGGGAGCATAGAGTGGGGGAGCATAGAGTTCCGGCGGTGCAGACGGGGGGCGCAGAGTGGAGGATCATAGAGTGGGGGGGAGTGTAAAGTGGGGGGAGCGTAGAGTGGGGGGAGCGTAGAGTGGGGGGAGCGTAGAGTGGGGGGAGCATAGAGTGGGGGGAGCATAGAGTGGGGGGAGCATAGAGTGGGGGGAGCATAGAGTGGGGAAGCATAGAGTGGGGGGAGCATAGAGTGGGGGGAGCATAGAGTTCCGGCGGCGCAGACAGGGGGCACAGAGTGGAGGAGCGTAGAGTGTTGTAAAGTGGGAGGGACATAAAATGGTGTGGAGTGGAGTATCGTATAGTGGAGTGTTGCAGAGTGGAGTGGGACAGAGTGGCGTGGAGCGTCAGAGTAGCGTGGAGTAAAGCAGAGTGGTGTAGAGTAGCCTAAAGTGGAAGAGAGTGGAATAGAGTGGCGTAGAGTGGCCTAGAGTGGAACAGAGTGGCCTAGAGTGGAACAGAGTGGCATAGGGTGGAGTAGAGTGGCAGAGAGTGGTGTGTCGTACAGTAGAGTTAAGTGAAGCAGAGTGGAGTTGAGCGGAGTGGCATACAGTGGAGTAAAGTGGCGTAGAGGGAGGTTTTGCGTAGTGGCATAAAGTGGAGTAGCATGGAGTGGCCTAGAGTTAAGTGGCACAGGGTGGTGCAGAGTGTCAGAGTGGAGTGGCGCAGAGTGGAGTAGAGTGGCGTAGATTGGAGTGTCAGAGGGGAGGGGAGTGGCGTGTTGTATAGCAGCGCAGAGTGGAGCGCAGTGCTGCAGAGTGGAGTAAAGTGTTGCAGAGTAGAGTAAAGTGTAGTAGAGTGGAATGGAGTAGAGTAGGGCGCTGTAGAGTGGAGCAGCGTAGAGTGTAGTTAAGTGTTATAGAGTGGAGTGAAGAGTCAGAGTGGAATTGTGTTGTTGGAATGTCGTACAGTGGAGTGAAGAGGCATGAAGTGTAGTAGAGTAGAGTGGTGTAGAGTGGTACAAAGTGTCGTGGAGTGGAGCGTCTTAGAGTGGGATAGAGTGAAGTGTGGCAGAGTGTTGTAGAGTGGAGAGTCGTAGTGTGGAGTAAAGTAGAGTGTCCTACAGCAGAATGGCTTAGAGTGGAGTAAAGGGGTGTAGCGTGGAATAGGGTGGAGCAGAGGGGTGTAGAGTGAAGTAGAGTGGCATGGAGTGGAATGTCGTAGACTGTAGTTTAGCGTAGTGGCATAGAGTGGAGTGTTGTGGAGTGACAAAGTTGAGTGGCATGTAGTAAAGTGCCGCAGAGTGGCCTAGAGTTAAGTGGCATAGAGTGGCGTAGAGTGGTGTACAGTGTCGTAGAGCAGAGTAACATAGACGGGAGAAGAGTGGCACAGAGTGGAGTAGACTGGCGTAGAGTGGAGTAGAAAGCCAGAGTGGAGGGACGTACAGTGTAGTAGAGTGGCATAGCGTAGGGTGGAGTCAAGAGCCACAGAGTGGAGTAAATTATTGTGGAATGGCCTAGAATGGAGTAAAGTGTCAGAGTGGAGTGGCGTAGTGTGGAGTAGCATAGCGTAGAGCAAAGTAAAGAGGCATGGAGTGTAGTAGAGTTGAGTGGCACAGAGAGTCGTAGAGTGGCATAGATTGGAGCTGCATAGTGTGTCATGGAGTGTCGTAAAGTGTAGTGGCGTGGAGTGGTATAGAGAGGAGTAGAGTGAAGTGGCATACAGTGTCGTAAAGTGGCATAAAGTGGCGCAGAGTAGATCGGTGAAGAACAGGGTGGTATACAGTTCAGTAGAGTGGTGTAGAGTGGCATAGAGTGAAGTGGCACAGACTTGAGTAGAGTGTTGTAGAGTAGTATGCCGTAGAGTGGAGTCGAGCGGTGTGGCACATAGTGAAGTAAAGTGGCAGAGAAATGAGTGTCATGGAGAGGCATAAAGTGGAGAGGCATAAAGTATAGTGGCTTAGAGTGGAGTAGAGTGGCCTAGAGTAAAGTGCCGTAGAGTGGAGTGGCCTAGAGTGGAGTAAAGTGTAAAAGTGGAATAAAGTGTCAGAGTGGAGTACTGTGGAGTGTCAGAGTGGAGTAAAGAGGCATGGAGTGTAGAAGAGTAGAGCGTCATTGAGTTTCGTACAGTGGCACAGAGTGTTGTAGAGTGTCACAGAGTGGAGTGGCATATAGTGTCGTAGAGTGGAGAGTCGTACAGAGGAGCAGAGTGGCCTAGAGTGGAGTGTTGTAGAGTGGAGTATTGTAGAGTGGAGCGGCGCAGAGTGGAGCGGCGCAGAGTAGCACAGAGTGGAGTAGAGTGAAGTGGCACAAACTTGAACAGAGTGTTGTAGAGTGAAGTGTTGCAGAGTAGTGTTTCAGAGCGGAGTGGCACAGAGTGAAGTAAAGCACAGTGGGGTGGAGTGGCACTTAGTGGTGTAGAGTGCATGGAGTTTTGTGGCATAGAGTGGAGTGTTGTAGAACAGAGAGGCATAGAGTGGCATAGAGTGGAGAAGACTGGATTGGCATGTGGCGTGGAGTGGCGTAGAGTGGAGTATTCATGGTGTGGTAGTGCACTGCCATTACAAGCAACACATTTTTTATTGAAATGCCCATTACATTTGCACAGACATACAGTTTTACTAATAAATCTAGACAGCGCACAAACGATAATGTGTGGCACCACCTAGTGTATTGATTTGCTTTGATCATATTAAAAATAATTGTTTCCACCACACTTCAGAAGTACAAAAAAAGTGCTTCATTTGTGCTTTCCTAATTCTGATATATTCTGAAATACTTGCACAGTTCATTTACAGCCATATACATTTTGTTGTGTGTTAGAAAAAAGCCTTTCCTTTCACACCCCCATACTGTCAGATAAATCCTCTCACTTTCAAGTCAGAAAAAGAAAAGTAAGCATCAAGCTCCGTCAGAAGACAGAGTCTGACATTTGACCTCTGTCTTTGAATGCACAGCAAATCTGAAAAGATATGAACAAAATTTAAAGCCTATTTGAAGAAATCGAGCACTTGTGGAAGAATACAGTAAACAGGCTGTGCTCCGTGGGAGGGACAAAGACATGATGGATAGCCTAAAACAAATAAAGCCAGCAAATAGAAAGTAAGCAAATGTAAGTTACAAACCGCAAAGCCAATGGTAAGCAATGGGCAGAATGCATTCCTAGTTCAGCTTTCAGAATGTCCCAAAGAAGTCTTTAGCAACTAGACAGCTGTGCTGTCTGGTAGCTTCGACCTAAGAAAGCAGTGAAACCATCAGTGGTTGGCCTACTGGAGAACTCTCATCACAAACCAACACACACCTTGAGCCACTAAGCAGTAGCACTGACAATGGCTGCTGAAACTATTTTTGACCTCTAAGTAACAAACAATTGTGGAGGATTTAATAAGCGCCAAATCGGAGATGAACGCATATAGCTTATTACATTCCTCTTACTCAGGTGTTTCATTTGATTTTGAAGCACCAGACTTCTTCTGATAACACTTTAAAACCACTTTGCAAAAAACTACATTGTAAAGACCACTTCAATTTGGTGAAAATAAGCATATACCTCAACCGCAAAGACATTTTTAGGGCCACAGATTTACACTGTGTTCTTAGGCAATCACCCAATTCTTTTCTCAAAAAGGGATCTCTACACCCTCAGCAGACGGTCTTCCTTCAGAATTCAAGCGTTATGCTGTGACCAGATGACAGAAGACAAAATTTGAATCAGATATTAAGAACCACTGCAAAAAGAAGGTGAAGGGAACAGGTGAGTTATCATAAGATGTTTTTCATTCTGTCTCGGTCAAAGAATTAAGAGGGGGGAAAAGAGATTGGTATATCACTAACTTAATCAGTCTGTTCAGTTATTGAGTCCACTGTAAGTTGGAAAAATAGTATCAACATCAATTACCATATTAGGCAACTCATATAAGGGTCCTACAGTGAGATACTAGCAGCTTGCTGATAGTCTGTATGATTCACACACACAAATACATATAGGTATAGGATACAGCAAACGACCTTCATAGACAAGTAAAGACATGGGAATGAGGACTCCTAATGGTCTTTTATTTGCCTTCACAGTCACATCTTTCTATCATGTGTTATTTGGGGGGTTTAAATTCCCAAATATAAAATAAGTGTATTCACTATGGCATCACAATATGTTTACTGGAGTAGGCTGGGATTAGGAACATTTAATCCTGTTCGTGTATTCTTTCTAATGTCATTTTAGACTATGCATGAGCACCTGTGCTGCTACTCATATACTACACAGTATATGTCTCAAAGTCATTGTTTGATCAAATTCTTAAAACAAACTCCCCGACCACATTTTCAAACCTGGATTGCTGATAACGTTTTAACGCTCAATCCTCTTCTGTGAGAATCTGGATTATTTTATGATGTGGTTGTGCGACCCCACCATGTAATAATGACACAATTCTGTATCAGGTTCAGTAAGGTTTGTTTGCAAAACTTTACTTCAGTCCTGGGTAGCTGTAGTTTAGAGCACTCAGGCTTTATCAAAGGAACAAATAGAAAGCATTAAGAAGTACCAAACCAGTAGAATAAGAAGAAAACACAATGCAAGAAAAATCCAACGCCAATTTATAAAAATAGGTTATATTTTTCGCAATTAAATAAAAAACCTCAATGACAAAAAATCCACCACAGGGTTCGAGCTACATGAATTTTTAAACACACAATACATCACTGCTTTTCACTCAGTTGCAATAAATCGTTAAAATCTACTTTGACTTGCGGTTTAGGTTTAGCCATGACAAGCAACTTGAAAATTGCTATGTATTGCTATGTATGTACTCTTGTTGGTGTTAACTCCGACAGGGAGCTAGTCACAGGGATTATTCAGGTCTAACTGAACAATTACCTTGCAGGGAAAGCAATATCTAGTATAGTTCCAGGATTGGTGAACCGCCAAAGGAATCAATGGAGTGGTCCTGATGCAAGGGATACAGGATGCTGAAGATGCTCAAGGATGCTGAGCCGGGGTCTGGGGACTTCCTGTGGCCACCCCAAAGTCTGCGAGCAGTTGGGGGAGGGGGCACTTTGGCCTCAGGTGTCGATGTCCTATGAAGTCCTGATGAGGTCCGGCACATAACCAGTTACCACTGGTCTACTGGTCTCCAGTTACAGTGAAATTAGTTGGTCCCTTTAACTTGCAGTAACCTCTGTGCTGGGTGACCAAACTGCACTCCGACGACATCCAAGTCCAGCAGACTCAGGTGCAACTTTTGAGGGTCAGGACTAGGTCTTGCAGACTGCACCTCAGTGGCGAGTACGTTTTTTGCCGCTGGGCTCACAAGGGTGCAAGTTTCTCAGATTTTGTGGTCCTGTGGCAGTAAAAGGAAGTCAGCCAGCTGACTCTTGGAGTCACCTTCTTTGTCTGGGGCTCAAGATGATTTTTCCACGTACAGAGCACCACAGGCACCGTCCTTTCTTTGTTAGCCCAGGGTACAGCAGGTGTAGTCCAGTCTTTGGTGCAGTCTCTCTTTGCTGGGTCCACGGAACAACAGGTCAGTCCTTCTTCGGTCCGGTCTCCAGGTCAGACGTGATCTGAGGTCTGAGTGCCAAGGGTGCCCCTTTTTTGCCCATTTCAAGCCCTTGGGGGATGTGGCGACTACTAGCCAATGGATTACCAGGACCCCTCCCAACTAGTGATGACTTCCTGCGAAGTTTAGCATCTTGCTAGGCCAGAATCCACACCCAACATAGTAGAACCCTTCTCTTGGAGCTCACTAGCCCAACTCAAAGGTCTGGCTACCTGGGGGTGACACTCCCCTGGAAAAAACTGTTTGACAACTGTCCCTCTCTCCCCGAGATGCCACACTATCTCCCTAAACAAAAGAGCAGCCCCTTCCTTGTGTGATTACCATTTGCCCTTCAAAGGCAGCTTCCCCTTCAAACCTTACCTTTTGGGCTCACGTCCACTCCTAGCCATCCATCCAGGAGGAGGTCGCACCTCTTCCTGCGGTAGATCCTTTGTTTGGATTCCTGAGAGTAGTTCTCACCTTCCCCCAGGAGGGAAGAAGGCCGCCTCAACAGGAGAGCTTGTGTGGAACAGTGAACGGCTTCTGGAGACTCTGGGCAACAAACTGGCAACTTTTTTAAGTTGCCCTTTGGATAAAAGTTACATTAAATCGGACTTCAGCAACAAGCGGGGTTTAATGCAACGATTCATTAGATACCGTGAAGTATAGTGTTTACTGTTCCCATTTGGAAGTTAGCTTTGCTGATTTGTCAGTGTGCAACTCCATGCTCACCAATGGGGCTACGAGCCTTCCCACAGTAAAAACGACAATGTGGGGTTTTTGCTGTCAGGACATGTAATGTTAAAAAAACACATGTCTGTCTTTTTAAGATAATGCACCCTGCCTTTACGGCTCAGCAGTCCTGCCGAAGGGGTGACTTAAAATTAACAAGCATTGGAAATGCAATAGGTCTCGCCTTTGTTTAAGTTAAAGCTATTAGCTTTGCTAATGGTATTGTATTTTAGCTATGTCTTATTGAGTGTTTGTATGTGATATGTTGTGCCTTTATGTTGGTTGAATTGTAATTGTTATGTGTGTAGTAGTTTAACGCATAGCGTTAGAAGGAGAAGAGCAGTGTTTAAGATTTGGGACAGAGAGTGAGTAGAAGAATAGCATGAGGGTTAATGAAGTATAGTGAGGAGGAGAGTAGCATGAGGCAGAAGAAAGGGGAGTGGGGAGAGTAGTATGAGGGAGAAGGAAGAAAGCGTGGAGGAGATTAGCGTGATTTTGAAGGAAGGAAAGTGTGGAGAGCAGTATGAGGCATAAGGAAGGAGAGAGAGTAGAAGAGTAGTAGGAGGGATATGAAAGGAGTGTGAGAAGTAGAAGAGTAGTGTGAGGTAGCAGGAAGGTAAGATTATTTGCTTAGTATTAGGCATAAGGAAGTAGATGGGTGTAGAAGAGCAGTGTGAGGGAGATTGTAGGAGGAGGAGAAGAGCAGTGTGATGCAGAAGGACTGAGAGTGATGAGGATAAGAGCAGTGTTAGGCAGAAAGATGGAGAGTGTTGCGGAGAAGAGCAGTGTGTGCTAGAAGGTTTGTGAGTGTGGATGAGAGTAGTATGAGGCATATGGATGTAGTTGTGTTGGTAGTTTGTGTTGGTAGTGTTGTGTTGTTGGTGGCACTGCGTTGGTGTGGTTTAGCTAATGGTGGTTGTTGCATTCGTTCAATAAACATAAATTTGGTATCCCCGGTGCCATGGAGGATCTGTAATACTTTTCAGTTCCCTTCCCCCCACCCAGGAGGCTGGCTCCTCCTGACCCTAATGCTCCTTAAGAGACGCTTCCGTTCCTTGTCACTCCCCCATCCCCCACGACCTCTTCGCTTCAGCCCCCTACGTTGGCCATTCTCTGGGGTTCTGACCCTTTATATCGCCGCCCTTTTCACTCGGGCTCCTCTGACAGGGTCTGTCCCTGCCCACCCTTCCGGGACCTTACACGGTGCTGCTTTTTCAGGGCGAAGCGCCTTGCATTCTGGGAAGGGAAGTGGAGGCTCGCTACACATTGGCTTCCACGGAAGTATGAGCGGTTGCAAGTCGCGTGGGGCTGGCTCCTCGGTATTAAGCGTAGAGAGAAGCCCAGAGCTCCTGGCCACTGGGGCAGGAAGCCGACCCCCACAGTAAATTATACAAAAGTGGGTTAGGGGGGGTCCCTGTGGCAAGAAGAAAGCTGACGGATTAGGTCGACCACATGTCGAGTAGTTTAGCAGACTCTGCATTGACAGTGAAATTCGTTTTCCGCAATTGCTTTTCTAACGGCCACATTTTAAACATAATTTCAGGATTCTACACTTAGACTATCTGCGCTTACGTGTAAACATGGTTATTAAAATGCATGTAATGAATATATTACTGGCCAGCGTTGCTCGGTTGAACTGTAAGTTGTCTTTATAACTTTAACGTTTTTAGCTGTGCCTGCTGTTTCTCGAGCCGCACTTTGGTTCTGTGGTTGCGTGCTGGGTCACGGAAAATGAGCACGATACGAGAACGATGTAACGTAACTTACGCTCATGTTAAAGCGCTCTGATACCTTCTGGTCGAGTTCGCGCTATGTAGAACTATATAAAAAGAACACGATGGATAGAAAACAAAATGGGAGGTGACTGGATCGTAAATGGAAACGTAAATAATTTCAGCGGTTCTATGGAGTGAGCAAGCCCCCAACACAACTGTGAATACATAATCAGTGCGTGCGTGGATAGAGAGTTCTAGAGAAGTTACCACACGCCGCAAATGAGCGCGATACGAGAACGATGTAACGTAACTTACGCTCATGTTAAAGCGCTCTGATACCTTCGGGTCGAGTTCGCGCTATGTAGAACTATATAAAAAAAAAGAACACGATGGACAGAAAACAAAATGGGAGGTGACTGGATCGTAAATGGAAACGTAAATAATTTCAGCGGTTCTATGGAGTGAGCAAGCCCCCAACACAACTGTGAATACATAATCAGTGCGTGCGTGGATAGAGAGTTCTAGAGAAGTTACCACACGCCGCAAATAAGCGCGATACGAGAACGATGTAACGTAACTTACGCTCATGTTAAAGCGCTCTGATACCTTCTGGTCGAGTTCGCGCTATGTAGAACTATATAAAAAGAACACGATGGATAGAAAACAAAATGGGAGGTGACTGGATCGTAAATGGAAACGTAAATAATTTCAGCGGTTCTATGGAGTGAGCAAGCCCCCAACACAACTGTGAATACATAATCAGTGCGTGCGTGGATAGAGAGTTCTAGAGAAGTTACCACACGCCGCAAATGAGCGCGATACGAGAACGATGTAACGTAACTTACGCTCATGTTAAAGTGCTCTGATACCTTCGGGTCGAGTTCGCGCTATGTAGAACTATATAAAAAAAAGAACACGATGGATAGAAAACAAAATGGGAGATGACTGGATCGTAAATGTAAATGTAAATAATTTCAGCGGTTCTATGGAGTGAGCAAGCCCCCAACACAACTGTGAATACATAATCAGTGCGTGCGTGGATAGAGTTCTAGAGAAGTTACCACACGCCGCTTGCTAAAAACAAGCGCGGTCCTCTTTCAATAACAAAAAAATGGTTACCGACTTAAAAAAGCTGTCGCCACGCCACGCCATTGTGCGAATGAAAAAAGAAAGTGCTCACCCAGCAATTAGAAGACACTGTGTCACGCCACGGAGTAAAAGATCCAGTCCAGGTGGGCGGGGCTAAAAGTGGACAGGGTGGTAACCAGGAGGGACTAAAAGCCTCCGGTACAATCATCACACTCCGTTTAGCATAATTAATGACGCCAAATGACGCACATCAATGGAAATTATGGGCGGAGCAGAAAGTCAACTTCTGAAACCGTATTGATTCCAAGAAGCCCTCGCAGAGCGAGCAGCGCATGCGCGCTGCAACGCCAGGCGAGACCTAAAAAGGAAGGTTTGGGCTTTGCCATTGGTTTAAATGGTAAAGTTGAGTTAGCAGTTTTAAACTGCTCGGCCAGCATGCCATGGCCAGCTGGGAATCATGTTTTCCATGTGGTGGCACAATGAGTGCTGCAGTCCACGAGGGACACTTAACTCACAGATCCTGGGTACCCCTGCACTAGGGACCTATATGTAAGTTAAAGTATGACAACTGTGGTTAGACCAATTAGAGACATACCATTTAAGGGTCAGAGCGCTGGAACTGAGGCCTGTTTGGCAGGACTTGGTGCACTTTCAAAGTAGAAAAACCAGCAGCATCAGTCAGAAAGTTAGGGGACGATCTCGCAGAAAGAGGCATTTCCTTACAACTCCCAAGCACAAAAACAAATTTCACCCAAACCTTTTCAACACACTTAAAGTAGATGATTTCAATCTTGCCCTCATTCCAACATTGAAATAGTAGTTGTTTCTGCACACCTTCTGGGAAGTACCAGCAGGCTGCCAGTATGATCTCTAGCTGGAATCATGAATTTCGGTGAAGCCTTTGCTTCTTGGCCGAGGACTGCCTGAATCAAAGCCTTTCTCAAGACCATCCCCAAATTACCAGAATCTAAGCACAAGAGGTTCCAATAAAAAAAGTCAGAGGTGTTTCTGAACAGATATAATTAATCAGACAAGTCATTCAGAACAAGAATAAGACTGGATGACATCACTGATTTATACTTTTCCTTCAGGCTGTTTAGAAGCCATAGACCCGTAGCAAAGAGTTGTGAACTAGCACTGCGAGCTTGAAATTCAAACCACCTTTTCCGTGAGAAACAATATAGAGCTCACTTGAAATATACATATTTTAAAACTTCGATGGATTCCAAATCGACAAATTCTAGCTGGTAATCCTTAACTTTCATTTCATTAACAAAGCGGTTCACTAGTCAGTTTTGAATACTGACCTCGGGCCTTACGAGTGAGAGAAAGAGTGAGTGAGTGAGTGAGTGTGTATGTGTATGTCTTTCTATCCAAAAACTCATGTACAGCATCGAAAAAAGCAAACTTTGGATGAGACACTGGTGGAACGGTCAGTGTTTCTGCAAATGGACACTTTTACGTGAGGCAGGGCAAGACCTGACAAAGGGTAAGAAAATCGAAATAAATAGCCTTACACTTCCAGGACTACAGGGTTTGCTCTTATTTATGCAGTTGGCACAGATAAGGTGGCATACCATTAGCATTTACCTATTAATGGTGAACTGTGCTTTTGCACTACATTGGATGCAAAGTGAAAAGCTTCTTTCTATCATTCTCGAAACCAAAATTGTGCTAAGCCACTCAATAATAGGCAACAAAAAAATCAATTGAGGCAACATGAACAACCGAAAGCTGTGCAGTGTGATCATATCCACTTTCCACTGCAGGGCAAGTTTGAAGGCTCTCGGTGAGGTCCTGAAATGGTTGCCTTCCAGACAATGTTCTATTTACTAAGGCCCGTATGTAGTAACACATTTTCCCATAGACACAGACTGTGTAAACCCATTTGCTACGTAAGGCCATACATTCCTAACGGGAGAACAAGGTTTGAGTCCACCCTGTTCAAAGTGTTCTGTACTTGCAGGACTGAGCTCTCCGAAGTTAGAGAATAAGAAGGCACAACTTTTCAATAAAATGTGCACTGTAGAGCTGCTACATTTTCCAAAATCTCAGTCAAAAATTACACCGGAGCGCCTTCACTTATTCTTTCTGCATGTCATTGCTTTATATGGCAAGAAGCACTGTGAACTCACACTATCAACACATCTTATGTTAAGGGCTAAACCCTTTTCTCTGTTTCACTGTGTCTGCTTCCACAGCTTCTCTTTCTTTTCATGGTTCTTCCAAGTGCTGAGGGTAATAAGGTAGACTAAACCGAGTGTATAATTTTAGTCAAGAAAGTGGTTTTGTGAATTGAAGCTCACCACTGACAAACGCTGTGATCTGCAAGTCACAAATTGGAATCCCGGATAACTCATCTTTTTGAGGTCGATAATCTGAGCACCATTGCAATGGGTCACAGTAGCAACAGTTATTTAAATCACTAAAAATGGCAGATGAAGTGCTTTATAAAAACAAATTAATATTACCTATACCATTTGACTCACAACCTTCTGTTTAAGCCATTCACTCTAAGACATACTTTCAAAGTATGTCTAAACTTGAACATGAGTGTAATACAATGACATTTTTCTTGTGACAGAAACGATTTTAATTGATCATCACTGCAGTCCCACTTGGTAGGTTTCACTGAAAATGTTGATTATAAGATTCTGAAAATGGGAGATAAGAAAGAAAAAAATGTGTTCCAAAAAACGTGGGACAACTTGGTGGAGAGAGAGATCAGCAATAAAGAATGGGAGAGACTGTGGGAAGACATACACACATTTCACATGAACGTTATCTGTAGGGAACAGAAATATAAAATGCTGAACAGCTGGTACCTTACTTCTCAGTGTTTCCCAACTATTCAGGACTAATGCAGGAGATGTGGGGATGGCTCGGGGCCAACTCTGCACATTTGGTGGTCGTATGGAAAACTACAACACTTTTGGAAAGAAATCCTCAATAGGATTAAACACATAATCGGCTGCTCAATCCCGGAGACACCTAGAGTTGAGTTTCTGGGGTTGCAGGACCTGGGATAAAAGGAATAAACAGGAACACCAGAACATTGATCAATGAGCTAACAATAGCCGCTAGACGGCAGACAACGGTGGACTGGATGTAACAAGATGCCCCCACATTAAACAGATGGTACACAAAACTATGGAACTTAGTAATGGAAAAAATAAAGTATGACATAGATGATCGGTGCAACATATTTGGGGACAATTAAGCAGCCCTTGATAGGCCATCTCATGGGGTTTGAGGGAGGATTCATACATCTACACAGAGTCTGAGCTCTAGATCTAAATTACTGAACATGGCTGTAATGGGAACTATACACATGGGAATGTCCTCCACGGAAAAATGGGGAGTGAAAATGCAAGGGCCCGTAATCGCTAGATAAGATCAGCCCAGTGTGTGCATGAGGGGCGAGAGCTGGGGAAGTTACGTTTATTCTGTTTTTGGGGATTATATGTCAAAATGGGAGATGTTTTTCAACATATCCACAGCATTGATTTGCCGTACTGTACTTAAAAGTCTCAATAAAAATCACTTGAAACTAAAAATGCAGATGCTTCGTAGTTTGTACATTCACCCTGGCATGTACATGGTGCCATTGAGGCTGCAGAACAAGGCATTTGACAGCTTGGGCTCAGCCAGCTGGACAGCTTATGTCTTCAGAACTGCGTTGGAGCCAGAAGAAGAACGAAAGGGGCCTGGGGCACAGCCCTCTCCTCAATATTAGCTTCCCCATGGCAAGGGACAGTAAGCAAAATCTGTCCTTTAAGGCTCCATTGGTTCTGCAATGTTCCAATTGTCATTCCTCGCATTTCTTCTAGAAGTGTAGCACTCAGTTGCCCCTGTGGTTTGATCTTCACTATATAAGTTTCTTGAACAAATAAAGAAAACGATCAATCATGAACTCAGTATATTTTGATACATTCTCTTCTCTGCTCCCCCTTCCAAAGGCTTGTTTTGTGCAAAAGCACATCCAAAGGCCTCATCTACCACATAATGTTATGGGAGGAATTATTTAAAAAGATAAATATCAACAACAGGAGACACAACGTTTCTGATTAGGGAGAGATATACAACTAAACACAACACGTATGAAACATGGCCTATTTTTATTTAGCAGCTACTTGTATTAAATTAGCATTTTATAGCGATTTCCTACCTCTTGCGAGGCCCAAAGTGCTTTCTGGGTGGTTGAGTAAGCAACTATTCCCTTTGTATCATTTACATACCACTTCATGCGTGCCTCAGTTTTCCCATCTACATCAGGTTTCGGATTACTCTTGTGTATGTTTCAAAGTGTGTTGTTTGCAGTTTTGCCTAAATAGTTCAAGCTGGTTGAGGTATGTGAGGTTTGAAGTTGCAGAAATAAGCACAGTGTAGTGAAATATTGGTGTGCATAAGGGTGAGGATCCCACAGAGTGTGAAAACACCCCTCTGAATGGGTGGTGTTAAGTCAACCAAGCAGTAGGACTTAGTCAATGATCCCGTGGAATGAATGCATTCATGATACAGAAGCGACAGGAGAGGAGGAGTGGTAGGATCAAGGAGAATGAAAAGGCAAGAATACTTGGCAAAGGTACAAGCCCTAGCCCGTTTCCAGACCCAAACTAAAAGTCACCACAGGATACCACCCTAAACCTTGATGCGGGGGGTTCGATACCCTGGGAGAAAAGGCTAAGGAGTCAGGTGCGTGTCAGTGAATGGAGGTTGAGTCGGAGAAGAGGATGGAGACTCCCCTGCCACATGGTCACCTCAGACAATCGTAGGACGGGCCGTGAATTCAAGCTGGGAGGTGTGGCTGCGAGCAGCTCAGGGACACACACAATAACTGAGCCGTATACAAAACCATACAGCTCATCCCAAGTTTAAATATTGCTGCATAAATGGAGCACGGATATCAAAATGCTATACAGTATCATCCAAAATGTAAACGTTGTTACTAATTAAAACATACACTGTGCCACGTTTTCACTAGTGGCCCCAAAACTGTACCCCTCAGGTGGATTACTATGTACTTGCTTGGGGCACTGCACATTCGGATCCTGGAGGTGGACAACAAAGCCCAGGGGCTTCTCTTGCCAGCAGCATCTCTTCAGTGGAAGTTCTTCATTACCCTACATAACATTCTAGCAATGGAAGAGCTTTGAAGAGAGCGAAGGAACGCAACATTCAAGATCCAGTGGATATCCAGTGGGTCCCTTCATTTCAACTTTTATGATCAGTGTACTCATTTAATGAGAGGAGTGTCCCAGTAAGGGAAGGTCCTGCAGTGACCTGCAATCAGCATGCTTTTGGGAGTGTTAAGGTCTTGAAACAAGTAGGTGATGAATGAAAGAGAAGGCAGGAAGGCTGCATGAAAACAGGAGAAGCGTGTTCCAGAGGTGTCGAAGACATCAACCAACAGCAAGACTAATATCTGTCAGCTGATGGCTGGTTAGGCAGTGATGCCGAAATTCACTCTCCCCCTAACAAACAATGCAGTGAGCCCAAGTGAAGGGGGGAAATCAGTATTTTTAAAAGTAAACATTATTCTTGGTAGCATTCAAGTAAAGAGTCACTAGCCATAAGGCAGGTAATGGCAGAACTTGGATTGTCGTTACATATTTGCAAAGTCCAGTATAAACGTCACCAAGTATACTTTAACAAGGACTAGTACTAGTATTTAAAACATGCGACAACTCATCCATGCTCGGATTACAAGTTATAATTTTCACTTAAAATACATTCAGAATGCCCCTTTATTTTGGATTACATCATGCACGGACAAGCCCATAATGAGATATTTGCAAAGCTCTCATAATGCATATGCATTATGGCACACCACATGCAGGAAAAGAACACCACTGAGCAATCAACAGAGTTCATAGTAGGCACATCAGGATCTGTCGTACACCGTGCATAGCTTAGTACTTAGACAGCAACATTATTCACACAGCGCTGGCTGTTTCAGATTCCATTGCAGGGTTATCATATTGCACCTCAGCGCTGATATACGCCATGCCCTAATATCCCACCCCTGTGACATCAAGAGCGCTCTAAAAAAAAGTCTCAACTGGAATACTGAGGTGGTTCACACAATGAACCTCTATCCTGACTCGCATCATGAATTAGCATGCCGGAAGTGGGGCGACACACACAGATCTCAGAAACATGCATATTCACATATGCATGTTTTCGCTGTTAGTTATCCAAAGAGTTCTTACAAAGTCACTCATAGCTTGCAGTATGGATGCCTGCCTTCTACTGACACATCTGCAGAGCTCTCATTCGTAGTGCACCTTCCTCTCGCTGCTCTGAGAGTGACAAGGGTCTTAAAGCGCCTCAGTACGGACACATTCAGGGAGCTCTCGCAGCTCGCCTCTGTTCTAGGCTGCCCTGTGGGATGCAGTCTGTGCGCTGTGGCATTAACATTACCTATAAGAATGTTTTGGAGCCAAAGCGTTCGAGGGAATGAAAACAAATCCCCTTTCTGGTGAGATTGGTCAAAGAATGTGCACGTTTTCTGCAGTAATCAGCTTAACCTGCAGGTTTATACCTTCAAAAACTGAAGGCTCATTCAGTTTTTCATCATTTCAATGTAAATAAAACAAATAACATTATTCATTAAAATAGCACCTAGTATTAACGGCCTCAAAGGAAATTAACTTTAAAAGTGCAGTACAAATGTGGTCCGTTTTACCTACATTCACCTTACCTTATCTGGAACCAGGCAGCCTTTGAAATCGGTACTAGTTGCTGTATCGCCAGCCCCTTCATCATCCTATCACCACAGACTCCAGGTACTTTTTATGGTTTTTACCGCTACCTCAACCCCTTACCCACCTCAACTTATTTTCATTTTTTAATTGATTCACCATTGTTTTATTTATAGCCGTGAATGTTACATGCTTTTTAATTTATTGACCTTGTCTTCAATTTAATGTTTTAAATCACATTTTATTGTTATTATGAATTATCCCTAACCTAGCCCCAAATGTAACGCTTGCAGCGATCGCTGTTTTTAATTTAGTTCAATGCATGTCATCGATTTAAATTTAATATATGATTCCTCTGAATGCATGCCATCGCCGTCGTCTTCCTAATGTAGGTACGTAGTCTCGACGCCGGTACATACCCGCATGAAGACAGAGCCGAGAGCACAGGATACATCCTCATGTCATGGGCGGAAGTCCCAGTGGAGGCAGGGGCTGTGAGCTCCAGACCCCACCTCCCCTCTTCCTGGTCAAAGGCTAAATGCTGGCTTCAGTTTTTAAATACACATTACGCACGAGCGCCTCTATAATGGGAAAGCGGGATTCTCTTCTGGGAATCTGCCTTGTAAAAACACGTGATTTGACCATGTCGCTTTTAGCAAACACTGGCTTGAGCACACACTATGTTAACTGCAAGCTCAAGCTGAAGATACAGGCGTAAAAAGCTAACGGAACCGGATTTGACATAACCTGTAATCAGCATGTTTGTCAACATGTCACCTTCTGTCAAGTGCTGGGGGTGCTTTCGGGCTAAGGCCTTGTTCAAATCATTATTTAAAGCGGACACTTCACGCAGTGCTGCAAGCAAGTGCACTCTTCATTAAAAGTAATTATCCGCTATCTGTTCATACTCCCCTAAAACACCATCTTGTGCTGCAGGGACATGCGCAGTTTGGGAAGCAGGGCCACCGCAATGAAATATTTACATTTGGAGTCCAAGGCTGCCTCTTTTTAATGACTTCAAACACGGGCTGGCTCTACTGCTTCGGAATGGGAGCATATTATGTATGCATTTTGGGGGCTTTTCTTTAACGCAGTCGAAATATTTGGATCAAGGGAGTTCGTGGCATTAACACAGAGAATAAAACAATATTTCGTTTTTATGGCATTTACAGAAGATTGCCTTGACTGGGGTCTGAGTCCAGCGCACCTGTGTCTCAGGACAGGATAAGCTCAGATTAAGATAGGGTTACCACGTTTTCCTGCTGTGTCACTGAAAACCACTACAGGCTATCCCGGCCGGACAAAGGCCTATTGGGGCCCGCTGCATTCGTGCCTGCTCCCCATCATTAAAGGCGGAAAGCAATAGCCACTTGAGAAAGCCCTTCGCGTACTTTATCCGTGCCCCTTAAATCTAATAAAAAGTTTCAGCAAACCTGCATCTACTGCCAAAAGGCATATCCTTAGATAATATTCCTTGCATTTATTTCAGTGACTATCGCAGAGGCCATTCACAAAAGCACACTATATTTTTACAATAAAAAGTAATTAATTAAAATAACGAGTTTAAGTAAAAATATAATAAAGTAACTGTTACGACGGCTGTCTCCATGACGTGGTCTGGAAACACACTTGTGTATTTTAAACTGGTAAATAATCCAAGGTAGCTTCCATGACAAACAGCAAACACGCAGCACAACAATCGTCTTCAGTAACTTGGGCTTGCTTACACATGGACAACAGCACAGCTGCTATTTAAGGCATTGGGTGGGAATGCCACTGGCTGATAGATGTTTTGCAACACTGAAAATACAGCTTAATAAGAGGAGAATACACAATACATGTTAACTCCAAGTCAATGAATTGGGGGAAGGAGTTGTTGACAAACAGCCCTGTACATGGGTATTCAGCGGAGACTTCAGCACTCCTCTACAAAGGAGTTGTCTACTTCTCAGAAGAGGCCATTATTTCTCTGGGTGAAAATGTCTGTAACAGCATCTTTTTTAAAGTACAACATTCACCTGAGCAGTCAGTAAAAAGATGAAGTGCTGTTAACGTATTTACCTTTTACAGAACAATACTCAAGCAGTACTTGTATTTTACTGGCTACCACAGGCCTCTTCATAGCTGAAGCTACATCAATGAAGACATATAGAGCCAGATGTGCAAAGAATGGAGTCTATAAAAGACGTCACAAATTGCGCACCGACTTTCACTGAATCCAGTCTGTTTCTGCAAACTGACCTATCTGCTAACAGGTCGGTTTGCAAAAAAACAATTCGTAGTGGGTTGTAATTCAACCTACTCCATATAAATGAATGATGTAGGTCACAAATTTCGGCCCACAATGAATCCTTGCCATCATAGAGATGGTGGCCTGCTGAGGGTAGCAGACCACCATGTCTGTGATTGCTTTTAAATAAAGAAACAATATATATATATATATTTTTAAATGCAGCTCGTTTTCCCTAAAAGAAAAAAGGACACTTAAAAAAAAAAAGAGAAAAAAAAGAAAGAAAAGTTTAACTAACATTTTTTAAAGAGTAGACATTGGTCCCTGGGACCACTGCCTTCTCTTAAAAAAGGTTTTTCTCAACATTCACGAAACGGAAAGGGTCCTTTGGGGACCCCTTTCCGTTCGCAAATGCCTTACCACTACCTGTCAATAGTGAGTAAAACTTTGTTTTGCAACCAGATTTCTGTTTTCAAAACATTAATATATAGTGTTCCGATTCAGTTTTTGGAAGGGAGATCCTAAATACGCCCCTTCCAAATACCGATTTGGTATGCAGTCACAAAATCAAATTGTGACTCGGTAACGTGTTACATAATTGCAATCTAGGGTTTCTACACACCTAAATGACTTTTTGCAGTTGCAAATAGCCCGATTCTGTTAACTGGACCTTTTGCAGAAAGCCTTCGTACATCAGGACCATAGAGCGCTGCCACAACACGGTTCCACAGTAAGCAAAGCCCAAGAAGACAAAGCAAAGACAGACTTGAGCCAGAGGTGTAGCACTGGATCGGCTCTAGAGCCCAACTGATTGAAGAGGTATACAATTACTACACACTGGGTCATGTAGTCTGATTCAGGAATATATGCTTGCCTCAGAAAACATTTATGGGCACATTCCATAGCTTTTTAACGCACAGACAAAGTAAAGTGCCTTGATGCAAGTCAACATCACTATAACATTCTGTGAGAGACTGCATCACTAGAGTATTGAACAGTCTATGAAAAAAAGCAGTAAAGTACTTTCCAATGGCACAGACGTCCCATCCCTCCTCCCACAGGTCTCTTTTCACCAGGCGCCCTTCTCCAGAGTTTTCCATTCAAAACACTGCCCGCACCATCCATCTACCAGCAAGCCCCCAGCCCAGCCCCGCCTTCTGTCCCAGCCCCCTGGGTATAGGAGCACTGGACATAGCAACAACAACAAAATGCTCCCATTTGTCAGGCAGAGGGGAAATAATGAATAAACAGGGACAGCGTCAGCATCACTCAATCTCAGCGCACCTAAAAACAAAAAAATGAACCTAACCTTGTGCAATATAACTAGCGCTTTTGTAAAGCGCTTCAGTACCTTTGGATCAGTTGAGTTTGCGCTCTATAAAAATTAATCTCACCTTGTGAAATGTAACTAGCACTCATGTAAAACGCTCAGTAAAGCGCTCCAACACCTTCGGGTAGCTCAGGTGCACATTATAACAAATGCCTCACAATCACTGGGGATCTTTTGTGAATGTGCTTTAAATTAGAGCTCTTAGAGACGAATGACGACAGGAAGAGACAGTGAGGCAGGCATGCAGCGATGTGGGAGGCGGTGGGAGGGACAAATGCTGCTCCCATCTGTCAGGTAGAGGGGAAATAATGAATAAACAGGGACGGCATTGGCATCACTTAATCTCTGTGCATCGAAAAACAAAAAAATTAACCTGACATTGTGTAATGTAACTGGTGTTTTTGTAAAGCGCTCCAATACCTTCGGGTCAGTCAAGTTCGTGCTCTATAAAAATGACCCCAAAATTGAATCGGACATTGTGTGACGTAACTAGCGCTCATGTAAAGCGCTCCAACACCTTCAGGTCGCCTGAGTTCACATTATATAAACAAGCGTCAGAGAAAATGTGACAGGAGTTGCCCAAGCCTTGCCATTAACTGTGCTGCGAGGTTGGGCTGCTGAAGGTCGGGTGACCGAGGCTCGCTAAAGCAACAAGCAGTGAAGTGGGAGGAGTTAGGTGGAAATCCTCGCACTTTGAAGTCAGAGAAAATTAACGAGGCACACTTCTGAAGCGTCTGACATGTCATCTCGGTATTTGAATGGGACGGGGAGGTTAAGTGACGGGTGCCGAAGCTGAGCCATCGAAGACGGGCAAACAGTGACATGAGCAGGAATCAAAGAAAAAATTAGTCCCCCCAAATGAACACAAACACAGAAGCGTAATGTTAACATTAATAGGGCTGTCCTCTGTGGGAGGAAACCAAACACAAAAAGGAGGGACAATGAGGAAGGATTAACCACTAGCAAGCAAGCATTTTTGAATGACAATCGAAGGAACGAATAAAAAGGCAATGTGCGGGCTGTAAGCCCACAGAGTGAATACAGCATGTCTCGAAGAGACAGCACATGCGCTGCCTAGGCTTGAACTAAAAACAGGAATACAATTGCAATGACCAGGAGTGGTGATAAAAAAACTTAAAAAATGGTGGCATGGACTGAAGTTTTTTGTAAGGCTTGATGTATACGTCGCAAGTCGTGAAATTAATTTTTTATTTGGTATTATTATGCACATCTATGCCTTTTTTGGTAAGCCCTTTTTCGTTTCTATTTCATTAGGAAACTGGCTATAATAGGTACTTTTGCGGTTAGTGTAGCCTGCATGCTGTCTCTACTTCAAGATGGAACCTTTTTTAGTCCTTCTATTGTTTTTAGCACATTTTCACCCGGAAGTAGATATCATCAGCGTCTTGATTAGAGGAGCGCTCTGCTTAAATACGGCAACGATTGTGGCTCTCCCTTTAGAGGCATTTGGAGAAACGTCTTGAACGGTCGCAAGTAAGTCGTGCACAGCCCTTCGTCTAACATCGTCTTATTTTAGGCCGAGAGATAGGTAGAGTTGATAGGTAGAGAGAAAATCTGGGCGCTTAATATATAATGGATTGGTAGACTTTTAATTTATTCTCTCCCGCTGGCGAGTCTTTATTACAGCTACGCACCAGGATTTGCTCCTCTTCCCTTTCCGGATATTTGATGAGGCAATATTTTTAGAGAGGTGCTATGGTTGGGCCAGTAGCAAGTCACCATAGCCCCATGTTCATAATTGTTCCTTCTCTGTGGAGCACGTAAAGGAGCTGCCTCATTCGGTTCAAGCAGTTTTATACATCACACTGCACCCTGACTTAGCCGGCAGCCGTTTAAAGCAATTCTATGTAGATATTGAGCTACACCATTATGGCGCCGTATTAAGAGAACCAAGTGGCCAATTCATTTATGGCGTTGTTTTTACCTACACAGGTATGCCATCATAATCTCTTTTGGGTCGCAAGAATTAATAGAAGAGAAACACTGCTTCAGGTACATTTGACTAGTTTAATGTATGACTATTTTCATTTCTTTCATAATAGCGGCACCAAGGCATTGTAGATGACCGTATAGTTTGTAATTTATATCTTTTTGTTCTATTATTCAGAGAAAGCTTTATGGTCTGGTCATTCCTTTGCATCAACAATATACATCGTTTATTTGGCCTGGATGTGCATCTGGCCATTTCTCCAGGTATATCAGTCATTTCTGGATGACATCTTTTTCTTAAAACCGGCCATCAGCCCTAGGACAGTAGAGCACTTATATATATTTTTTGTTTTTTCTTTATATTCTATGTCTTTATAATAGGTGCTTTTTCCAAGTTGATACCATGCCCGAGCTACATTAAGAAAGCTCCTAGGACCCAAGACTAGTTTTATCTACAGTGAAGAAATCAGTTTTGAACTGTGTCAGGTACGCTTCATACAGTACTGTAAGTTGAGTATTACTCACTCCAGGTAAAAGTATAACATGCGGGGCACTAGTTTGAAGCATGGTAACGTTTTCCTTTATTGGTGAGGGCACACAAGTTGGCACCTGATAAATGGCATGTTTTGTACCCTGTTATTTTTCTTTTCACGTGGCACAATTTGGTCTTAAGTGTGTTTTCTTTAACTTTATTTTGCATGATTTGTATGTTGTATTTTTTAGTATTATGTTTACAGATGACGTAATGATTTTAGCCAACTATGCATCTTTTTCACAATTTATGGTATATAGTTTTAAACCAATAATTAGTATATCAGCAGACATATTATTTCCAGCAATTTACTGTGTGATGTGTTCTATTTAGAGACCAGTTGTGACGGAAACCTGACGAAGGCATGGCCGAAACGCGCGTAGCTCTACAATTTTCCGCCAGTTTCCTTACATCTTGACACATTGTTATTTCAGTTTATGACATATATGTTTTGTATTGTTTTTTATGAGAATTTAAACTTGGATCTGTATTTTCAACAGAACAAGATTGACAGGACACTATATATCTCAGAGTATATGCCTGACTTTATGTCCTGTTTATCGAAGATATATATCTCTATTTATTAATTGTTGAATATTGTCTCTTTTTTATAAGTGTAACAAAAATCAAATCAATATTTGTATATTAAGTGTCGGTTGTCATACTGAATTTTTTGCTGACTGGGATTAATTTGTCTGCATTGATTTCATTATACACCTTGCCCTGGTGTAGTTTTTACCCATTGTTGGCATGGACTGAAGTGACACATCCCATATTAGTGGCACACATACATTTGGAGGGCATAAACAAAAAAAAAACATCATAGGGGAGGGCAGAAATTCCGGGCTTATTAACGTGTTCGCTTGAAGTTAAAAACACTTTCCTGCTTCAGTAAATCTGAATATTGCACGTATTACCTGTCTCTGATGTCATGTTTTAGGAGTTGAGGGAAGCCATGTTAATCAATATTTTTGTTGTGACTGCGTTGTGACATTTTTAATATTTACAAACCATGTAAAATGGGGGCAGCCAAGCCATACAAGAGCTACCAAACCCTTAAAATTAAGATGAACGAGACTTTGAAACTTCAATCCAGAAAAAGTTATTTTTCAACAGCTGTTTATTAGGCGAGCAAACGCAATGGGAGCACCAACTTCGTGTACATTACACAATTCAGACACACATTAAAATGTTACAAAGGTGCTTAAGTTGCCATTTTGAGTATTGGTTTGATCGATTACATCACATTTAGAATGGGCCGTTGCTTAAATGAAAAGATGTAGTGAAGGAAGAGGTTACAGGGAAAAATCCAAATGTATGAAACAATCCTGCTAATAGAGAAGGACTAACAAGCCCCACAAAGCAAAACTATGTAGTAGGGCACAACTAGGTGTTCAGCACTTAATGAGTTTGCATAATGCACAAAACTTGAGTCACCCCCCTTGGACTAATCCAGGCGTTTTATAAAATTATTAGTGGTCTTTCCCTGACTGAAGATATATTTTTGCTGGACAGTCCACTTTTAATTTTATTGGCAGGCCTAATGAAGCTTGTAGACCTCTAGATACAAACTCCTTCTTGACTTCTAGGAGAACTGTCTTTCTGGCGAGCATGTCCAAACACAATGACAAGAGCCAGAGTAGGACTGGGACAGAAAATAGGCGTGGGCACCAAAATAAAAATGCTACCTTATTAGTAAATTAGATAGCTAAAAAGTGGTAAATTTTTGAAAATTGGGACAGTTTTGAACTTATAAAGACCAGCTGCATGAATGTTTTACAAGGTATGAAAGACTGCATGAATTTGAAATTGCTACAGGGAATGTTTATTTTAATATCCAGGAAGTTAACAATCAAAACCATCCCAGCAGATCACAAAACAGGCCCACAAACAGCCAAAAAACCCTCATAAACAATGACCTGTCAGACCAGCCCATCAGGCACTGCCCAATTACCCTTTAGGCCAGCTTGACCATGACAAGAGCAATGTTTTAGCTTTAGACAATGTTTGCAGCACTTTCTCAAGCCATTCAAGCATACTCAGCACAATCATGACTGTACCCCAACCGAAGAGTTGCGCCATTCAGTGCTTGAAGGTAGGCAGAACGCCTGGCATACCAACTGTTGGTCTGCTTCCTCCTGCAATTCAAATTACCCACATAACATTTTATCAAAAACAAATTTGATGGACGTCGCATGATTCTTTGAAAGAAAACTTATCACTCTGACGTTCGCACTCCACTGCATGTTTTGAAGCACCTCTTGTAAGTCAAGTGCTAGCATACAATCCATAACAGAGTTCTCAAAAGAATTTAACCAAAGAGCAACTTCCAAACATCATTCCATCACTCTCCAGGATCTCAATTTCGGTAGCTGAAACAGTCGCATCAAGCTTACTTCGAACCGCTTTGGTAGATAGCTCTTCAACTTCTCCAACCACTGCATCAACTGCCTTCATGCACACTATGTTCGATACACATTATCTTCTGTGCCAAGACATTATGTTGTAAGTGTAGTAAGTTACATTCTACCATCTCAAATAGGATTAGTCAGGGGAGGCTTGTGATGGCTATTGTGGACTTTCCTTTTGTGATGTGGCTTTAGGCTTTTAGAATTCCTCCCTGTTTATTTTTTTCAGTAATCTAAAAAGAGGAGAACAGAAAAGGGCCACCAGAATTCTGAGTTTGATGTGATCTTCTAGTGCTGGTGGGTGGAGGATATGATAACTTTCCATATCTCATTGAACCCACGTATCTGTCAATAGGTCAACTGCAGTGTGAGACTGCCCTGGAGACATGGAAGGTATAAACAATACCCAATGTCAGTGGAGTGAGATCACAAAGACCATTTGGTCATCACCCCCCAGGCAAACTCCTCCGCAACTCAGTCTTGTAGGAGCAATCCCAGCTGGTCACATGGGAACTCCATGTTTTATTAGTATGTTTTCTTTGGTTCATTCTGCCACTTGAAGCAATTCAAAGTACTCCAAAGAAGGTGGCAGCTGTGCTCGATTGGCTATGTCTTACTTTGTTAAGAAACGGAAATTCTTTGGACTTGTAAACATTCATAATTTTTCAGACTTAATCACTCTCATCACTTGACTGGACCAGTGTTCAAGGCTGCATCTTTTGTTTGGACGGAAAAAGCTGAAAAGTCTTCATCAGTCTAAAGAATTTTTTCATCACAATTTCTTTCTTTAGCATCTACAGGTACACCCCCTTTCTTAGTGGAAACTGGTGTTTGTCAAAAAAATAACTCAGATTCTGGTTTGACCTCTAAATTCCTCATTTCCATTTCATCACTCAAGCTAATCTTAGATATGTTGGTTCTGTCCCATTTCAATTATTGTTTTTTTCCCTGTATGTGGGTATACTCAAATACATAACGGCTTCACAGTACAGTGAAACTGACATGAGAAAAATACTATTTACTGACTCAAAGATTGTTCGTTGCAATTTACACCAGACCCCCTCAATGTGATGTTACTTTACCTCACAAATGTAAGCCTGTACATCCTTGTTTTAGTTAAATAACTTTTTTCCCCCAAAAAACAAATACACAGGAAAAATTGCCATGCCATACACCATATATGCAGATGCGCTGAGTGTAATATGCTGTTTATTAACCATTATTGAGGGAGAGGAGGAGCATCATGACGCAGCTGTACGTCTCACAAGTCGTGGCCCCTCCCCATACTCAATAGTAAAAAACAGCACATAGCCTGAAGGTCATGATCAGCAGGCAATGGCCACCTCCATGGTTTTGGTTTAGGGCCTAGCCGAAGGCCAGACTCTGCAGCCAACCCCCACAGAGCACAGCTAAAGGCCATGTGCCGCGCCCGTTAGCTGCCTATGGTAGGTTGGGCTCAGAGCCTAGCTTAAGGCTGTGCACAGCAGGAGATACTCGCCTGCAGCAGGCTGGATATAGTGCCTGGCTGAAGGCAAAGCCCCGCCATGCATGGTCAAAGGACATGCATAGCAGGGAATCGCTATTGGTAGTTTGGGTACTGGGCTTGGCTGAAAGCTGTGCGCAGCTTCGGATGATTAACTAAGGTAGCTGGGACAAAGGCTGTGCGCAGCGGGGGTTAGCAGCATGTGGGAGGTTGAGCAGAGGGCCTGGCCAAAGGTATTGCACAGTGCGGGTTGACTACCTGCAGTAGTGTGGGCACAGGGCCTGCAGCGAACCCTTGCTATGCATGGCTGGGTTGTGCACACACACACACTGGATGATCACCCGTAGTAGGGTGGACGCACACTTTAGCGGAAGGCTTTGGAGTTAACCCATGCAGCAAATAACCGCAGGATATACATAGCAGGGAGTGGCTTTCGAGGTGGGCTGGGTACAAGGCTTGGCAGTGCACAGAAGGAAGTTGCCACAAACTGAGGTTTAGCATTGAATTTAGTGTGCAAGTTATGGTTTGTAAGGCTGTTGTGTGAGTTAATATTTACAGAACTAATCATAGCTGGGGAAGTTCAGGATTTTGGGTTTCAATTCTTAACCCTAACTGAACTCGAACTATGATCTGTAAGTGAGCTGCATGGGTTTGTTAACATATTTTAAGGTAGCATACCCAAACCTAACCATAACTTTACATTATATGTGTTTTTTCAGCGAGTACATCTATACAAACACAAAATGGGCACTGACAAAAGAGTATCAGATTATCACAGGCCAGCGGACATAATTGGCTTTAACAAAACAATTTATTAACCGTTTTGAATGTTATCACCAAAGGATATCAAATGCACATTGTGTATAGGATCATTCATCTGTACAGAGTAGCAGAAACCTACACGAGACAGGATTAGAGCATTAATTAATCTTAAACTTTAAGTGCCATTCTGCTAGATTAAAATAGTCACGGTAAAGGGTTTGCATTCCAGCCTTTCATCAGACAGAAACTGAGTGCAAGGGAAAGACCATTGTGACACCTCCAGGACCTATGCCAGACTCAACTCTCCACTAGGTACTTCTTCCTGTGACCAGTAACTCATGAGCTCACTGAACCAGGAGCTCTGTTATAGAATCCATTGAGTGTACACTGTTCATACCATTTTAAGACCACTGATCTTATCAATCTTTTTGGGACGTTCTCATTTGACCCAGCATAATGTGATCAATATTGACAGGCATTAAATTGTATTACCAACCAAGTTGTGTTGGCTGTGATACTGTGCGCCATTCCAACAGTGTACTGAATATTGATTGTTCCAATTTCTTGACAGAAACGTTTTAGTCACAGTAACAGAAAAGTATGCCTACTCATCTCTATAAATCGCCACTAGTTAAACATTTTGCATTAGCTCTCTGGCAATTATCTGAAGCTCAAATGAAGACCAGGAATAGCGGTCCGAATAATAATTCTGAAAAACTGACTGCATCGCTTAAGGACTTAGGCCACCTAAGCTGCAGTGTTTCTTAGGCACCCTTTTGAGGGCCAGTAGTAAAACTAGAGAGGTGGCCCCACTGTCCAAGGGAACAGGGCACTGTTAACCAGTAGAGAAAAGGGCTTCCCCTGGAGAAAGAAAACACTCAAACGTACGCTCACTCGTACACAACACTCTTATTTTCAATTAATATGTAGAGGACTCAAGCTCAATATATACCTTGAATCGAGATGTAGCGTTTAACAATATTGTATTTTGCATATATATTTTAAAAAACGTACTTCAGAGTATTATTTTGACACATGGATATAGATCAATAAAGTTCATACAAAGTGTGCAAAAACGCTCCTAACACAATACATATTCAAGTTAAAATCAGACGAGCTGAACCAATTTTTTCAAAAAGTCAAAAACAATAACCAATAAATTCATAACACCTAAAACCAAGGAACCCTGGGAAGGAATGAATAGTTATCCTACCAGAGCTTTTTTAACGTGATGTTATATGTTGGATCTGTTTAGGCAACAGCCCATGTGTAACTGTGCCAAAAGGGTCCCCTAGTTTTAGGTGTTTTGAATTTATTGGTTATTGTTTTTGACTTTTTGAAAAAAATTGGTTCCGCTCGTCGGATTTTAACTTGAATATGTATTGTGTTAGGAGCGTTTTTGCACACTTTGTATGAACTTTATTGATCTATATCCATGTGTCAAAAGTTTTAATAATACTCTGAAGTACGGAGTTTTTTTATATATATATACAAAATAAAATATTGTTAAACGCTACATCTCTATTCAAGGTATATATTGAGCTTGAGTCCTCTACATATTAATTGAAAATAAGAGTGTTTGTACGAGTGAGCGTAAGTTTGAGTGTTTTCTTTCTCCAGGGGAAGCCCTTTTCTCTACTACCCTTTTGAGGGCCACCTTGGAACGAAGAAGTAGACCCTCGTGCATTAAGATCCATAGATGCACTTAGGGTATTTAAATGCCAGGCTCTAGATGTAGTGCTGATTTTGATGTTAACTACAGTAAGTACGACCAACTCTGAAAAGATTGTTAAAACTCATTTTCTAAGGTTATATCTGAACATTGTCAAAGAGGAAGATTTTGTTTTCCCACAAAGTGTAGACAGTAATTCCAGCAACATGCAAATTAGACTTGAAAGAATTAAATACATTAGACTCCCCTTGAATAAGAAATTTTTGTTCTCAAAGCTGTTGTCAGACTACCCATGCTTGTACAGTCATTAAGTGGACTCTATTGCCTTAACAGTCGCGGGTGGCAGAGGTGGGGAGAATCAGCATATCTGGAACAAAATACTCTTTTCCTAGAGTAGCATTCATTATATGTACCAAAACATGTGGGCCATTAAAACGACAAAATGGGTTCCTATTAGCCTAACTGAAGCAATAATTCAGGAATGGCTGGAAGCAGACCAGTCTATTACCTATAATGTGCATGGATGATTTTCAGATCAATGTTTGTTGCCTGCTTAAAATCCATTCTACACCACACAAGCCAGATCCTGCTTCAGCCTACCGGACGTAAGAGGAAAGGAGTACGTTTGAATATCCATTAGTATTTTTAAACACAAAAGGTAATATGATCAAAAATTGCTAGCGGCCTATGGGACTAGAAACCAAAATCAGCTCTGGCAAAAATGTTGAAAGCAGCCCCACACTGCAGGCGACTGTAACCATACGATGGCCCTAAGCTATGATGGCATGGTTGGGTCATGGCAGCTCATCCTGCTCTGAAACTAGATCCCTTGCCTCCTGCCCACCAGGACATTACTAGTGTCAAGCCCTGGTGTCCACACCAATATTTTAACCCTGCAGCACAAATAGAAATTGTATTCCAGAATCAGAAACTGCAGGAAGATTAATAATGAGAGATTTCGTTAGGAATCATATTGATGGAGCAAGGACTCACAAATGAGACTTGCTCTGGCGCAATCTTCTCATAATATTAATTTATTAAACTTTGTATTGTTCATACTAACTCTTGTATACACAAACATAAGTAGCAAGGAAGCTTGCCTATGTGTCTAAACTAACAAATAACGCTTGTCTTTTCTAAAATGGCCTCTAAAACGCGGGAACTTTACTGCGCAGGTCTCAACCATATCACGTGTTGTGACGTCTTTCTTTGCTTGGTGGGAAAACTCTTGCTTCTGCGCAGTGTACATTAAAATGGCTGCTTTATGTTTTCACGTGCTACAGCTTGCTCTTGTGTTGTAATTAAATTGTCATTTTCTTAACGCTATTAATGCGGGGCAGAATTTATAAGTAAATGGGAATAGAGTAGAAAGAGTGGGTATACAATGAAACATTTTATTTGTGATTTTAATATTTTCTTCTTTGACTTTTATTAGTTCGTAAATATGGGCCTGGGGTTTGGTGAACTGAAAACTCGTGTGACAAAGCTCCTGCGCATGCGTCCTGCATGGCTGCCAAGAGAAAGGGATGAAGTCAACCTGGACGTCGTCCAAGGCCATGACCTGATGGCCAACACCGCTGTACCCATGAATGTCCCTACTAATATGCAACAATGTACACGAAGAATGTATAAACTTTGTCATGAGACGGGTGGGAAATAAAGCAAATGTATTAAATGTGATGGGCGGTATTTTAAAACAATGGGCTTTAGGAAATTGAACTAAATCAATATGGTGTGAGGATCAACCCCCTGTCCCCGTCCAATCAGAAGTAGTGGTCCCATATTTTGGCAACATTAATGGGAGGTACATGGGCGTAGAAGGGTATAATAGATATAGAATTAGTTAATTAGATAGCACATGCTCAAGCTCAGACCCGACAGAGGAGACGAGAGAACAGGCGTTCGCACAGAAGAGACAGAGGAGACGAGAGAACAGGCGTTCGCACAGAAGAGGCAGAAGAGCTCAGAGAACAGACTAGATGCTGACAGGCAGAAGCTCCAGACCGACAAGCTGATCGATTGCAGACTGAACCGCTGTCCAGAGAGGTCCTGAGGAGGGGGCGGCGGAGTCCATTAGAAGGAAGGCACGGGAGAATCGAGGAGAAGTCGAGTATCAGAGAGGGGGAACGACGCAGGCGTCGTTGTAGAAAGGTCACCGGTCCTGTCCTGAACCTGGAGGAGGTCTTTGCTCTTCATCCTTCCTGGGTCCTATCTTTCCAACTCCTTGGCCAAGGGGTTTGGTTCTCGCACTTTAGGTAAATATGAATGCAACTCTTAGTTGCGCTGCTGTCTCTATCTTCTCCTTTCTGAGGGACCGTCATTGATCAATAATTATTATTCTCTGCTTCATCCTTGATATGAGATTAAGTATCATGTGGTTCTGTATTTTACTCTGCTAAATCTTTAGATAAACATTTTAAAACTTCCTGACTCCGTGATTATTTCAGGATTATGAATTGTAATGAATGTCACTCATTTTAAACTTCCCAATTGGCAAAGGATTCATTGGTAAGTCATTACTCTTCAATCAGAAAAGTAATTGGTAGCAGGGATTTTGATAAAGAGTACAACTGACTCACCAGCGAAAATACTAGCGTAGTATGAATGAATGGGCCCAAGTGAGTATCTGATGAATGAATGCTGTTTGCTAGTATCGCGCTGGATCAATATAACCCCTCTGAAAATGTTCACAACTTTTTTGGGCTAAAAATGTTTCCACTTCAAAGCAGTGCACTCCACAAAGTTATTGATTGATTTCCTTTCTTCTCCCTTTGATGAATCCCTCAATGTCGGAATCGGGAATCAAGATGATATTGTCTATGTTGCCAGTGTCTGTGACACCAATGACACATCAGCATGGTACGCGTGAACCATGAAAACAATGGCAGAGAGTGGATATGAAGCATCCGCATGCCTGAACTAAGGACCATGCACATTTCTCCAGTGGCACTCTGGTGTATTCAAGATGTCGATCGCTAGTGAACCATGGCCTTGAATCCAGTCGTTGTTCATAGCCAAAGACATCAGTGAAGAACTATGATGCCAGTGAACTAGGACACCAACCAATCGTTATCTCAGTGAACACATAGTGAACACTGATGTCAGTGACCTGCTAAAGATGTTTTTCCACAACACTGGTAAACTCTGATTTCTTTAGGATATTAACCTTCTGTAAAGACGGAGTTGATACGTTATAAAACTGTTGACCGCATCCACACTGCACTTGATGAGTGTATGCTATCCACCTGATGTCTGTGACCAGGGACACATAAGATGGCTAAACCTAAAATCGAATGAATTCATTACATGTTTCTGTAAATGTCATAAATGAGGTAATCCTTAGATCTAATTAAACAAAATTGTGAAGCAGCACATGTTACAAAAGACTGCAAATAATTTTTGGCAAAGCCAAATATGGGTCACACTGAGTAAATGCGGTGCTCCTACGCTGGTAGAGTTTTAACACACAACGCGATCTGGGTATGTAGTAAATAACGAAATATATGCAAGCATCATATTGAATTCTGTATAATCACAACAGCTATTTATTTATAGATGAGTGACCACATCCCATACTACTGGAATGACCTTCCCTTTAAGGTGTCTATAAATAAGTGTATTACAACAAGACGTAAATAAGCGTTGGCAATGCCAATATTTCTGGCTTATAACAGAAACTACCTGATAAGTTTAGGTACTCAATACCTCATCACATATGCTCTCTGTCACTAATCCTTGCACTCATGCATACATTTATCTACCCACAGACTCATTCTTGCATTCATCCACTGACCCAGCCACAACACACACTCAAACTCAACACGCATGTGCAAGATCAATTAAAAGAAGAAAAAAGAGAAATGCTAAAGCATACATGTGATGGACATGTACTTTCAATTAAGGAGTAAATAAATGAAACAGAGCAGTGAGCAACCATCTTAGAATGGTATCGTGTAAAGGGATTAAGTGCTGTACCAATCCAAGTGGACATGTTGCTTCTACATGTAGCGGTCATATTAGAATAGGTATTCAATGACACACTATGGACAATGCAATACCCTTCAATATGACTGACCAGTTTTAGAAGCAGTGGCCAAGTAGGATTCGGTGCACTGTGGATGAAATGAGAAATAAACAAATGGCTCAGTAGCACGGTCTATGGAATGCCAGGCACTCAAAAAAGCAAAAAAACGAACAAATAATGAAAAAAATACAGATAGAAGAGGGGGCCTAAAAAAAGGAGCCAAAGAACAAATAATGAAAAAAAGACAGACAAAAGAGAGGGCCTAAATAAAGGAGTCAATCAAAAGCTAAAGTGATTGGTGATAAGGCCCTGGCACTCAGGGGCACTCAATTTCAGGTGGAAGATCATATGTTGCACATGTGATCAGGCAAAATGCAGTTACTCACAGGACAACAGAGCCGATGGCTGAAGTGACCTTACCTATTGCCCCATGCCATATGTTGCCATGGGTGGAAACAAAATGTGAATGACACTCAAAAATAACAATGGCTAAAGAGGTGGACCCAAAGTCTCTCTCTTTATAAAGGATTGCATGTATTTTTATGAATATTTTTGTAGATCGTGGCGGAGAGTTAAAGCAGTCGGGTTAGTTCTAAAAAGTAATTTAACACACCCATCGCTAAATTCTATTCATAGAAATTATAGCGTGTATAAACATACAGTTGGCAAAACTATATACAACTCCTCTTAAGAGGACTAGCAAGGATTCACAAATGAACATTTTATATCCCCAGTGCTTATCAGTGGGAGGTGAAGAATAGAAAAACTTTTGCCCACAATTTTAATCTGTCAAATCGTATATAACAAAATCCCTATCAACAGTTTTAATACAGTGTAATAACAATCCATCCTTGCAGGCCCTTTGCATTTAAAAGTAATTTTTAACTACAATAAGTCAGCCCTACTGTGATTGTCAAAGCGTTTTGTAATAACCAGAACAGATCTAAGGCATCTAGCATAATATTTTTCAATGTTATAATCAGGTCATGGCTTGTCACCATAACCAAACCTGGCCTATCGTATCAAGGATAAGCAACCACGAGGCATGCATGCATAACATTACAAACATACAAAACTACAGTTAGCAAAACAATATACAACCTATCCTAAAGGAGACTAAAAAGGGTTCCAACAGTTCTAATCTTCTACTATGAGGGTTTGTCAGCGGGAGTAACCACCACCGAAACTCTTACCTCCCACAGTAATATGTGATAATACATGCAAAGCAATATGTTCCTACAGGCTTTGCCACAGTATAATAACAATCCACCCTAAATGGTCTACTGGCTTTAACATATGCTTTTCACAATCAATAAATTAGGGCTACTGCCGTTGTCATAACTTTTCCATAATCAACAGATCAGACCTATGGCATCTGACAAAATGTTCCCAGTAAACCAAACAAACCTATATACTTTATCATTAGCTTGTCACAATTACTATCACATGTCTACTACACTGAGCATAAACTTTCCCATAAAGAAGCCAGCAAGCAGTCATAAAACTACAAATGTGTGAAAAATTACATTTGGCAAAAATATATACAATACCTCCTAAGAGGCCTAACATGGGATATCACTGTGCAAATCTTCTACTTCAGGCGTTTGTTAGAGAGGGTAACCAACATCAAAACCCTTGCCGGCTATCATAATCTGTGAGATTCTATGTAAACAAAATACCCATCTACAGGTGGAAACATTGTGTCATAATAATCCACTCTGAAAGGCCTACTGCTTCTCACAATAAATAAGACAGGCCCTACCACTTTTATTGCAGATTTTCATAATAAACAGATTAGATCTATGGCATCACACTTAACATTTCCCAGTGAATCAATCAGGTCTACAGCCTTTATCAATGGCTTGGCTCCATGAAAAAAACCTCACTCTTACTGTATGAAGGACAAGAGTTCCCACAAAGCAACCATTGGGTATACTATCATGAAATTACAAATATGCACAACTTGACAAATGCAATACAATCCCTCCTAAACAGGCCTCACAGGCGTTATCACAGTTAAACTCTTCTACCCCTAGCCTATGTCATGGGGGAAAGCAACACAAAAATCTCTTCCTTACTAAAGTAAGCTCTAAGATTCCACAATGCAACTCACTTGACTATAGGCATTAGCTAGTGTAGTACCAATCCACCCTAAAAGGCCAATTGGCTATAATAAGTTTTTCACAAAAAATAAGTAGGGCCTATTGTCTTTGTTGTAACCTTTTATAATAAACAGACCAGAGCCATGGAACCATCAGGTATTTATCATTGGCTAGTCACCATAGCCGACAGGCCTACTGTACTGAACGTAGGTATTTCCACAAAGCAACCATTTGCATAGTCATTAAAATACAAATATATACACAATTCCAGTTGGCAAAACAATATACATTCAACACCCCATAAGTGGACCTCGTAGGGTTTCTCAGAGTGCAAATATTCTACACCAAGGGTTTGTCAGAGAGCCTAAACAACGCCAGTATTCTTGCCAATGGCTGTAATCTGTGAGATTCTGTTTAATAAAAAAGCTGTCTAAAGGCTTTGGCAACATTAAAACAACCCCCGATACAGGCCTACCAACTTCAAAATATGTTTTCCTCATATAATTGTCAGTCCTAATGACTTAGCTATAACTTTTCATAATAAACTGATGAGACCTATGGTACCTGACAAATGGCATAGCTGGCGTGTCACCATAACTAATTCAGGCTTACTGTATCAAGCATACGCTTTCCAACACATGAGAAATTGTACATTATAAAACAAGCACTCTTTTTCAGAGGAAACACAACTCCCACCCAAACAAATGATGCAGTTAGATGAATCAACAGGAGGATGAGCCAACATTCCTCTCCAGTAATGCTTCTTAAAGTTATTTTTCTGTTGATCAGATGAGGTTTGCAGCTAAGCTGTCCAGACAGACCTAATAATAACTTCGCAAAATCATATCCTGCTGTAGTGTGGCAGT
>CAWUFW010001391.1:1212500-1215000 GCA_963921515.1 Calotriton arnoldi
AGGGAAGACATGGCTTGGCAGTTCGGTCTGGACTGTTCCCATGAGGCACAGGGTCAAGACTGATTTGCATATGGCTATGTCTGAACTGGGGTGGTGTGGTGAAGCAAAATAACGATGGATTAAACCCATATCTGTGACTGGGAGTGAATGTTTGCCATTGTGCAGCATTCCGTCAATCATCTTGTGTGTTTTGCATTTCAGCCCTAAGTGGAAGGGTATGCCCAGACGTGGGTCCCGTGCTCACTACGCCACTGGAGTCAAGCTATCCTGGCTGATGAAGGCTGATAGCCTGAAGCCGGTCCTAGGATGCTTGATTCCGGTCCAGGGAAGACATGGCTTGGCAGTTCGGTCTGGACTGTTCCCATGAGCACAGGGTCAAGACTGATTTGCATATGGCTATGTCTGAACTGGGGTGGTGTGGTGAAGCAAAATAACGATGGATTAAACCCATATCTGTGACTGGGGGTGAATGTTTGCCATTGTGCAGCATTCCGTCCATCATCTTGTGTGTTTTGCATTTCGCCCTAAGTGGGAAGGGTATGCCCAGACGTGGGTCCCGTGCTCACTACGCCACTGGAGTCAAGCTATCCTGGCTGATGAAGGCTGATAGCCTGAAACCGGTCCTAGGATGCTTGATTCCGGTCCAGGGAAGACATGGCTTGGCAGTTCGGTCTGGACTGTTCCCATGAGGCACAGGGTCAAGACTGATTTGCATATGGCTATGTCTGAACTGGGGTGGTGTGGTGAAACAAAATAACGATGGATTAAACCCATATCTGTGACTGGAGGTGAATGTTTGCCATTGTGCAGCATTCCGTCCATCATCTTGTGTGTTTTGCATTTCGCCCTAAGTGGGAAGGGTATGCCCAGACGTGGGTCCCGTGCTCACTACGCCACTGGAGTCAAGCTATCCTGGCTGATGAAGGCTGATAGCCTGAAACCGGTCCTAGGATGCTTGATTCCGGTCCAGGGAAGACATGGCTTGGCAGTTCGGTCTGGACTGTTCCCATGAGGCACAGGGTCAAGACTGATTTGCATATGGCTATGTCTGAACTGGGGTGGTGTGGTGAAGCAAAATAACGATGGATTAAACCCATATCTGTGACTGGGGGTGAATGTTTGCCATTGTGCAGCATTCCGTCCATCATCTTGTGTGTTTTGCATTTCGCCCTAAGTGGGAAGGGTATGCCCAGACGTGGGTCCCGTGCTCACTACGCCACTGGAGTCAAGCTATCCTGGCTGATGAAGGCTGATAGCCTGAAACCGGTCCTAGGATGCTTGATTCCGGTCCAGGGAAGACATGGCTTGGCAGTTCGGTCTGGACTGTTCCCATGAGGCACAGGGTCAAGACTGATTTGCATATGGCTATGTCTGAACTGGGGTGGTGTGGTGAAGCAAAATAACGATGGATTAAACTCATATCTGTGACTGGGGGTGAATGTTTGCCATTGTGCAGCATTCCGTCCATCATCTTGTGTGTTTTGCATTTCGCCCTAAGTGGGAAGGGTATGCCCAGACGTGGGTCCCGTGCTCACTACGCCACTGGAGTCAAGCTATCCTGGCTGATGAAGGCTGATAGCCTGAAACCGGTCCTAGGATGCTTGATTCCGGTCCAGGGAAGACATGGCTTGGCAGTTCGGTCTGGACTGTTCCCATGAGGCACAGGGTCAAGACTGATTTGCATATGGC
Organism: Calotriton arnoldi; assembly: GCA_963921515.1. Lineage (NCBI taxonomy): Eukaryota > Metazoa > Chordata > Amphibia > Caudata > Salamandridae > Calotriton > Calotriton arnoldi. The sequence continues at coordinate 1,214,190 of CAWUFW010001391.1, forward strand.
TATGTCTGAACTGGGGTGGTGTGGTGAAGCAAAATAACGATGGATTAAACCCATATCTGTGACTGGGGGTGAATGTTTGCCATTGTGCAGCATTCCGTCCATCATCTTGTGTGTTTTGCATTCCCAAGCAACCCGACTCCGAGAAGACCCTATCCCGGTGCGCCAGGGGCCGCTACTGGCCTAACACCGTCCGCGGGGTGAGCCTCGATCAGAAGGACTTGGGCCCCCTGAGCGACGCCGGGGAGCAGGTCTTCTGTACGCCACATTTCCCGCGCCCGCCGCAGGGCGGGGATTTGGCGCTGGGCTCTTCACTCGCCGTTACTGGGGGAATCCTGGTTAGTTTCTTTTCCTCCGCTTAGTAATATGCTTTTGGGTCGCCACATCTGTTTTGAGGTCGCAGTCAGAAAAAACGCCGAAGCGTCGGGGGGAGCCGCCGGGGAAGGCCAGGCCCCTGCCAGAGCAGGGGCCTGGCGTCCCGGCAGCGCGCGCCCTCTTTCCCCGGATCGGATATGGAGGGGGTTTGCCCTCCCCGGGAAGCCGGCCACAGAGGTGGGCGCCTGAGGCAAGTGCGCGCTGGCAGCCGGTGGGACACCACAGACAGCCACGCGCAGCACGCAGCCAGGCGGATCGGTCGCCGGCCCCCCCTCGCCGCCGGAGGTGGGGAGGCGAGGCCAGGCGCGCCGGCAGCATACCTCCACGACAGGACCCGGTGAGGGACCCTGCCACGGGCGATCGGGGGGTCTGACCTTGTGGGGGGACGAAGGGAAGCGGAGCTAACCCTGTGACGGCCCCAGCCGCGTTCCGGGGAAGC